>CM061749.1:258896704-259424241 GCA_030979885.1 Lolium multiflorum
TGTCATTTACCTCTAGAACTAGAGCACAAAGCTTATTGGGATGTTAGAGAATTAAATAAAGATCCTAAATTAGCCGGTAATAAGAGGTTGCTGCAATTAAGTTCTCTAGATGAATGGAGAAGTGAAGCTTATGAAAATGCTAAACTCTTTAAAGAAAAAGTTAAGAAATGGCATGATAGAAGGATCATCAAAAAGAATTTAATGTTGGAGATCAAAGTCCTATTGTATCGGTCTCGTCTCAGATTCTTTGCAGGAAATTACTCTCGAAGTGGGAAGGACCATATGTTGTTGAGGAGGTGTATCGCTCAGGAGCAATTAAAATTAGCTCTCTCCAAGGCACGGTTTCACACAAGTGGTGAATGGACAAAGACTCAAGCATTATATCTCTGTAGATTTCTATAATGTTGATGTTGATATTATCTCAAGTGGAAACACCTGAGGCTTTCATCAAAGGACAAATTGACAAACCGTATCTGACTTTGAATAGGTAACAGATAGGTAATAAAAAGTCCGCTTTATCTTTCCGAACATTATTTTTGCTGTTTTTGGAAAATATGAAATTACGAGATCGCGAAACGGAGTGGAAAGACGCACGAGGGCGTGCCACCATAGGCCGGCGCGGCCTCACCTGGGCCCGCGCTGGTCTGGCCGCCCCGTTGCCCCTTTCCGACTCTAGTTCGACCGGAACCTTCCTTTGTCGTAAAATATTTGCTATATAATCCGACCCCCGGAGGTCCGTAATATCGTTTCGTCGTGTTTTGTTTCGAGCTGTTTTCTCCCAGGATTTGTTTTGATTCAGAAGCACCATGGTCTCCAGCAACAAAGACAAGGGGCCTTGGAGGGAAGAGATGGATGAGAGGATCAATAAGAGAAGGAGAAGATAGCGTCGCAAAAGGAGAGTGGGAAACTACGAGGAGTAAGCCACTTTTGGCGGGATCGGTTAATACCGGGCGCTCTTTTTCTCATATAATCCTGTGGAGCTCTTCCTCCTGCTCTGGACCTCGATTCTTTCCCTTGTGTGGAGGAAGCAATACGGGTTGGGCTGATGAGTTTTGTGATCAATATCGTGCTCTAAGGAGGGAAGTGAGATACTGTGAGAAGAACCTCACATTCGCATAATGCTGGAATATTACTCAAATCCCAACGACAAGGCCGTCACCGCCACACTCGGGTAACAATGAGTCTCTTCAGGTTTTGGTGCGGAATTGCAAAATTGAGAAGCTGAAGCTGAAGGAGATCCTTATGAAGCGCGAGAAGAATCCATCACCATCATCACCGAAGGAGTAATTCATCATCGGTATTGGCATCCCCTTGGTTTGTTCCAAGCTTGGGGGAGTGCCGCGGTATCACATCACCATCTTTATCTTTTACTATCAAGTAGTGTCATATCATGAGTAGGGAAGTTATCATATGGAATAGTATGCACGTGGAAGTATCTCTCTTAGTTATCTATGTATCCGTGGGTGTGATCGTTATTGAATATTAATGAGAAGTCTTATCATTTACTTTTTAATATCTTATTTTAGTTTGCAATTCCATTATATGATTACTCTTGACATGAGTATTGATATCACTTTGGAGCATCGAAAATCTATTTGGTTTTGGCAAACTTAGCATTGGTCAATAGCAACAACATCCCGATGTTTAATATAAGAAGAGAAATACACTTAGATATATTACTCTAATATCTCTATGCTTAGTATTCTAAGTTAAAATCGCTTGTGCTTATGAGAAAGATGCATGATTGTTTCTATCATATGTATATTTGTTTGTTTCCCTCAACCTTTATGCTTGCTATCAAACCTTGCTAGCCAAAGACCAGTATCGAGAGGGAATGCTTCTCATACATCCACAACCTTAGACCAAACCTATGCCATTGGTGTCCACCATACTTACCTACTACATGGTATTTTCTGCCATTCCAAATAAATACTTCATGTGCTACCTTTAAATTATTCAAACTATACTACCCCTTATTTGTGTCAATGTTTTATAGCTCATGAGGAAGTATGTGGTGTTTTATCTTCAATCTTGTTGGGCGGACTATCACCATAGTGGCGACATCCGCTTATCCAATAATTTTGCAATAAGAGCTGCAAACGGGGTCCCACCCTCAATTAATAACCTTCATTAATAATTTCTTCACATGTTTTGCTCGAGTTATCGCAGCACTGACTTTGCACAGACACTCCTCCATGGTATGAAATTGTTGGAAGGCAGGAGCATGAGCAGGCCATGGATTGAGAAAGCCAAGGCTGGGAGTGTCATCCTTAATAAAACTAAAACACATGTAAACAAAAGAGAAGGGGGATGATCTACCTTGGTCTGGTAGAGATGTCGTCCCTCATGGGAACCTCTCTGAAGGTTCGCTTGGCAAGGGGTTAGAGTACCCGCTACCATTCGTTGACAACAACAAACACCCGTCAAAATCTTACTTTTATGCTCTTTATATGATTTCAAAACTTGAAAGCTCTAGCACATGATTTAATCCCTGCTTCCCTCTGCGAAGGGCCTATCTTTTTACTTTTATGTTGAGTCAGTAAACCTATTTCTCCCTATCTCAAGCAAGCAATTGAGTTGTTGTGAACCAATCATTTATGCTATGATTCATTAATCATGTCTTTACTTTCTTGTTTAGTACCAATTTTATTTGAATGAATATGACTTTGAAGTTATCAATGATTATGAAGAGATTGTCATGCTTAAATATGAAGGCTCAACTATAAAATCTAATATGAAAGCTTTGCTTAAAATTACAATCCGTTAGTAGTTCTCTCACCAAGAACAAAGTTTGCCATCACCAATTATGATTTCTTATGCACCTTTACTTGTGATTTCTTTACTTATTTCAAGATGAGTCATATGAAGAAGTTGTTTACTAGAATGTCTTGTGTGAATGAATCATGATGCTTCTTGTCCGTATTTTATTTATCGACTTCCTTCACTCCATAAACATGTGGTCTTGTTTATCGAGCTCGGTTTCTCTTTGGGACAAGCGAGGTCTAAGCTTGGGGGAGTTGGATACGTCCAATTTGCATCACTATTTTGTATCATAATTTGCTGTTATTCATTGATATATTTTATATTGGGACACAATACTTATGTTATTTCATCTATTTCAAATGTTTCATCATCATTGAGGATCGAGCACCTGAGTCAGGATTCCTGGCTGAAAAAGTAATCATTTAACGCAATATTTCGGAAGATCAATCGTGGGAAGGGAATTTCACTTAAATTCCTATTTTTCCATATGACGGAGGGAGCCAAAAGGGGGAGCAGAGAAGAGCTGACCGTGGCCTGCACCACAGTGGCGGCGGCGCCCAAGGCCCGGCCGCTGCCACCCCGTGCTTCCAGGTGGCCCCACACTCCCTTTCGCCTCCTTCTTTTCTTCGCTGCATCCTTCGTCCCGAAACCTAAGCCACAGAGAGGGACCTCACGAGAAGGGTTACAGCCGCCTCGCCGGGGCGAACACCCGCAGAGAAAAGAGCTCTCCTAAGGGCGTGAATCCGCCGGGGAAATTCCTGAGGGGGAAATCGACGCCATCGCCATCGTCACGAGCGGGACATCATCTCCATCATCATCATCATCTCCACCATCTACACCGCCATCACCACCGCTGCACCTCGTCATCGGTGTAGCAATTCGGGTTAAATCTTGATTGTTTGATAGGGGAAACTCTCCCGCTGTTATTCTATACTTGTTGTAGATGCTATTGAGTGAAACCATTGAACCAAGGTTTATGTTCAGATTGTTATTCATCATCATATCACCTCTGATTGTATTCCATATGATGTCTCGTGAGTAGTTCGTTTTAGTTCTTGAGGACATGGGTGAAGTCTAAATGCTAGTAGTGAATTATGGTCGAGGAATATTCAATGTTATGATATTTAAGTTGTGGTGTCATTCTTCTAGTGGTGTGCCTGTGAACGTCGACTACACGACACTCACCATTTATTGGGCCTAAGGGAGTGTATCTTGTATTCGGTTGGGCACTGCGGGAAGCTGCTGAGTGACAGTAAAACCTAAGCCCCGTTAGTATATCGACGCAAGAGGGATCGCAGGATCTCAGAGTTTAAGGCTTGGGTTAGATTTATCTTAATTACTTTCTTGTAGTTGCGATGTTTGCAAGGGGTATAATCACAAGTATGTATTAGTCCTAGGAAGGGCGGTGCATTAGCATAGGTTCACCCACACAACACTTATCAAAACAATGAAGATTAATCAACCTATGTAGCGAAAGCACTAGACTAAAATTCCCATGTGTCCTCGGGAACGTTTGGTCATTATAAGTAAACAAACCGGCTTGTCCTTTGTGCTAAAGGATTGGGCCACTCGCTGCAATTATTTCTCTCGCATTTTATTTACTTGTACTTTATTTACCTGCATTATCAAAACCCCCGAATACTTGTCTCTGAGCATTTACAAAGAACCATCGAACCGCTTTCAACACCTTCTGCTCGTCGTTGGGTTCGACACTTTATTTATCGAAAGTACTACGATACACCCCCTATACTTGTGGGTCATCAATCAACTACATGGTGGCTCATTCACCGCACGCACTCGAGCCTCGGTGAACACTTTGGAGCGTGTTGCGCTCGGTGGTGCAAGAGATCATGGAGCGTCGATACTCCCCTTCTGTGGACCTGTTCTAGGGACTCACCAGGGAGAGATGCACCCACACCAGGCCGCCTCCGCCGTACACAATGGCGGCTCCACGGCAACAAGGCTCACCGGCATACGTCGTCTACAAGGATGGGGGTGACCCGGGCGACAGTTCTTACCTGACCCGCCCAAGGAAATCCCACACGGATACGTGTGTGCGATGCCGGATCGCAACAATCGGACGCAAAGATCCGGGCTCCACAGGAGGGATTGCCGGAGCAGGAGCAATTGTTCGCAGGAAGAACGACTGCAGCAGCCGGGGAGTCTAGGAGCAAGCCGAAAAGCTGGCTAGCCAAGTACGCCACCGCACCAATCCGAGAAAGCTCACTGCTACCACCGCAGATCAGATCAGCGCAGTCCCGAGAGATCAATTCGGCATCTTGCCGAAGAAGAAGATAATCGGCTATTCCAAGCCGTACCCCAATGAGTTCGACCTGATCCCACTACGCCTAAGTACCGGCTTCGAACTTCAAAAATCAGTCAGAAGGGTCGAGCCCCATCGAGCACGTGAGCCGATACCCGGCCTAGCCGGGCATGGCTTCGATCGTACGGTGAGGTGCTTCGTTAATCCTCACCGTCCAGCTTTTGGGTGGTACACCCCGCAGCCAAATTAGTGCAATCATAGAAGCAGCTGGAGGAACTGCTCCACACCCAATACCATTCGGAGACTATCGAGTTGGTATTGGCGAACTAGCACGGTTCGGCAAAAGCGAGAGAGACAAGTGGCTGAGTACATCCAGCGCTGTGATCGTCAAGAACCGATGCTATTCGGTTCATATAAGAGAAAGAGGCAGCCGAGCTGGCCGTGGCAGGCCTGGCAGCTCGTTCAAGGATCGACGTTCCAGGTTGAGTACAACTCGTTGACGCACCTGGTCCAGAGACCGACCTTATATGAGCAGCGCCATCCGAACGTACTCAAGACAAGTTCAAGCGCATCGGCCTGGTCAATGCGATGAAGATGAAGATTCCGCGGACGATCGAAGTTGCGTAGCGAGTGGACTCGGACGCCAGTGCCTGTGTCCTGCCAATGGGTGAATCCACCAGGGCCTCCAAGAGGGTTGGACTTTGACGTGACAAAACGAGCAGATCTTCGATGCTGCGAAAGAGAAACAGTGAAGCTACCCGAAGGCCACAAGATCCCTACGGCACAAGAGATGAACAAGAGGCCATACCGCAAGTGGCATGTAGTTCACGCACACCACCAAATACCCGAGCATCGCACACAAATTCAGATGGCAAGAAGAGGCGATGAACTTTCTACGCCTTGCCATGAAGGTAGACAAAGGCCCGTTTCCGACGTCAACATGGTGGACCTAAGCCACTCCATAAGAGAACCAGGGTTCTCTTTCGATGTCAATATGGCAGGGTTCGTGATTCGCCATGGCGCGGACAAGGCAAAAAGCAGCCACTCTCGTGGCAAGGATAAAGAGGAGGCCGTTCCACGCGACTGGCCCCAAGACGACGATAGACGGTACCTGACCGAGGAGGAGGTGAGTAGCATACGGTATCAGCGCCATTATCCGTGCATCTCCTCAACAAATATGAGCAGCAGACGACCGACGCGACACGACGAAGACGATGAAAGATATCGCCGGTCGATGCGAGGAGGTACGTCGAACAGCGGCAACAACGACGGTACGAATGTCGCGCCAGCGAGAGGTCAAGGAGCAAGACAACGTGGACAGGCCTGGGGACTGTCCTTCTTCAAACATTGCTGGGACTCAGGAACGAGCCGATTGCCAACAATCGAGAACGCCCAACATGCACACAGCAAAGGAGAAGGACGACGAAGTTTCGTGTTCAAGCGTCTAGGACCTCTTCCACATCGAGTAAACGAGCTGAGTCATTCTGAAAAGACTTCGAGGAGTCGATGGAGAAGAAGATAGGTATCACCGAACCAAGGTGGTGCCCCGATGGACTCAGCATTCTCGAAGCGCCGCGGCTGCGAAACCCGGAAGAAGCCGAGGTACGCACGGTACACGTTGAGAAGAGCGGCCCCCGATCTGGCCGCGAAAATCCAGCAAATAGTGAAAACGAAGGCGCGCCCCGCTAAAGAAAGTATGGCGCCAAAAAAGGCGAAAAGCCGATGCACAGCAGAGCCGATGCCGATGCAGGCATCGGCGACACAAACATGGTGTCCGTGGTCTTGACGGAGTAGCAAGTCCAAGACATTGAACATATGGCAATGCCGATCCGAGATCGGCCTCAAAAAAGGAAAAGCAAGGGATCTTATCTCCAACATGCCACGTAGCTACATAAGAATCCAAGAAGTTGCAAACCATCGTCAAGCATTGCAACGGAAAAGGAGGCCGTTCTGTAATCGCCGAAATTATCCTCAACATGCCTTTGTCGTGTTCGCATTGATCCAACGCCCCAAGAGCCGATACCATCAATTACTTGACGAATCGGTCTGCACATATAGATGGATGAGATACGAGGATGCGGAGTTGGAATGTCAAATTTCCACAGAGTAGCTCATATGGGGGCCGACACAAATCGGCCACAAAAAATGGAAATCCTAAAATTTTGAGCACAGCCGATGCGTAGACATCGACTTAGGATTCAAAGCCGATGCACGGCCATCGACTCATAGGGGTATAAGCGGAAGCCTAATAGAGCAGTCATCTCTGGAGGAACCCATCATTGGGATTGCTTGGCGGCTTAGCCTGCTCTTCGGGGACTTCCAACTCCTTTTGCAAGGCTTCAAGCTCGGCAGCACCAACAGAAGCATCAATTTGGGCGTCCAAGACGGCCCTTTTCTCATTTAAGCCTTTGGTGTTTGCCGGCAAGTTTGAAGATCGCAGCCCTGGCCAACAGCAAGAGCAACATGGACGTGCGGACTAGGCCAGGATCATGAGAACAACCGACGATCATCCAGTCTTCATCCTCACCAGAGGTTGCCTCATTGGACCGAAGAGACTCGGGGGCAGCTCACCTGGGAGGTTCTCTGCTGGCAACAGCCGATTTGGTTAGAATCGATGATGCTGCACCACATTGAGAAGCTGGTAGTGGCCCAGTGCGGTTGGTGCACTTTCATTCTCGCCTTGATCAAGGCTCGGGGGGCGCTAGCCTTAAAAGATTCCGCATCCTGAAGAGCAGTGGTTTTGAAATTGGCTATCTCTGCGTCCTAGCCATGCTGAACAGGAGAGCTCTTGCGAGTAAAACCACAGGGTGACAGGAGGAGTTGGAAGAAGGGGCCATCATCGTTAATCAGGCTCTAGACCAATTCGTCGCTGCAAAGAACAAACGTCACGAGCTGTGAACGAGTGACACCTGTTTTACAGGGGTTTCGGCTTCGAGATCAAGATTGTCAGCAACGGACTAAGGAGCTTTCCTGGAAGCATTGATCCAGGAGTTTTGTTGTCAGGACAAATACTACGATTGGATGATTTTAAGGTCCAAGGATCTAGGGGTCTCACAGCTGCACGTGGACCTGTCCGGTTGGAGGTTTGGGTCTTAATTTCATGGGTTGCAAGTTAATATTTGAAAAGGTGATTGGATCGACCTGTTTTGCAATCCATTGGAACAGCTGATGCTTTGCCATCGGCTCATTGAGCATCTACCGAAGCGACAATTGGCAGACTCAATACGAAGGGCAATCGGCTAAATCATCACTAAGGAATCAGTAAAATCAAATGGGGAATTCTTCATTGATAAACGAGGATTTCTTACATAAGAACTGATTGCTCCCAAAAGGAATTGCTAGGGGACACGTTCTGTCTACTACTCCTAGCTCATCCTATCTAAAGGCACGTTGTCCTCATCGTCGCCGATCGTTTGGGCCGTTTCTCCCCGGCCGGCTGTCGTCCTTGATAGTGACCACAGGAACCTTCATTGTCTTCATCTTCTTCGCTAGCGTCGCCATAGTCGCTGTCGAAGTCGCAGATGTGCCCGCCCAGGGGCGAGACGCTTGGCCGGCGGTTCGTCGGAGGCGGTGTCCTCCTCCTCTTCCTTCACCTCCTCGGCGAGGAGTAGCCGTCCCAGGAGAAGCCGTCGTCATCGCTTTCCTCCTCCGATTGCCCAACGGCGAGGAAGCGAAGGTCGCACTCCCCGTCCGTTAAGGACTGGTCGTCTTCGACCCGACAAAGGAGTCATGGGTCGACTCGTCCCCGCTCGGCTATGGCTCGTGATATTGGCCGCGTGCCTGTGGGTCCCATTCAGGCGTTGGCTCGCGGGAGGTGGAGGATTGGGTGGAAAGACCCGATGTGGAAGAAGACGAAGAGGAAGACATGGCGGCGGAGGAGGGTTTTTCGGTTTGCCGATGGCTACTGTGGAACAGGGATGAAGAAAGAAACCACGGAAGTGGCCGAATAAAAGGGGAATATATGGTTTAATGCCTAAGGTTTCCCGAGGATGTGGTGCCAGGACCGTCAAGTCGTGCAGAGAAGGCGAGGAGGCAAGACGTCATCATGAAGAAAACTGCGACGGTTCCGCCACGACATGACCCTTCGATGATAGCATATGGTTTTGCAATTATCATTATCAAAACCAGGGGGGCATGTGTTACCACCCGATTTTGGCCAAATCAGGATGGGCCGTAAGTGAAGATGGGCTTGAAGGACGACACGTGAGCACTTCGGCTTTCGCCGCGCTGAGTTCGGGCTGTTGCCCATGTATTCAGAATTAGTAGATCATGTTGTAGTTAGATTAAAGAGATAGAGTCTGCCCGTGCACGGTTAGGTGCCGCCTCAATTAGAAAGTCCCTTGGACTATAAATATGTATCTAGGGTTATCGGAAAAGGAGGACAATCATCGTTCAAACAAACACAAAATACGGCGCACCCCACCCTTTCTCTTCGAGGGTTTCTCCCGACATATTGCCTAGATCGCATCTGCGATCTAGGCCGTAAGTTTATTCGTGCTATCCTTGTGCTGTGTCAGCCTTGTTGATGGCGAGCGCATATTTATCATTAGGTGTTAGGGGCTTGCATTGTGCTTTCACGTGCATATTCTGTGGCAATGCCGTCCCTAGACACCTTGCTGGCCTTACGTCGATCTAGACGTAAGGGCAGCATCTTGCTTGATCATGCTTAGTAGATCCGATCTGTTATAGTTGCTCCCCGCATCTGCAGGATTAGTTTAATATCTCGCATAGTTAGGCCTTATGGCCGGGCCTGAGGATCCCGGTGCTGTTAGGTTGTTGACTGTCCTCGCGAGGGATGTTCCGGATCAACGTTATGTTGGTTTTTAGGCCTCTCGTAGGTAGTTTGCACCGTCTCCGTAGCTGCTAGGCCCGATCGCAGTAGGATGTTCCGATTATGCGTGAAAACCCTAAACTGTCGTGGATCGCTTGGCTTTGTCCTGATCAACAGGATCCCCATGCCATTGCTAATCCATCAAGGACCATGGGGCGATCGGCCCTTTGAGCCGATCCACGGGAAACCTGAGAGCCGATAAGGCTCGTATTTAATGTGCACGTGTCACCGCGTGGAACAATCGGGCACTAACACCTTCCGACCAGGTCTAGGTCGGGTGGGCCTAGCACCGCCAGGCGCGCGCCAGATTTGCGGGACGACGCGAAGTGCCAGGGATCCACTAAGCGGCCCTAGGAGCTTCCGGCTCTTCGTGTTGCTTAACCAAGGCCCGATCGGGGTTTTGGAGGGTAACACAGGCCGGCGCGGCCAGGCCTGTGCCGCGCCACCCTATCATCTGGGCCCATAGGGCCCTCCTCGGTGGTCGGGTGTTCGGATGCTTCCGGCAAAATAGGAACCTGGGCGTTGATTTCATCCCAGAATATTTCCTTATTAGGATTAAAACCAAAAACGAGAGAAAACAGCAACGGCTCTTCGGCATCTTATTAATAGGTTAGTTCCAGAAAATGCGTAAATACGACATATAATGTGCATAAAACATGTAGGTATCATCAATAAAGTAGCATGGAACATAAGAAATTATCGATACGTTGGAGACGTATCAATCATCAACAATGACAAGTCCATACTTGCTCCCACCAAGAGTATCATAATGTGATGGCCCAAAGAGATCCAAATGAAGGAGCTCCAAAGGCCTAGATTTGGTGACTATACTCTTGATAGGATGTTTCTTCTTGAGTTGTTTTCCGGCTACACATGCACTGCATACACCATCTTTCTCAAAAGAAATGCCGGTTAGTCCAACATGCTCACCCTTTAGGAGTTGTTTAAGATTCCTCATGTTAACATGACCAAGGCGGCGATGCCACAACCAACCTTCGTCATGCTTGGCCGCCATTAGACATGTGGAGGAGAGGGGCTCTTTTCGAGAGGTCAACCACGTAAAGGTTGTTCTCCACATATCCAACAAGGACCAATTTGAGATTGTCACTCCTAAAGACTTGCACATAATACTTAGTAAAATATGAATTGTAACCGGCATCGGCAAGATGATATATAGAAAGCAAGTTATAACCAAGGTGTTCAACAAGCATGACCGTCTCAAGGCACAAATCCTTAGAGATTGCCACCTTGCCATACCCAAGTTCCCTTTGAGTTATCACCAAAGGTAATGCTTGACTTCTTGTTAATATCTTCAATGAATTGGTCAAGCACACCTCTTCCTCCGGTCATATGATTGGTGCATCCACTATCAAACACCCATTTTGGACCACCGGAGGAATACCCCTACAAAATCAAGTAGAGGATTTAGGAACCCATTGATTAATGGGTTCCCTAGTCATGGCAACAAGATCTTTTGGTACCCAAATCGTCTATAAGCATAGCCATTACGAGGACCAACATAGTTAGCATAAACATCACCATAATAATCAACAAATAAAGCATAGTGATTGTTTGGCCCCGTGCGGTCACCACTAGTGGCTTTGCCCTTTGGGGCTTTGCCATCATTAGTGACCTTCTTGTTCTTTTCTTGAGCGGGCTTCTCTTTCTTGTAGTTGTTCTTCTTGTAGGGCTTGGGATCATACCCAAGTCCATACTTTTGATTGTTTGACCTTTGCTTACTCAAGAGGTCATCCAATCCCATCTTACTCTTGGTTGTGGTGAACTTGGCAAGTTCTTTCTTCAACCTAACATTCTCCTCAAGAGTAGTTGCTTGCTCACAAGCCGATTCATTAGGATAATAGTTGAGACCATATTTGGTTACCAAAGATTCAAGATATGTGTTGGTCTCAACATGCAAAGATAGTTCCTCTTGTAAACGAACATGTTCCGCAACAAGCTTAGCATGCTCATTAGTAAAGGTGGTGGAGGAACTAGCAACATTTTTATCAACAATAGAATCATTCATTGATTCAAGAGCTTTAGAGTAGGTTTCTTGGAGGTCATGGTTCTTTCCAAGTTTCTTGAGCTCATCCTTGACAAGCTTGTTAGCTCTTTCAAGGTGGTCAAGATCCCTAGTGAGAGAAGCATGAGCAACTTCAAGCTCCTCCTTTGAGGCATTAAGCTCTTGGGTCAATGATTGAGCCCTTTCAATAGTTCCAAGATCCTTAACTTTATGTAGTTCATAAGTTTCAATTTGTTGCTTAAGACCTTGAGATATGCACCTTTCGGTTTTTAGCTCTTGTTTTAGGAGATTGAATCTCCTTTCCTTATCATTCAAATGATATTCTAATTCCTCAATGGACTCATCCTTTTCTTTGAGAGAGTCCATCAAGAAATCAAATTTGACAAGAGCTTCACCACGAAGGGTGCATCTAACATTGTAAAGTTCCTTAAGCACAGTTAATTCTTCTTGATTTTTAGCTTCATCATCAAGGACACTAGATAAAGAAGGTGGGGGTTCCATTACCTTGGTTTCTCTTGCCATAAGACAAGAGCCAACGATTGTAGATGAGGTAGAGTCTCGAGTCATCATCTTGAGTTGTTCTTGCCATGAAGGAAGAACCAACATCATTCTCCGTGGAGTAATCCTTGGAGTAGTCATATGTGAAGAGTGACCCGGGCTTAGAGAAAGCCAAGCCGGCCACTCCGGCCTCCTTCTCCTCATCTTCCTCTTCTTCATCGGACAAGTACTCGGCCCCAACAAAGGCTTTTCCCTTGTTCCTCTTGTATCGATCGTTGATTGGGTTTGGCTTCAATCTTGGCTTGACCCCTTTGATGAACTTTGGCTTGTCTACCCTTTTCTCATAAGGGCACTCATTTGCAAAGTGGCTCTCTTCGTCACAATTGTAGCAAGTTCTCTTCTTCTTCTTGTCATTGAGGAGCATAGGCAACTTTCCCTTGTACTTCTTGGCAAAGAAGGCAAAGTCGGTAGCGATGTCACTAGTTGAAGTCATCTCCTCATCTTCTTCAATTTCATATTCTTCTTCTCCTCCATGGTCAGCTCTAGCCTTGAGAGCAAGGTTGTGTGATGCTTCATGGTTGTGTGAGGCTTCATCAACACGGTTCATTACCATGAGCCTCTTTCCTGCCTTGGCCATGTTTTCATTGGCGCCACATAGGAGACTAGATCATCGGAGTTCGGATCGGCACTCTTGGTCATGATTTGCAAGTTGAGTGCAAGGTTGGTGTCTTCTTGCTTGACGGGAATCATAGCAATGACCTTGGACTTTATGAATCCTTCATTCATCTCAAACCGTCATCATACTTCTCAACACCAAGTCCCTTGATCCTTACTCTAAGAGCACCAAGCCTTGCATAGGCATCGGCCACGGATTCTCCTTCACGAATCATGAACCGGTGGGCCTCTTGCTTTGCGGTCTCATAAAGAGCTGATTGGATCAAATCGGTTCCCTCTTGGAGTACTACGATTCGATCCCACAACTCTTTAGCGGAGCCGATGTCATTGACTTGATCAAGGAGCTTGCGATTGATGCCACTTCTAATCTTGTCACGTGCGGAGGCATTGAGTTGCGGTTGTAGAACTCGGTGGAGGTCAACCGAACGGGATCTTGTGGCTCCCGGTATCCATGAAGGATGATCTCCCATAGCTCCACACTGCAGCTGCGAATATGAGATTCCATAGAAGATTTCCAATGTGGAAAGTGAGTTCCATCAAATGGGGAACGGTCCCACTATGGTTTATATGAGGCATGGGTGAGGTGTTTCTAGGATAGTCATGGTTAACTTGATTGTAAGTTTCCTTAGAGCCCGAAGCCCCACTAGGAGCTCCACTAGCAGTTAGGTTCTTAAGCATGAGACATTTCTGCCATTTGTAGTTCATCCTCCTTTTTCTTCTTCTCGGCATCATATGCAAGAATCTAGATTTCATTTCTTTAACCGAAAGGTTAGAGTCATCATCTAGACCCTTGAATAGTTTTTCCATCTCACTCTTAAAGCGGTGAAGCCCTTAAAAAGAGTCCAGGCTCTGATACCAATTGAAAGTATAGAGATGGTAAACCTAGAGGGGGGTGAATAGGTTTCTACAGATTTTAATTCTTTCTTTGCAATATTAGGCTTTGCGGAATATAAAGGTGAGCCTAATGCAAACTAGGTGAAGCAACCTATATGAGGATACAACTAACTCGAGCACGAAGGCTCTCACAGGCAGTTAAATCACAAGTAAGGAGTTCGGTTAGAGATAACCGATAGCACGCGGAGACGAGGATGTATTCCCGTGTTCCCTTGCTTTGCAACAAGGTACGTCACGTTTGGAGGAGTGGAGGTCCCACGAAGGATTCCCCGCGCCACGAAGGCTCACCCTATTCTCCGGAGCCTATCCCACGAAGGAATAGCTCTCTCACTTGTGGTAGACTTTGAGGTAGCCTCCAAACCTTCACAATCTTGCCCGGAGCAAATCCACAGCCGGATGCTTCCGGACTCTCTTGCCCACCTAGGGTTTCCAAGGAACCCTAGGAAGCAAGCTTCTTGATGAATACAAGGGGGAATGAGATTTGGCTTGGTAGAACGGTAGATCGGGTCCTCCTCTAACGATTCCCGGAGGGATTTGAGTTTGGGTGGAGGAGGAGGGAGATCTGAGGCTTTTGGTGTTTCTAATAATGGAGTAGGAGAGAAGGAGCTCAAGAACAACTTGTAGTGTAGTGCCTAGCTGTTCAGAGGTAGGAGAAGACCTATTTATAGTGTTCTTCGAAATATGGCCGTTGGTCACTTGCCACATCAGCAGAGGAACCGGATCGGACCGCGCCGGACAGGCCGGCCCCCCCCGACCGGGCCAGACCGGCCGGCCGTTTCCAACCGGAGGGACCGGGTCTTGGCGGCGACGCCATTCTTAGGATAGCGCCGATGGCACAAAAAGGCGGCAGAACGGGGACGTGCCGGTCCGACCGGGCCATGAACCGGAGCAGCCGGTCCAAACCGGGTGGCGAGGACGCTGACCGGACAGCTCTCCATTCTTTCTTGGATCTTGCCGGATGGCACGTCTGGTCGTTGGAGACCGGGTGGTCGGCGCCAGGGCGTCGACCGGATGTGGGACCGGCCATCTGGAAAACCTTGCTGATTCTTCATCGAATTGGGGGGTCTCCGTTGCCTTCTTGTTCCATTGATACACCATTATACCTCTTTGGCTAATACCTGGGAATTATCTTGTAGACATGTATTAGTCCAAATACTCTAGCACGGTGTCATAGTTACCAAAATAATGGATAAGGGTAAAATACCCTTACAGTGGGCTTAGTGTGGGGTGGGGTGCAGGTGCGGGGTGCAGCGAGCCGGCTGGAGATGGCTCTGACGGCCTGGCCGGCGGTGGCCAATTAACAAGTGGTAACCTTATAAATGCCCATAATGATGGATTTGGGTTTTGAGGAAGGAGAACGCTGGTGAATTCAAAGGCTGGTCAGCCAAACTAGGCAGCCGACAAAAGTAGATCGAGGGCAAAAATCGCCGAGATTATATTATCAGAAAACTAGGGTTACAGGTGTATCACGGGTTGTGAATCTAGTCCCCTCTCGGTGGCTCCTCCTAGCCCCTATATAGTGTGCTAGGTCAGAGAGTCCACCTCTATGTTGATTACATGTCTATGTCTATTTCTCGATATGCGCCTAACCTTCCTATTTTACATTGTAACTGGACTCCGGCTTCGTGTAGCTTCCTTCATGGGCTCCGACTATTACGTCACCCAATATAGCGTACCCATGTCAGGGGGTACTGGATCGGACAACAAGATGAGAGGAAGGAGAAGAAGTGGGGGCCTCGAGGCGTTGCTGCATGCGTAGTGGTGCTTGTCGACGCTGAATGCATCAAATAGGATCCCCTTTTTTTACATTGAAAACATAGAGTCTAAAAGCATGGCCCCCACAAAACAAGAATAAGCACATTGCGTTCTTGCGTCCTCCCCTTGGCCATCCTAGGCCCTCCCAAACTCGCCAGCTTAAACTGAACGGGTCACGTTGCTGGAGGCACTAGTTTAGCAGGCCGGACCATAGTTAAATTTCTGTTCATGACGCGACCCAACAGACAAAGTCGGATAGAATGAGTCGCTATTTTGGGTCGGGCCGTTGGAGATGTTCTGAGAAGAAGCCCACAACACTCGAACCATATGGGCCCGATTCAGGGGTCCACCGGCAGGTTGAGGACCCACTAGCAGGCTTCTCTCTCTTCTCCCGACCGACGAACGGCCCGGATACGTCGTCTTCCACATCGCACCGGCCCTCACCGCGTTCCCTTCTCCAGCGTCCGATCTCCCATTCCCCACCTCTCCTCACCGCACCAACCACCACCGTCTCCTCCTCCCAGCCTTCTCTCCCCTCCGCTCCTGCGCGCGCGCGCAGTTTTTATAAGGTTCGTCCGATCCCTCTTCCCCCCCTCGATCGCGCGCCGCCGTGGCGCGAGCGACGAATTCCTGACACCTGGTTTTGTTTTCGCGATGGATCTAGGGTTTCGGGCCGCCGGATGGCCGACGAGGACAGCGGGAGCCCGCCGAGGGGCGGCGGCGGGGGCGGGGTCAGGGAGCAGGACAGGTTCCTCCCCATCGCCAACATCAGCCGCATCATGAAGAAGGCCGTGCCCGCCAACGGCAAGATCGCAAAGGACGCCAAGGAGACGCTCCAGGAGTGCGTCTCCGAGTTCATCTCCTTCGTCACCAGCGAGTGAGTTTCAGTTTCTGCCCCTGCTGCTGCACCTCGCTAGCTAGCTAGCGTCACCCTTGGCTTTTCCCCGGGCTGGCTCTGTTGTGTTTTGGGTTCGACTTGTAATTTTCGCTGGCGATGCAGGGCGAGCGACAAGTGCCAGAAGGAGAAGCGAAAGACCATCAACGGGGACGACCTGCTCTGGGCCATGGCCACGCTCGGCTTCGAGGAGTACGTGGACCCGCTCAAGATCTACCTGCAAAAGTACAGAGATGTATGTAGTAATCATGCCTCTTGCTCCACTCTTCTCCTTAGTTAGTACACATGCGCGTAATTTGCTTGCTCTGTAAATCCCATCTCACCTCGCTTCTCTGTCTTCTTCCTTGCAATCTTCTGGACGGTCGCGGTGATTGCAGATGGAGGTATGTGATATTCTAATCCGTTATTATGATTTCACTGAACTGTTCTAGTACATCAATGCAAAACAAAAAAATTAGGTTCCTTTTAGTCCTAGTTTAAACATAGCTTCAAAAATCACGCAGTGGCTGCTTAGCAAAACCTGATTAAATTCATTGAGCTATGCCCTTGATGGGAACTGTGCATGACCTATACTTTGAAGAATACAAGTTCCTCACATGAACACTTGAATCATACTTGCATCTTTCCAGTTTCATATCCAGGAAAGAGATATAACTGGATTCACGGAAGCCATTCCAATTTCCAACTAATACACTGTTCTTTTCAGTTGTGAATATTAACCAAACTTCTTTGCCTACTACTTTCCTGTAGGGTGATAGTAAATTGACCTCAAAATCTGGTGATGGATCCGTAAAGAAGGATACAATGGGTGCCCATGGCGCCACTAGCTCAAGTGCCCAAGGGGTTAGTTATTCTAGCTTGTTGCTTTAAGCCTAGTGATGCTTGAAACTGACTTGTTCATGTTCCATTTAGATGGTCCCGCATGGAGCTTACGCCCAAGGGATGGGTTATATGCAACCTCAGGTAACTTACCACAGTATCACTTGCCACTACAACTCTATACTTCGCTTTTGAAGCTAAGTGCGATACAATTCTGTAATGCAATCACCAAATTATTGCCTTCTTTAGCTGACACTTTTCCCCTTTACACTCCCAGTACCATAATGGAGACACCTAACTCTGAAGACTGGCAATTTTCGGCAATGGGTATTGCTCCATGAGGTATTTTCTTTTACTCATAAGCATGGCATATGTGACGCAAATTTAAGACAGTATTAGACAGCCCTTACTTAGTACCGATTCTCTCTTTTTTGTTTCACTTGGTTTCTGTTACCTTCTTTCATGAATCTTCTTCTCTTTTAACAAGTTAATTACAGTATGTATCTGTTAGCTCTATGAAAGAAGATTCTCTTCATATTTTACATATTCAATGCTTTTTTTCTTCAGTAAATTTCATATATGTCCATGACATAATTTTGATTTAGGCATTCTTTGACATAGGTATCTCAAATATCCATATTTAACTGTTACGTGCAACCGTACTATGAAACATGGCTCAATTGTCAGCTCCTTGGTCTTGCACTTACCTATTGGGGATTCCACCAAGGCTAAGGAAGGAGCTGTTGTGGGTTGACAGGTGGGCCTGGTTCGTCAGTATAGTTAAGCGTAATTGTTAAACCTTAAATTTAGAGTTCTACGATAGGAGGGCTCGATAAATCTGCAACTATGTGAAATGCTATTTGTAATAGTTTAAACAAATTGCATGCAGCATTGGGTTATACTTTCTTTCTTCTGATACAACGTTGTTTTGCTGCAGTGGTTATCTATCTGTTAAGGAAGCCGCCTCCACCTTAGGTTCATGATCATTGGCTGAAAACTAAGGCATCTGAAAGGGTGTTTAGCAGTTGGTTGTGATGGCTGGCCTCCAAGATGTAAATTGCTTCCGGGAGAATAGATTCACCTATGGTTTAGTGCTTGTTTTTATCTGTATATTCAGAATAATTCAGCCATTGGTAGTTTGGCAATCTTTTTTGTTTTCAGATATTTGTATTAGGAAAGCATAAATCTATGGCAACTGGTCATTAACTTATTGTTCGCGGTGTTCATGCCGGCTGCCCCGTTAGGGAAGTCCCCTAGACAGGCACGCGGCCGTCTGGCCTGTGCTCAAGATTTCTAATGTGATGCAACATGCAGGCCAACTATAAACCTGCTCTGCCATCAATGGCAGAGGAGCTGATCCCGTCCCTCCAAATCAACTTAATTACCAGATTGCTGTCGCAGAAATAGCTAGTGGAACATGGGTGTAGGCACACCTGTTTATTTAAAACTTAAAAAACGCTATCAAAAAGTTTCAGAAAAATCAAAACAAAATTTTGCATGATCCTTCTTCAGCGACGGCCTCTCTCCTATTGCTTATATTGTTTTTAGAGGAGGGCTGGGAGCATGTGGGTCGGGAGCGCTGCTTCCAATGCAACATCACTTTGGTCTCAACTTTACATTCTCAGTTTGTGCTGTTGCGCACAGAACTTCTTCAGCTTGTCGCCGACCACATCGAGGTGGCTCATCCACTGCGTGAGGAGGCATCAAAATTCAAGCTTTTATTGGTGCTCGCCACCGAGTCTGTGGAGCGTGCGGACTTGTTTGCTTCTTGTGAGGAGCAGGAGTAGTCCGTGGTTGTTGATGGCCCATGGTGAGACAGATGTAGTTGGGGAGGAATGCTTCTTTGGTTGTTTCTCCCCTTAGGCCTCCCCGTCATCGTAGCCTAATGTGCCAATTGCCTCTGAGTGCGAGCGCATCGATGGGATCATGCCTTATCATGCCCGACCTAAAGGAGAAGTGTGAGATCTCCTTCCATCCACTATCGATGGTTCATCTGCAGATGGACTCGCTTGTGACCTCGGAGGTGGCTTCCGCACCACCGTCGTTAGAGACCCGCCATTGTGGCGTCAAGGTCATCAAGGTAGGCGCTTTGGCACCTAACTCTGATGTGCTCTTTGCTAGAGAGTTTTGCGGTCTTCTTGTCAGGTTGGAGGCGGCTAGCCCTAGATCTAGCAAAGAGATTGCTTGCCTACTAGCGGAGAAGTCTTTGGGGAGCAAAATCCAGAAGGTGAAAGAGTACCTGAAGAAAGAAAAGTGGTACCACAAGAAAGGAGTTGGGAGCTGTTTGATGCATGATTCTCATCTCTCTGTCTGAAAGGTGTGGTTGTAGGAGTTCTTTCTTTGGGAGTAGTTTGCTCATGATTTAGGTGTTGCTGGTGTTGCTAGCGGTTGCGGTTGTTAGTGTTCATTGTAACGGTTTTTCCGCCCGGTTTCCCATCAATTAACTAATATTTATCATCTTAATTAGTAGAATGGAGCAAAGCTTTAACCCCTTTCAAAAAAAAATATGTTCTTTCTACATGTTCGCATAAATTCTCAGGCATAAAAGGCCAAACAATAAAACCATATCAAACTTGCCAGAACCGAAACCAAATTAACATTGACTATTTCGATAAGTAATAAGTACTTCCTATGTACTCCCTCCGTCCTAGAGTGTAAGGCATATTCCCAAAAATTATTTGTCCCATAACCCCCACCTCTAAGGCATAATTTTATTTAATAAGGGAGAGAAAGGAGTTGCATGCACCAATGAGAGAGAGAAAGAGAATGCATGCACCAATGAGGAAGAGAAAGGGGCTCATGCACCAATAAGAGAGAGAAAATAAGACCCAATCAGCTATTACCTTGGGCGAAGATATTCAAAAATTGTGACTTACAAACTAGGACGAAGGGAGTACAAATCTAAGATATTTTAAATATTTTAAATAAACTAGGTACAAACCATAATAAGTTAATCTACACATTAAAATTAAACAAAATACATATCAAAATAGATTAATCTATAAAAACCTAAAGCATTTTATATTAGTGAACGAAAGAAGTATGATAAACTGAACATAAATCCTTCTACTTTGTTCGTTTGTCCACCAGGCCAACACCCCAAAACCGCATGACTAGTCGGCTGGTCCTGATTCCTGGTGGAGGTGGTGATAACTAACAGATTGTATTTCGACTGGTCCTGTTATTATTTTGCTGTCAAGCTCAACTGTATCGGTTTAAAACCGAACGGCCGGTCAACCAAAAAACCTATCCTTCTACTCCCTCCTATTCATAATAAATAAACATTATAATTTTAATTAATATACTCCCTCCGGTTCATATTAATTGACTCTAATATAGATGTACCTAGACACATTTTAGTTCTAGATACATTCATATTGAAGTCAATTAATATGAATCGGAGGGAGTACGAGATTTTAGCTTAATACTGAGGCACGCCTAATCGTTGTCTTTTTTTTTTTGAGGGACGCTTACCTCGAGCCATCAAAGGACCACACTAATAACAACTTAACATAACTCTTGCTATTACACTACTCATACTAGGAGGTGCGGGCTAGTATAGCTTCACAAACCTCTCATCAAAATTGGTATTTGCTGCAGAGTTTGATAACATCCACTCCTTCTGCGATCATTTTGGCTAACTCAGGAGCAATGTTACTTCCTGAAATTACCGGCGATTGCTTAATACAAAGTTGTACTATGTTATTATCACACCACACATTTGAAGCAAAAATAACTCTACAAAGCAACAAATGTAGCTTTCTATGTTAACTATAATTACGTTACTACCTACTATAGAGGCAGTAACATCCACTATTAAAATGTTTATGTTAGACTACTAATAGCGGAACGTAACTTAAGATACTATGATGCATATGATACTACTCTATGTTCTCTACAGTGCACAGAGAGCGGGTGATGCGTTTTTGCACCCTGGAGCATATGTTTCCGGTTTTTAAATAATAAAATGTTAAAAAGTTGAACAAAAAATTAACGCATACAACTTAACATTATATGTGCTCATAAAATTGTTTCGCGGATAACAAATATTTTTTGTGTCGTGTGCAAAAAAATACAAATTTTGGTGTTTAAAAAACTTTTTGGAAAATATTTATTTATCATGTTCACATAGGACACAAAAAAAAATCGGGATATTTGTATGTATACATATAATATCGATATGTAAGTGTCAATTTTTTTTTTCCAGATTTCTCTTTAACATTTTCAAATGTTTTCTTGGGTAGAAGGAGCATATGCTTCCAAGTTTAGAAGTGGTTTTCCGCTAGAGACATGCTATATTAACATAGAATAACTTATTTATTAATTTATAGACGGAAATTCAATTCGGCTCTCGGGTGTATACGCTCCATGCATAAAAAAAACAGATTTTGAATTTTCGATTTTTTTAATAAAAATATATACATATACTTCACAATATATGGGCGTTTGTCAACTTTCGTGAAAAAACTATTATTTTTCTGGTCTATGTAAAAAGGACAAAATGGTACACATGGAGTGTTTGACAATGGCTAGGAGAGTAGGCGTGTGTGTGCCTTTTGGAGTATGTTGAGTTCCTCTAGTTCTCTATGTTCGCATGGAAGAACTAATCTGTAAATTTTCTGTCTTCTATAAAGAAAAAGGTAGATGCAAAAAACTTTATTTTAGCACTAATTTTTTTCTTTTTTACATGCCACCTGATAAGTCAATTTATTTATGAAACGGCTTGGTAGATGCATAGCACGTGTAGATGTACACATGACCTTATTTTCAAATTTTTAAAATTTTGAAATATATCTAAGATATATTCAAATAAAAATATAGGGAGTGTATGCTCCCATGAGCCAAAACACTCCCATAGACGGATTTCTAATGTTATAGCTACTAGTTACCACAAATATCTCCCTCATTTAATTACATGTCATGTCAAACATTGCATGAAAATGTACCACTAAGTTACTTCCACTATAAGTAATCTTACCACTCTTTGTTACTCTCCGCTATGGCTATAACACATTAATATCCCCGCAGAAAACACACATTAATCGTTCCATGACCAGTTGATACGTGAGAAACTTCTTGTAGAAGACGAAGATCAGCACAAAAAGAATACTTCACATGATTATTTCAATAGACAGATATTATAGTTGATGAATCTCATGCGTTACAGTGGGACACAGTAATGATGATGTGCCGTTTTTTTCTCCTCTAGTAAGTGACAAAATGTGACAGCTAAAAGTAGACTGATCAAATCTACATTTCTATCTTTTCGTTAGCTACTATAATCTGCCTCTCCACAGGAGGCACTGTACGACAAGCCTGCCCTCTACAATATTACCGTAAAATTACAAAATCTCCTTCCCCTCGTCTGACAGCCTCAACCAACGACTGCAGGTGCTTGGGAAGAAGTCTGGTGGTGTGACAAAATGCTGTGTATTGGGGAAAACCTATCCTTCTCACGAAGTTCCACAACTGTGCTCCAAAATTTTCAAGAGCAAGTTTGATCTCTCCAACGTGCCGGTATGTATATCAGTCTTCGTCGTCTTCTAGCAGAGCAAATGAAAATGGTTTGAATTTGTAGCCATCCCCGTGGTAGAACTTGTTCATAAACTCAACCCAGTGTAGACGCAATGCATGAAGAAAGGCACTTAATGATTCCATCCCGAGCAATATAAAGGCAGTAGCAAAGGCAAAAACTATAAGCCCCACTGATCTCACGATCAGACTATCATACCTGTCAACAATACAGTAAATAGTTCAAGTTAGCAACTGCAATAGATAACAATCACCCAGGGGTTACGTAATATATAATCATGCATCCCAGGGAAGTCTAACGAGAAGACAAACATCAGCGTACAAACAAAAAGGTCGGAATGCAGAGCAAACAGTGAAGCAAAAACGCCCAAAGAGAAGACAAAAAGGATTGATGCTTACCCCCATGCAAGCAAGAGCAACTTCTCGTAGAAGACTGTTGATAGCTCAGAATGTGCCAAGCTGAAGTAAAATGACAGTACACTGAGTCATCAAAAGAAACAACAGGTGAAATTTTGCAATAAAAATGACAGAAGGCAAACCTCAAGGCCCAAAGTCGAAGGTATGATGCCGTATTTGATACAGCCCCAAGAACGAACTCGATGGAATGTATCATTTGATGCACAAAAACTTCACCAAAATTGAAATCATCATGACGTGAACGGGCAGAGTCAGGTTCAGAATCTGGATCCATTTCAGATGTCCCAAGGAAGCGATAGCTGTGACCTTGAAATCTCTAGATTAAGGTATGGAAGATTAGCAATCCAACAGATATAGCAACAATAACCTAGTTTTTTACTCATAAGCTGAACTTATTAACCTAATGACAATGACTGCATTTCGAAAGAAAATATCACCAGGATGCAGAATAACTATAACAGTGTGATATCAAAAAGTAGTGCTAGTTTTACAACTGTAGGAAAATTTTCTCATTTATTTCCCATGGTATTCTTAGATCTTGGACCAGTAGATACAACTATACAAGCATCCATGCAAGAGCCAGACAACGCAACCATATATCTCAATCCAAGCCTAATTCAAAATGACCAGGATTGCAAAAAACATGCAGCTCCAACTTAAGCGCAGGGGTGAACCACACAGGATGGGATGTTTTGTCTCATGGCCAGGGTGTTTCGTTTTTAATCCATTTCTTCCACTGAACAGGTATACGGGTGCTTCAAAGATATGTTCCAAATATTACTCCCTCCATTCCAAATTAGTTGACGCAGCTTTTTATTCCAAAACAAGCAAACGTACACACTAAAACGCGCTTATAAAGCGCGTCTATATACATATATACATGTGTATCTAGACCAAATCTGACCAAAGGCTGCGTCAACTAATATGGAACGGAGGCAGTATGTTCTGAGCGAAACACAACTCCAAACAACAAAACCAGCCTGTCACAGCAATAGACAAGTTTTCTAACCAGCCAGCACTAAATCGCGCTTATAAAACGCGTCTATATACATGTGTATCTAGACCAAATCTGACCAAATGCTGCATCAACTAATTTGACAGAGGCAGTATGTTCTGAACGAAACACAACTCCAAACAACAAAACCGGCATGCCTTTGTCACAGCAATTGACCAGTTTTCTAACAAGCCAGGGTCTGGTTCTGACCCCCTTTACAGTTTCCAAAACCCTGCTTGTGGCAGATCAATCATCAACCAGTGATTCATGTAATCCTATACATTTTCAGGATTATTAGGTTTTGCATAAAGACCAGGAAATCATCCTTACTGCATTATGCATGTAATGATGTAAACCCTAAAGGTTACAAAGGAAGTATGTCCCAAAGCATGAATATGCATTGCACTTAAGTTTATCAGCCTGGCAATATAGTACCATTATTTGCACAAAGCATATGTTGCTTGGCCATTGACTCCAATGGAATACAACTTCAAGTAGCAATTTTTACCAGTTACCACCCTACGAATTGCAAGTCATAACTTCACTCATTGTGAATTTTCATATAAATACGACCTACGTCAATACAGAACATAAGGCCTGCAGAGACTATGGACTAAGATTATGGTTGTTAGTTCAAGCATTAGGACAAACCAACACAGCACCAACGCTGGAGGTGGCGGTAGAGGCTGACTGCTCTGTCATGCTGAACATGAGTACAAGCTGCACCCAGGACCGTTCTTGTCTGGGACATATATAGTTGCAGAAATTCGTCTTTTGCTTGCTTCAGGTCGAAGAACATTGTTCATGGAAGTGCATAGGTCACAAAATGACCCTAGCCATTGTCTAGCTAGTTATGGTCTAGCTAGTTATGGTCTGGCTAGGATTGAGCCTGGATGAGTTTATCCTTCAGGATTGTAATGCTCTACTTTTGAAGCAATATAAACCCCTTTTACCCGCAAAGAAAAAACACAGCACCAATGCAAAGTCTATGTCAAATAGGTATGTAATTGTCATTTCAATAATCGGGTTTTTTCATAACAACATACCTCCTTATGAAGTCTCCTCAGAATGAAAGGCTTGGGGAAGAGCATCCATGGAACAGCTATAAGAGCGAGAACCAGCAAAATTATCTGCATGGGAGGAGGGGAACTGGTAACCAGGCGTGAACAGAAAAAGATGCATATAATGGAGCATTTAACTTGTTTCGTCAGAAGGTTACAGAACCTGGAGTCCCCTCTGGCCCCAAAACAGTTCATTCTCTCCAAGATCTCCAGCAGGGTCAAGGAACATATATATCATTACGTGATAAAGATCGGCTTTAGAGCCCGTGCACCACTTGATGAGAATTAGGAGTGCTAAGTAACCAAAGAGGCTATTCAGAAAAATCATCTGCGGTATAAATTGGTGCCTGGGGAACTCACAATGTTATAAACATCCAGCTTGCATCAAAAGAAGAAAGATGCCACAAAGATATACTACCTTATGTCAAGGGCATTTTTATGAAACTTTGCATCAAAATAACTCAGTAAAATCCCCAAATTCATCTGGGAGACACCCATCAGTATAGACATCTTCATCTTCAACGAATTTAGAAAGGGTAACTCAGATCGACTTCCACGCCAGCTTGGGTCCACTCCAAAAGGGTAGGGATCACGAACTTTTATGAGACCGGCAGTATGTGCATCACTGGCACACATGATGAGTGTTAGATCTTCAGAGAAAAAAGGTTTCTTACAAATTATCATCTGACAACATTTGTTAAAGAGAAAGACTACGACCTAAACATCTCATGTAGTACCAACCAATAAGAAAACAGAAACAATCAAATGGATACTGACATCTGAATCTTTAATACTCCCTCTATCTATAAAAGGATGTCTCAACTTTATTAAAATTTAGAATGTATCTAGACCTATTTTAGTATCTAGATACATCTAAATTTGTCTAAAGTTCAGACATCTTTTTATGGACGGAGGGAGTACCTTGCATTCCCAGAACCACAAGAAAAAAATGTTTTAACTAGTTTAAATAACTTGCAAAACTAGAGCAACTCGTTACCCTAAATGCCCATACATATGGAATGTACTCACAAAGTTGAGAACAAATAATAACAGTCGCAGCACGCTCAAAGCAGAATGAACTGCTGAACATAACTTCAGCTTGGTTGAGATATTTAACTAAAGTCGCAGTTTCCCAGCATAACAGCACATTCAGGTAACTATCAAATGGTGAAGTCCATACCTGCAGGAATTGTCACGACATGCATACGCAGATTTGCCAAATATATGGAACGGAACTGAGAAGAACTCGTTGTATATGAGCCCACAGTATATAGAGAACAATGCCATCAGAAGAATAACATAACGTCCACCAAATGCCATCTCCGTAAAGCTATCAAGCTTCTGCGATAACCAATGGACCAGGCATAAGATAACAGGCTGAATGCAGTGCAGGCGAATTGAAACGAAAAACTGATAAACTGCAAAGTTATAAGCAACAACCCAGCATGGCCATAGTAATAAAATGTTACAAGCACATAATTTGATAAATGACTAAGACAGTGAGCATGGGTGGACACAGACACAATTTCCAATGCGATCCTCTGCATGCAGAGATATTGGGCTCCATCTAGAGTGTAACAACGAATTTCTTGACTCCTATGCAAAATATACCATAGCTAAATAATGGGTTCTCCACACCTTTTGCAGATGTACTGCTATGACAACACAGGTCCCACATGCCCTCTACCTCCATCTGCATTGACACTGATCCTTACAAATAAGAACTGGTACTGTTCTTTGAGGTGTTCAATTCCTCTCCTAGAGATGTTGGGGTAAACCTATTTGGGTTTTACCAATATAGGATTTTAGTATATATATACTTGCACAAGATATTGCACCTAATTGGACAATTTGCTAATAAATCATGGTTTACACATGTTTTTCACACCATATGCATTCAAATCTTACCATAAAGAATAGCATACCACAATCTGACGGTAGGGACCAACTATAGAAGGCAAAAAAGAAATGACAACATGCTGCAAGTAGGTTCAACGGCTGTTACCACACGAAAAAGGGGGGGGGGTGTCTGAGTTGACCTCAAAATACCTGAGAGGAAAGTTTCTTCTCACGAAGTATAAGAAACAAAGCTCCAATCAACAAACATATTCCATGACCCCAATCTCCAAACATAACAGCAAAAAGAAATGGGAATGTGATAACAGAATATACAGCTGGATTAATTTCTTCATATCGACCAACACTGCAACAGCACAAAATTCGTAATCAATTCACTAAGGGTTCATGGAAAAAACTTCATAGTATCAGCTTCTCTTTGATCAAGGAATACAAAACAAAGATATATAATAAAATGAAACATTCCAAGACAAAGCAAGCCAGTCTTGTATGGCCATGATTAACAAGAAAAAGATTAACAACTCTCTAGAAAGTGCTGAATGATAAATAAGCCAACCTAGTCTAAATTTGAACAACTAATGCTTGGCTTCAGAATTATAATCTACTGCACCTAACAATGCAGCCTGCATTAACTCTTGCTCACCACCCCTCAATGACAAACCAACAAATCCTTGAAGCATTATAGCAGAATTGTGCTGAATTAAGTAGCTATTACAACATGATCTGCTTTGTGCTGGATTAAGTAGCTATTACAACATTATCTGCTACGACTACTTTGCTCAAGACCTCCAAATGCACAATGATGATATTGAACAGAAATTTAATTCTCAAACATAACAATCCACATTCACTTGGTTTTTCCATAACTTCCAAAAGGGCACAAGTGTAACAAATAAAACAATTTAATCAGGTTAATGTTTGCACCAAGGTACATACCCATATGCATCAACAATCTCCTGGTAAGCATTTGTAAATTTATCAGTTCGGAAGTATGTAGGTGGTGAGTCAATAGTGTCCATCTCATGAAATATTATTCCAACTTGTGAGTTGCTGTGAAGTGTTGCACGCTGCAGAACATCCTCGATCTGAAGCACAACTCAAAAGTAAGATAACGGTTCCAAATTTTAAGATATGTGCACAATGAATGTTGCAATTCTGACCTGAGATTTAGCAAATATTGGACACCATCCTTCTCCAACAAGGCATTTCTTTGTTACATCAAAGTTCAGCATGTTCAGTGTATCATAAACAGCTTTCTCCTTCTTTACCTAAAAAGAGAAGAGAAAAAGTTTGAATTCGCAAAAGCAGGTACTAGCACAAACACGGAGCATCAATTTCTAGGAAAGGCAATATACAGACACAAAATGAAAAATTACTATTACTTGATTACCATGATTATCCACCTCCATAATTGGGAGCCTACTGACTCAAGTGCTTTGTTTCTGTGCTGAATTCCAGCATCCAAGGTGACTTCAAGATCAGAGAGGCGTGATGACACCTGCAATTCTTTTGGAGTCAGTCCTTGATATACTTCAGAAAAGTGTATTATAACATTACATCAGGATGGCACTCGTGTACTTCAAAACAAAACAAAATGACAAATACATTGCTAACAACTGGATATTACCTAGGCCTCCAGGCTATACTACCGAAAATTATATGTAAAATAAAATGGAGGGAGTATTTATTCTTGCTAGAGATCCCCATACATGAAATTAAAGTACCTCACGAAAAATTTGCCTCTGCTTGACAATCTCCTCTGGGACAGGGTAGCAACTTGCTCCAAATGAAGCACAAATCCTCAATATTATTGCTTTAGTCTGCTCTCCAGAAAAGTAAACTACAAAAACAGTCTTCTCTACCTGTCAAAGTGTAACTTGCCGTTAGATACTGTTTAAAAACTTTGGAGGTCTCAAGGTACCAAACAAACTGTCATGTGCAGAGTTCATTTCAGTT
This sequence comes from Lolium multiflorum, assembly GCA_030979885.1. Classification (NCBI taxonomy): domain Eukaryota; kingdom Viridiplantae; phylum Streptophyta; class Magnoliopsida; order Poales; family Poaceae; genus Lolium; species Lolium multiflorum. The sequence goes on from CM061749.1 coordinate 258,925,938, forward strand.
TTATATTGCATTAATTTGGGATGCAAATCCAACTGAAGATAAAGAAAAAGTGAAGCTATCACAATCAGTAAATAGTTTAAGGCAGAATATACACAAGAACTTTTTTAATACTCTGTATAATAAACACAAGAATATTAGAGAAGGCAAACCACGATTGCAGAGACAGACCTCTTCACCAGAAATGGGATCAGTAACAGGTTCCCCTGCAGGTGCTTGATTGAAAAACATATTTCCTCTCGTAGATCGGAAAAGCATCGTCTCAAAAGCCAATGCCTTGGACTTCAATACTATCCCACTAACAAACCTAACACCAGACTCTGAGGCCCCTTGTATACCCTGAGAACATTTTGTGTTAGAACTGAATGGAAGAACTTGACAATATTAACTTTCAGGGTAAAAATTAAGATAACACCTGCTCAAGCAAATAAGAATTGCCCTCATCCACTTCCTTGTCATATATGTGTTCATCTAGCTCCAGGTCGGATGGAGTTGCATGATTTTGAGAAGCAGCAAGGATGCGACCTGCCTGCAAGAAGTTATTTCAGAAGGCATGGAAAGCAACAGAAAACGGGACAGACATATTATTAAAAGCATAGTTACTATGGAACTGACATATAATAATAACTATGCTAGGAATTCGTAATCGCCAACCAGTGTTAAACTTCATAATTTAAACCACATACAATATCCATCAGCTACAGACAGCAAATTTCTACGTTAGTTGCAACATTTTCCAGAAGAAAGTACCCACGGGCTATCACTAGAGGGTGCTGCAAGTACACTAGTGCAGATTGCAGAACTTCCTTAAATCTTAACAGTCAATAGAAATAGCAAGAAAAATTAATTCCACGTTCAGAAGTATCAAGAACAACCTTTGACAAGACCAGCTTGAATTCAAAAAGTTCGTTGTATCTCTGCTGTAATGTCCCGCTATTACTATTCATCTCAAGCAGCTCATGCTCATGCTCACCCAATTTTGCCTGCAGAAACAACAAAAGGAACTATTCACTTTCCTTTAAAAAAAACTAAACATTTTGCCTAGAAATGACTACTTGTTGCATAAATAACAGGAATCCAAAAGGAATACTTATGTAGTTTTGTTATTAAATGACAAGGTTAATGTACCTCTAGCTCCTCCAAATCAATCTCAGGTTGTAGTGCAGGCCGGACAGAAGATCTAACACCTGCCCTGTTGATCTGATCACTGAAAAACTTAAGCTTCCGTGACATTTCTGCACACCGCTTTACCTGAATTGGAATCGCAACAAGCTTATCAATATGAATGTACATAAAAGAGTTACTGAACAACATATACTAGTACTGAAATACTCCAAATATATATACTAGTGGTGAACTATCATATGCTTCCTCCCCCAAAAGGTCACTTGAAGTCAGCAAACTTATCCACTGATAGTAATTCTTCAATTGCATTACTAACTAAGCAAGTTACTGTTCTAATCCTTTTTTGTCCAGCATCTTTGTTACTCCAAAATTCTAAGCAAGAAAACATCCTACAAAATGTTTGTCAACAACATACATTATATCTGCTGGTTTCTTAAACTTTGAAAAGACAATCATCTCACTTTCTTGTCCATCAACTGTGCAAAGGTGACATCTCAGTACTACATAGCCATGATATACCAAGGACCTCAGATACAAATAGATCAGATGGAATAAAAATAAATAAAATGATGTGTTGACTTAACAAACAAAAACTACTAATCAGCCTCCACTTGTGTCCTGGAGATCCTGGGTTCAAATCAGACTCCATGCACAATAAAATGCAAGGGAAAGGCTGCCTAGAAATACCCTTCCCCAGACCCCACAATGTGTGGGAGCTTTCAGCACAGGGTACACCCTATGGACTTACATTAACAACAAAATAGCATCCAAGACTTTCTACTTGCATAGAACAAGTGCATCCAACATGTGTGATAAACATAAAAATGAGACCAAGGATAACATAATTTAGATCACCTGATTGACAAATATACGCTGAAAAGGACTCTTATCCTCATTCAACTGCAAAACAAGGGATAAAAAACAGGTCAGCAATTGAACAATTGTAGACTGACAAACATAACAAATAAACACTACTGATCTGAAAGTAAGCAACAGACATAACTTTTTTTTACCATGAAACCGTAGGGGAAACAACGAACATAACTTCCTACAGCGTAAACATATCAACGAAGTTTTTAAGGATGGCATCACATCTACAAAGTCCAAAATACAGTCTCTCATTTTTTTTATATGGTAATAATCTACTCTGGTGTGGCCTGGAAAGGCCCTGCTAGATGATCTTAGGTTCCCCAGGTGCCAACCATCAGGAATTAGTATCATCATTCAGCGACCAAACAATGATTCTCAACTGGCAATCGTGATCAAGCTTAATCCCCCGGAGCTGCTCCCGCTATTCAAGCTGAGGTCTATGGACGTCTCCAAGAAGCAAAGATCGCAGTCCTATCAAGTCTGCATGACATCAACTACCTACCTCGCAGATAAGAAATAACCATTCTGCCCCAGGCCACCCCCAGAGATGCACTGGCCTTCTACTCAATATCAATCACAAGGCTCGGAAGACATGTAAATCTAATAACTCGCAAGGCTATACTCTCTATTGTATTAGTAGCAGTCACAGGTGTAGCTTTTGAGGAGGCATTCGAACAACCAGCAGCTATCAGTTTTCAAGTACTCACAGACAATGCATAGTAAAACCTGGTAAACCACAATGCATGCAACAGAAGGGCACACGAAACAAACTGTAAACAAACCCCTAGGAATTTGTTGGCATAAATCTCATGAAGTAGATTGGTGATTCGTTTACATAATAATGGACTCAACGCCAGGATCAAAACAAGCTAAGGCGAACAACGCATAAGCATACGTGCAGCATTTTTCTCTGCCGCATGTATCATCGAAGTAGAGCTTCACTGAAGCAGATACCTCAGTGAGACCACCTCGTATGTCTTGTCTTCCATGGTCCAGATATACCCACTAAGCAACCAAACGGGAAGCGCGCGCGCGCTAAGTCTCGGGGAGTGTCAATCAATGGCACGCAGATCAAACACTAGCTCTCCGACCCGGGCGAGCGAAGGCAAAAGCTAGATCCGAGAGCTCGGCGAGTGCCACGCGCGCGGGCGAGCGTGGGAGAGATCACGGCTCGCGAGGCTAGATCAGGCAGATCCGCGAGGGACGAGGCAGAGAGAGAGGCACTCACGTCCTTGAACTGGATGAGGCCGACCTCGCCGAGGTATGTGACGGCGAGGCGCGCGGTCTCGGCGGGGAAGATGAGCTGCACGAAGCACATCTTCTCGGAGCGGAGGTGGTCCATGGGGGGCAGGCGGTCGAGGAGCCCCATCGCCCCGCGGCGGCCCCCTCCCGGAGCCGCTGCTTCCAGGAAGAGGTTCGCCAGCGCGCGCGCGGAGCGGCGGTGGCGGCGGAGGAGGCCGGTGGCGCGGCGCGGTGTGCCGGTGGCGCGGCGCGGTGTGCCGGTGTGGTGCGGTGGTGGTGCCTCAGATCTGAAGGAGCGTGGTTCGGCCCAGTTTTACTCAAAGGCGCACCAGTGCGCAACCGCCATGACCCGGGTTGGACGAGGAAACGTCTGGGAAATCGGCCGCTGTCGCTGGCCTGTGGGCCCCTGGTTCGGCGGGGACCGGTCGAAGTTTCTGTGCGTTTGTGCGGGGATACCCTCCGGGTTTGGTGGATTTCACGGGGAGGCCCCTGTCGGTTTGCGCGTTCGGGAATCGGGGGAAATCAGGAGAGCTTCCGCGATCTGGGAATGGGCCTGGTTTGTTTGGGTCGGGGCTGGGACCAGATGAGAAAGGGGAAGCTGGTGCTTGTACGGGGATCGGGCCCGGCCATGTGGCCCCCGTTGTTGGGTGGGTTCCGGTCGAATAATTGATGGATTAGTGTGGGCCGATGATGGCCTTGTCGGCAGAATATATGGGCCGTAGTGGATCCATTTGAAATAGGAATCGGCCCACCTGAGAATGGAATGGGAATTTCGAACCATATAAATATTTGGCTGGCTGCTCTCTGTTTTCCTTCTATGAAAGAAGATGGCCACGTCTACTTCTGGCCCATGTTTGGTCACTCACATGCTCTTTGACTTTGGCTAGTCTTGGTGGGAATGAAAAAACCAGTGATGGGATGTTCGGGAGTGTTTGCGTTGTGGCTTGCACGCGTCTTAAAGTACTTATAGTGCACGTATAATAGGAATGTCCGAATCGGTAGTTTTTTCAGGGCCAGACCGCACGAGATGGAGGGAGACCGCGAAATCCCGGCTGTGTTGCCCGGCAAAGCTGAGGATCATCTCCAGCCACCTTCTCCATTAGCCCCGACCAAAAATCCCTATTTCATCAACGATGGGGACACATATACACCCCTTTCGTAAATTTACGTCTTCTCCCGCACCCGTACCCACATCCTTTGGAGGAGGATCTTGTCTTCTTGGTCTCCGGCACTGGATCCGCATCACAGTCTGAAGAGAAGGCGGCGACGTTATTCTTCTTCACCGACTCCGGCTCGTGTCCATCGTCTGCCATGGTGGAGATAAACCACACCCTCATGCCGTACTATCTGCCCCACTGTAGATTGGTTTAGGTACAACATAGGGTCGATTTTGACATGTTAGATTGCTTTGATTAGGGAAACCAGTTCGAACCTATTCATCGGGCATCAATACTCATAGTTGCCATTTTAGGCATGGGTCATGCTGCTACAGAAGACAGAAGTCCGGTGTGCCGCCTTTCCTCTTCTCACCTACTCCCTCTGTCCCGTTTTAATTAACTTGGGAGAGAAAAAACGCTTCAGAAATAGATTTTTTACATTCCCGTCCCTATACAGTTTCAAATTTCAAAACAGACTTCCTAAGATCTAATCTCCGTGAGATCCAATCGATCGATCGATGGATCCAGCTGGGATCGATCTACTGATCTAGGGAGAGCAGAGGCGAGCAGAGGCCGACCGCGTCACTCCGGCCTGGCGCGCTCCATCGGAGCCCACGCCGGCGGCGAGTCACAGAGACGAGGCGGGACGCGGCGGTGGACTCGTCGAGGTGGCAGGCTAGGACGCGCCCCGCTCCCAGGCCCGTTCGATTCCCTTGTCCCGGATCCGCGGGCGTGCAGCGGGCGGCGTGTGGAGGAGGCGTCCGCCATGCCGGCGCCTCACAGCTCGTTTCCGGCCGCCTCCAGCCCCACTGACCTCCGAAAGACGAACGGCCGGCGACCTGCTCGCTCTGGCAGGCTGGCGGCCTCGCGCCATAACCCGCAGTGGAGGGCCCCAACGCCGGTGCCGGCCGGGATGCCAGCTCGGCGGCGCCGGCCGCAAGAAAGAGGGACTGCGCGCAGCTCGGCCCTGCTACACGAGTTGATGAAGGAGTAAAAAACGATAGGGTTTTTTTTGCAAAATTACGGTTGAGTTAATTAAAACGGGACGGATGGAGTACCTTCCTATGTTACCAACATATCAGGAGGGCATATATCAAAACTGAACTGCGTCTACAATAGAGGCTATCCAAATTCTTCGGAGGAGGTAAACTATTTTGTGAAACCCGTGCCATTTAATATCAAAAAAAAAAAATCAATGCATTGACGTCATATCATCATCCCAAGCTTATTATCCACTATATGACTCAAATGTTATTCTTCATTTTTTTTTACAGTTTTACATATCATTTCATTTTTTCTACTTGCAGAAAATGGTAGATAAATACTTTCACATAGGAAGTGTTGATTTTAACTCACATTCCTCATTACGAGTGCTAAATGAATTCTTAGGCACAAGACCAGCTCAAAACGATGCCAAATTATTGCACAAATTTGTTTTGGTGCCAAATGTATGCAACGAATGGGCTACATCCCACATACTTAGAGCATCTCCACCGGTAGCCCCCAAATAGGCGCCGGCAGAGGCGCCGGCACTGCATCCTCTATTTGGGGATGCCGTTTCCACACCGGCGCCCCCAAAACGGCGGCCCCGATAGATTTTTTTGGATTAAAATAATTAGTATATGCATAGAAAATTCAATAAGCAATATTTTATTCCACAAACTAATACATAATTGGAAACGTGGTTTACATGAAGATATAGTTTGGAACATGGTTTTCCACAAACTAATACATAGTTTGAACCATGGTTGACACAAATATAAAAAACTAAACCTAACTAGGCCGGTCATCGCAGGTTTCGTGTGTTCGCTGCCAAGAAAGAACACTTGAGGGCACACCTAGTCACCCAAACTGGAAAATCCAGCTGGCTAGGGTGCCCCTGTTGGTTCTTTCGAGGAAGAACATCCAAAAACATGCGAGCCGATATTCGCTGCGAAGAAACAACACTCTTCGTCGTCGTCCTCGCCGACGTGGTAGTTCCGGCAACGCGTCTCGTCGAACACCTTGACGCTCGTGTCCCTGTCGCCGAAGTAAGAGAACACGAGCACGAAACCGGCTTGGAGGCTGTGGTGGCGCGCGAACTTCTCCCAGCCGATGTGGAAGTACATCTTGCCGCGCGCGTTGTAGATCACGTTGACGATCCACCGGTAGTAGCCGCATGAATGCTCCCGCAGATGCAGCGTGCCCGGGCGGTCGTCGCCGGCGACGGTCGGCGAAGGTGTCCGGCCTCCGGATGCCGCGTGGGTCGCCCTCGAGGACGAGGACGAACTCGAACAGCATGGGCCCCTCCTCGTCCATCTCCGACGATGAAGACGACGGCGTGCGTGCACCTCTGCCGCGGCCACGGCCACGACCACGGCCGCGACCTCGGCCTCGACCAGACATGGCGTCGTCTTTTCAGATGGTGGCGGCTACGGTTGGAGAGAGAGGCGCTAGGGTTTGTGTGTGAAAGGGACGATGAGAGGCGGCACTTTTTATAGGCCGGAGGGAGGCGGGGGAGCTGGGGAGCGGTGTCGCTCATTAACGGCAGCACGAAGAGCAAGGCGCGCGCGACGGGATGGTTCGCTGCGCGTATGCGGAAACTGCACCCGCCGCTGCGCCCAATAACTCCCGTCGCGAGGTAGGCGACGGTTAGGTTAAAATTGAATGAGCCGCTGACGCGTCGGCCCCGCCACTCCCCGCTAGCGTCGACTTTTGGGTTGTGTGGCTGACAGGCGGCTCTCACGCCCAAAATTTTCAGCCCCGCGAGGCACCGACGCGCCCGATTCGCGCCCTTGGCGAAGGGGCTGGCACGGGATTGCCGGCGATTCTATTAGACTCCAAAATTGGCCGGCGCTGTTTGGGACGCGCCGGTGCGAGCCCATTTTCGCTCCCAGCCCCTAAAATGCTATCGGGGCCGCTATCGGGACGCAGGTGGAGATGCTCTTATGCCGTCAACCGCGGTTAGAAACATGTTGTTGGTCGAGTGTTTCACCGGGAGTCCGGCACACTTTGCCCATTGTTCGACAAAATACAACCGGCAAAGTTACTGACACTGGGCAACATGGTCGTTTCGACAAAATACACCCGGCAAACTTACTGACACTCGGCAACATGGTCGTTTCGGGGTGACAGATATAATTTGAGCCAAAAACCCGGGTGCTATCTATTTTCACCTTCTGAAGGAAACTATCTAGCTACTTTCTGTTGCGATGGACACATGCCGATCCAAGTTGAAGCGTTCCCATGCGATGTTAGCAAGGAGGAGGAGTTCTTGCAGCACAGGGCCTCTTTGATTTTGACGTCAAGTCCGATAGTTGGTTTTTGATAGGGGAAGTTAGGAGATTGCTTTTGCAGGGCCCTTTTCATTCAATTTGACTCTCATATTGTGGAAGACGAAGATCATTATTAGGATCGAGGTGTTGATCGAGTTGCTCCAGACAGTCCACATCTTCGGCGATCTGTGAGTGACCCAGTACTTAACTATATCGCACTCCTATAATGCACTAGTCGGCCACTCATGTAATGTGTGGTAAATCTCTTTATGCGTCTACTTCAAGGACAATCCTCGCTCTTATGACTCCCGAGTGTCCAACCTTTTCACCACTCGAGTTTCTTTTCTGCGCATTTCACCGCTCAGGTTAACAGCGGCGCAGAGCAGAAGAATCAGCCATGGTCGGTTCACATGGACTTTAGTTTCTCCACCTCTGATTCTCTGAACATGACACCGTATCATATACGCTCCTATCGAGCTGAAAAGCATGGGGATTTGTTATAATGCCAGATGGAACCGTCGGGAGTTGGCCCATCAAGCTGCACGCACGCGCGCGCGGCTGATCGTGATGAGCCCCGGCGAAAACGACCCGCGATTTGTTGCGACCACGAGAGGTTCCAGTAATTCATCATGGTTTAGCAGTTAGCACGGAGCTACCAAGGCGACGAAGGGGAGACACCGAAAGGGAAGACCACAGCAAGCGTATACGTACCTGTACAGGGGAAAGCTACGTACGGGGCTATACGAGGCGACCGCGCGATAACGAAGCAGCAGCGAAACCCTCGCCCGACGTCGACGTACCACGTAATAATACCAGTACTGCTAGTGCTACGATCGCCATTATGCTGTGCGATGCGCCGGTGGTTACCAACGATCGCAGCACGGGCGTTGAATGCCCCGTGGTCTGAGAGCGAGAGCTAGCTAGCTAGGCAGAACCGATGGCCGGTATACGGTGGACCTTGGACGGAGCGAGCCGGCCGGCGGCCCGTAGGTGTCAACGGAACGGAGCAGTGGATACAACGGCAAGCAAGCTGGAGCTATAACTACGACGTACCTGCGACTGGCCGGCCGTCATATGTGCTGTAGTACAGTAGTAGTCGCGTGTACGACTTTACACGAGTGCCGGCCTAGTCCGGGCAAGTAGTGAATCGCCATCTCTTATCTTGGACGCATCACAATTACTAAGCTGACCTCAATCCAACTAATGACGCCTCACCTCATCACAGAGCACCATCGATGCCGATTTTGCATAGTATCTAGTACAGTTTCGCTATCATTTTTTTTAGAAACACAATACAAATGCAAACGCTCACATACACGCGCATACACTCATCCTTATGAACGCGCACACGCATACCCTATCCCTATGAGGACCTCCGGAAGACTGAGCCGGCGAATTGGATCTTGAAATTGATAAAGTCACCACTCACCACAGACGCCTCGCTGTCGACAGGAACATCGCCTCCCGTTGAATGAATAATCTGTCTTTATAAGACACATCGATGTTAAACCTGTGGTTTGAACTCTGGTGGATGTGGGTATAACCACCCTCCTAACCACCCAATTCAATGTTAGGTTGGTTCTCAGTTTCACCATCATCCTGTAGCTGATTTTAGCCGAAGCGCGTGTAGTAGAAACAAGGGCGTAATTTCGTTGCTTTCATCGGATTTTGTCTGTTTCTATTTTTTGCCCGTTGGATGGCACGAGAAAACACTGAGTTGGATCAGTTTGAGTACTACGTTTGGTTGCTAATAATATTTTCTCACATAGATTCAGCTCATTGTTTGTTTGGCAACAATCGCTGACGAGGGAAGTACTGGTTGTTTGGTTATGTGCAAAACAACGATATGGTTACCTTACTCTTCATCACCGCATGGCAAAACATATGGATTAGCATATTCAGGGTTCACACACAGACACCATGATCAAAAGCAAGAATGTTCCAAAGACGTAGAAGCCATCTAAACACACGTGATCAAAAGCAAGTATCACAGGCTTCATGTCATCACTTCATCGTACTTATTAATTAGCACTAGAACTACATATAGACATCACTTACATAGACACACATAGTCATAGCCAGATCAGTACATGGGTGCACAAATGTACACCCATTATTTTTTTAGGAGCAGCTTGTATACCTATGTCTAACCTAAATAAAAAAAATATGATTTAAAATGTAACTTTAGGTGTACTATGTACACCCATTATTTGTGCGCTCGCTCCGCCCCGACACATAACTTTGTCGGCCGCCGCCTATAACTGGTGAGGGCAAGTGTATAGCCTAGCGGCACAGTTGTTGTTCTTGTAGATCTCTTGAGGATGAACACATGGATCTTGAACTCCACGACATTGCCGTACTCGAGATCGTAATTGAAGACCAGATCAGGACAGTTTCTGCCGAAGACCACATGGCACCATGGTAGGAGACATGCACCCACTCGTCGCAGAAGCGACAGGCGGACACTCCCACACTTTGGAGCAGTGGGATCTATATCCAGTCCCACACACCTTGTTGGAACATCGGCGGCACGATGAGCATGCGCAGGTCCTCCGTGGAGAGCTGGACATAGAAAACGTCGTGGAATCAACACCCTGGAGATGTGGCCCAGCTTGGGATGGCGGCCATGGACGTGCGGTGGCGTTGTCGCAGCCTCGGCCCTACCCAGCACCATCGGCTTTAGACCATGCGTCCACCGGTTGAGGAAAGATGGTCCTCGTAGCCTAGTTGAAGAAGTCAGCACATGCCGACCTTGTTGAACACCAACTTCACGACCTTGTCGAAACAGACGCAAACCAATAGGTACAATTGACAATACAATGCCATGACAATGCCATTGAGAAGACAATGTCATGATAATGCAGTGACAAAATGCACTAACAATGATCATGCCATTGAAAACACAATTGTATGGTCAAGGCAATGGTATGATCATGCCACTTCCAGCACAACGTGAATGACATGGCCATGGCATTGACAAGCCAATGCCATGGTGAGGACAATGGCAAGATCATGCTAGTGCCAACGCAGTTGGCAACGGCAAAATCATGCCACGATACATTGGCAAATGGGGGATTTCCCAATTCAGGGGTTCAATGTTTGACACTGGCATATTGGCACTTCCCAAATTGAAAAAAAACTTCTAAGAAGTCGTTTGGAAGCCAGGCTTTCATTTCGTTTGTGGCATTTTGAAATGAATACATTTACATTGTAATTCCAGAAATGGACACTTGTTTGGTTGCCACAGGAATTGCAAATGACAGCAGAATTCAATATTGAATTTGTAGATGGCTTCCATAGAGAAATGCAAATGATAGGTCTCAGCTTGGAATTGTGTTTACCCATGGAGTCATTTTGCTGGATTTTCTAAATGAAACGATGGCCCAATTCTGTGGCAACCAAACAACCCACCTATGAAATTCCAAAATGAATTCCAGGATTTTAGGCCTAAATGATGGATACCAAACGACCTCTAACCTAATCGTCACGACAGTGAATCGCATGCAAGAACTCTGACCGCTCGTTAGAGAAAGGAAATCGGTGAAAAAACCTTCGCCAGCAAACCCTAACAACTGCCCTAATCTACGAGATCAAGGACATACCGTGGAGAAATCAGGTGGGCCAAGCGGCGGCGGAGCATTCTGAAACGCTGACGGAGCTGTCGGAGCCCTGGATGAAGACCCCCTCACGCGGGGTGCGACCGGTCGGCGGGGAGAATAAACCCTGCCAGATCGAAGAGGTTTGGCCCGTCGAAGGCAGGTGCCTTGCCTGCGGCCACACTCGGCGGATCAGCGAGAGTCACCGATGAGGATCCGTCGTTCCTTAGTCCACCGCCAAGCTCGCCGCCCTCGTGGCGCGAGGCCGCAAACTAACTAGGGACGGGCGCTTGAGAGCCACCGCGAGGTCACCCTCGCCGCATGCACGCTTCTTTAGTTGGCGCGCCGTTCAGACTTCCAGGGCCATCGTTGGCCGGATAGGGAGATGGCCACCAAGTGGGGTAGGAGAAGGAGGCGCATCAGCCTTGGACAAACAGTGCTGAGAGAGTGGTGACATGAGTGTCGTTTGGGCGTTAACAGGAGTAGGCCGGGGAGTTAAGCGAGACGTCCCACCTCCCGCGCTTACAATGCATGTAAACCTCTAGGCACGCGGTGCTCGCGAGGGCCAGTTTTGGAAAAAACCGCCAAATCAAGCGCTTTTGGGCTTCTTTGTTTCACGAGACTATCGAACTACTGTTTTTCTCTTTTATGCAACGCGTGCGGATTGAGTCAGGCTCTATGGAATTGATACAGGCTTGCAATGGTGAGATGAAGATTTAGAGTCCGCACTCAGCTATTCTGATAGTGTGTTTTTCGAAAGTGAGTACGATCAGCAATGTCTTTTTTCAACATTGTCCTAGGAATGCAAATAGGGTGGCTCATAATCTAGCAAGAAATGCCTATGGATCGAAAGAATTTTTGTTTTGGGATGGTGATCCTTGATTCATCCTACCTGATATAATAAAAGATGTAACAGTTCTGCTAAATGAATAAAGGCCACTAGGATTCCTTTCAACAACAACAACAAAAAAAACCCGCCCTAAAGGCGTAGGTTTTCGCTTCGTGGATCCACGACATGACGCCAAAGACGTTCGTTGGCTTTTCCGATTTCCAGAAACCTGTCACATGCGACGCGAGCCAGGGGATCGGGTTCACGTGCCGCTCCCGCCCGGCCGGGACAAAAACCACGGCTGCCGCTTCGCCCGCGCGAGCATCGCTTGTACTCTAGCCGGTGTCCAAGCTCCCGTGTGGAGCGGCATGCATGGCTCGAAAGCAAGGATGCATGTCGTGTCACGGACGAGAGCTGGTCTGGCCTGGCCTGGTCAGGTCTCGTCCCCGGCCGTGTCGCCCAAGCCTGTGACAGGCTCGTACCCAAGGAAAAAGTCCATTTCAAACCCTGAATTTGTAGAGGTTAGGCGAATCAAACCCTGAAGTCGAAATCCCTATCGTTTGCACCCTAAACTTATCAATCCCGGTCTAAATCAAACCTTGAAGCCGTTTGGAGCGACCGATCCCGGCCGGGATTACACCCTACTCTCGGTAGGGCCCAACTGTCATATTCATCTTTCTTCTCTGGTTTCTTTCGTTTTGTTCACCCCAAATCAATCACGATCTAGCAGCTGCGTCGGTACATGTGGCGCGTGGGAGGAGCCGGATAGCGCAGACGACGTGCGAGGACTGCAGCACGCCATCGCGTGACGGCTCAGCCGGGCCGCATCGTAGCACTGCTGGCAGCTCGCAACAGGGAGCTCGGGCTTGAGGTGGTGAATGGCGTGGGGTGGAGCTCGGGCTTAGGAAGTGACGAAGCGGTGGCGAAGCACAACTTGAGGAGGGCACAATTCTGACGTGTGGCATGTGCGTCTATACTTTGTACTACCCATACAGACATAACAATTTGATCTTAACAACATTCATTACAACATATGCGAGTATGTCCAACAGTGAAAAACTGTAACAGAAGATAAGCAAACTGTTGGGAAAGTGAATTAGGGACAGCCGGCTGTTGGTAATGCACTCTTGGTACTTTGTCGGTAATGTGTGTTCATTGCCAACATCCATGTTGGTCTTGACAAGCACCGACAGTTTGTACACTCTTGGAGAAGCATGGTGTCAGTTTGACCAACGTAATCAATTTGACCGGTATCAAAGAGTATCAGCACTCTTAGATATGTATAGCAGTTTTAATTTAAAATACTAGTTATCGCGAGAACATTAATACTGTGAAATGATTCTCTTCTAATTTTGTTAGCTATTTTTTACTGTTAGTACGTACACTTTATGGGGATTTTAACAGAAGATTGGGATTGATTTTTTTTTTGGATAGAAATCGGGATTGATTAAATAAAAAAAGGAACCAAAGGAGAGAGATGAATATAACAGTTGGGTCCCACTATCAGTGAGCTTGTAATCCCAGCCGGAATCGGTGCATTCCCGGTGCTCCAAACAGCTTCAGGGTTTGATTTAGACCGGGATTAGTAAGTTTAGGGTGCAAACGACAGGGATTTCGATTTCGAGGTTTGATTCGCCTAACCTCTACAAATTCAGGGTTTGGAATAGACTTTTTCCCGTACCCAATGGGGACGCCTCTGCGCCGCATCGCATGCACGATGCTACGATACAAACGTGCGGATCTGTCTCCTTCCTTTTGGCAGTGAAATGTTCAAAACACGCAGCGTGTAAGCCAATCGCGCGCAATTCCAAAAGTACAAGTAGCACAGATGCTACTTTTCATCCCGATAAGCTTTTACCTTTGATCGCACTGTATCCTTTTCTTCCTCAAGAATAAGGGCATCTCCAACCGGGCGACCAAACGGACGGCCCAGCGCGTCCGTGTTGCCGTTGCGTGGCGAACGCCGGACAGCGCACCGCGTCCGCGTGTCCGTTTGGGTCGCACGGCGCCCAACGCGCGGACGCAAAAATATAATAAAAACATAAATGAAAATGAAAAATAAAAACAGCACGAAATAAATATAAACTACTGGTTAGTTAAACTTAGCCCTATTTTGGGCAATTTTTACACAAAAGAAAGCCCTATATGGGCTTTAAACTAAAAAAAAGAAACCCTAGACGGGGTTTGCGAGCACGGTGGCAGCGCACTACCCCGTAGTACTCGTCATCGTCGGCGTCGATGACGACGACGCCCGCGGCGACGCGCTGTTCGCTCGACACGCGGGAGGGCACCGGGGACTCGGCCAGGGCTCCCACTGCGCCTTTCCCGGGAGTGCGGGTTCGCGGGCTCGCCGCCGCGCACCGTGCCCTGCGCGCGGACTCGCCGAGTCGCTCCTCCTCCGCCGGCTCCTCCTCCGGCGCGGCCGGCGTCCCTCCTCCCGGAGCGCCGCGACGCGTAGCCTCCTCCCGACGGCGCGCCACTCAAGGAAGGCCCACGCCTCCGGGCGTCCTCCCGAGCCTCCTGGCCGCCTCCAGCGCGGAGGTGCGCGGCGCCTCGGCGAGGTCCGGCCATTTGGCCGGCTGCCGAGGTCCCCGCTGGACGCGAGGCCACGCAGCCTCCGGTCGTCCTCTTATGACCCACAAGTATAGGTGTATCGTAGTACTTTCGATAAATAAGAGTGTCGAACCCAACGAGGAGCAGAAGGTGTTGACAAGCTTCGATGAAGGTTTCACTGTAAATGCTCACAGACAAGTATTCGGGGGTTTTGATATTGCAGATAAATAAAGTACAAGTAAATAAAATGCGAGAGAAATAATTGCGAGTGGCCCAATCCTTTTAGCACAAAGGACAAGCCGGTTTGTTTACTTATAATGACCAAACGTTCCCGAGGACACACGGGGATTTTAGTCTAGTGCTTTCGCTACATACATTGATCTTCATTGTTTTGATAAGTGTTGTGTGGGTGAACCTATGCTAATGCACCGCCCTTCCTAGGACTAATACATACTTGTGATTATACCCCTTGCAAGCATCCAACTACAAGAAAGTAATTAAGATAAATCTAACCACAGCCTTAAACTACGAGATCCTGCGATCCCTCCTGCATCGATATACTAACGGGGCTTAGGTTTCTGTCACTCCGCAACCCCGCAATTAGCAACCGAATACAAGATGCACTCCCCTAGGCCCATAAATGGTGAAGTATCGTGTAGTCGACGTTCACACGACACCACTAGAAGAATGACACCACAACTTAAATATCATAACATTGAATATTACTCAACCATAATTCACTACTAGCATTTAGACTTCACCCATGTCCTCAAGAACTAAACGAACTACTCACGAGACATCATATGGAATACAATCAGAGGTGATATGATGATGAATAACAATCTGAACATAAACCTTGGTTCAATGGTTTCACTCAATAGCATCTACAACAAGTATAGAATAACACCGGAGAGTTTCCCCTATCAAACAATCAAGATTTAACCCGAATTGCTACAGCGATGACGAGGTGCGCGGTGGTGATGGCGGTGTAGATGGTGGAGATGATGATGATGATGATGGAGATGATGTCCCGCTCGATGACGATGGCGATGGCGTCGATTTCCCCCCCGAGGGAATTTCCCAGCGGATTCCGCCCGCCGGAGAGCTCTTTTCTCTGGGTGTTCTCCGCCCGCAGAGGGCGTAACCCTTCGTGAGGATCCCTCGTGGCTTAGGTTTTCGGGACGAAGGAGTACGCGAAGAAAAGGAGGCGAAAGAGGGTGTGGGCCCCCCAGGGTGGCGCGGCCGGGCCCGGGCCGCGCCGCCCTATGGTCCGGGCCCACATGGCCCTCTTCTTCCCCTTCCGCTCCCTCCGTCATCCGGAAAAATAGGAATTTTCGTGAAATTCCCTTCCACGATTGATCTTCCGAAATATTGCGTTCGACGGTGCTTTTTCCAGCAGAATCCTGGCTCCGTGCTTGATCCTCCAATGATGATGAAACATGCAAAATAGATGGAATAACATAAGTATTGTGTCCCAATATGAAATATATCAATGAATAACAGCAAATTATGATACAAAATAGTGATGCAAATTGGACGTATCAACTCCCCCAGCTTAGACCTCGCTTGTCCCCAAGCAAACTGAGCTCGATAAACAAGACCACATGTTTATGGAGTGAAGAGTCGATAAATAAAATACGGACAAGAAGCATCATATTCATTCACACAAGACATTCTAGTAAACAACTTCCTCATATAACTCATCTCCAAAATAAGTAAAGAGAAATCACAAGTAAAGGTGCATAAGAAATCATAGTTGGTGATGGCAAACTTTGTTCTTGGTCAGAGAACTGCTAACGGATTGTACTTCTAAGCAAAGCTTTCATATTAGAATTTATAGCTGAGCCTTCATATTTAAGCATAACAATCTCTTCATAATCATTGATAACTTCAAAGTCATATTCATTCGGATAAAATTGGTACTAAACAAGAAAGTATAAAAGACATGATCAACTGAATCATAGCATAAATGATTGGTTCACAACAACTCAATTGCTTGCTTAGGATAGAGGGAAATAGGTATACGACTCAACATAAAAGTAAAAGACAGGCCCTTCGCAGAGGAAGCAGGGATTAAATCATGTGCTAGAGCTTTTCAAGTTTTGAAATCATATAAAGAGCATAAAAGTAAGATTTTGAGCGGTGTTTGTTGTTGTCAACGAATGGTAGCGGGCACTCTAACCCCTTGCCAAACGAACCTTCCAAGAGCGGCTCTATGAGGGACGACATCTCTACCAACAAGGTAGATCATCCCCCTTCTCTTTTGTTTACACATGTATTTTAGTTTTATTTAGGATGACACTCCCCCAACCTTGGCTTTCTCAATCCATGGCTAACCGAATCCTCGGGTGCCTTCCAACATTCACATACCATGGAGGAGTGTCTATTGCAAAATTAAGTTGCTTACGATGAATCGAGCAAAACATGTGAAGAGAATTATTAATGAAAGTTATTAATTGAGGTGGGAACCTCATTGCCAGCTCTTATTGCAAAGTTATTGGGTAAGCGGATGTGCCGCTAGTCCATTAGGAAAAGTTCGCCCAACAAGATTGAAAGATAAAACACCACATACTTCCTCATGAGCTATAAAACATTGACACAAATAAGAAGTAGTATAGTTTGAATAATTTAAAGGTAGCACATGAAGTATTTACTTGGAATGGCAGAAAATACCATGTAGTAGGTAGGTATGGTGGACACAAATGGCATAGGTTTGGTCTAAGGTTATGGATGTATGAGAAGCATTCCCTCTCGATACAGGTCTTTGGCTAGCAAGGTTTGATAGCAAGCATAAAGGTTGAGGAAACAAACAAATATACATATGATAGAAACAATCATGCATCTTTCTCATAAGCACAAGCAATTTTAACTTAAGAATACTAAGCATAGAGATAATGGAGTAATGTATCTAAGTGTATTTCTCTCTTTTATTAAACATCAGGATGTTGTTGCTATTGACCAATGCTAAGTTTGCCAAAACCAAATAGATTTACTTAATGTTCCCAAAGTGATATCAATACTCATGTCAAGAATAATCATATAATGGAGATTGCAAACTAAAATAAGGTGTGCAAAAAGTAAATGATAAGACTTCCCATTAATATTCCATAACGATAACTCACACCAACGGATACATCGATAACTAACTAAGAGAGATACTTCCACATTGCATACTATTCTATATGATAACTTCCCTACTCATGATATGACACTACTTAATAGTAAAAGATAAAGGTGGTGGTGATGTGATACCGCGGCACTCCCCAAGCTTGGAACAAACCAAGGGGATGCCAATACCGATGATGAATTACTCCTTCGGCGATGGTGGTGATGAATTCCCGACAAGCTTCTCAATAAGCTCCTGGAGCTCGTCAATCCTGTATATGAGATTGCGAATCATCTCTGAATTGTGCTCGACGCGGTTAAGGAGTCTGTCCGACGGTGAGTCCCAACTCTTGGAGTTATTTCCCCACTCTTCAGCCTCAGGCTCCTTCTCTCCTGCAGTGTCGAACGGCTTATATCCCAATTACTTGGCAACACTACCTTGGGGGTCCTTTCAGTTTGGCGATCGTAGATTAGATTGCGGTAAGGGTTGTAATGGCTCGGATAAGATGTCCTTGGAGCCAAGTAGTGACGTGGAACCGCTCCTCCGGTGGCGATTCGTGCACTCCTCTTGATGTTGGATGGACTTGATATCACGCCAATACTTGCGACGGTGGCTTGTTGGCGTTCCTGCGGAGCTTTCTCCACTTCTTCATCCTCTCTTACATCTTCTTTCTTCAGCTCCGGGTCTTGAATATTTTCCTTCGAAGGTTCCTTGTCCTTGTTGTTGGAGACCATGGTGCTTCTAGATCAAAACAAATCTGGCAGAAAACAGCTCGAAACAAGACGCGACGAGAAAACGATATTACGGACCTCCGGGGGTCCGGGGATTATATAGCAAATATTTTTACGACAAAAGGAAGGTTCCGGCGAAACGAGTGGAAACGGGACGCGAGGTGCCGTCACCATAGGTCGGCGCGGCGTAGGGGCCCGCGCCGGCCTGTGGTGACGGGCCCTCGCGTCTTTTCCACTCCGTTTCGATTCCGTAATTTTTCATATTTTCCAAAAAAAAGAAATAATGTTCGGAAAGGTAAACGCGGACTTTTATTACCTATACTGTTACCTATTCAAAGTCCAGTTCTCGCGGACTATCAATTTGTCCTTTGATGAAAGCCTCCGGTGTTTCCACTTGAATAATATCAACATCAACATTATAAGAATCGCCCGAGATATAATGCTTGAGTCTTTGTCCATTCACCACTTGTGTGGCATTGCCTTGGAGAGAGCTAATTTTAATTGCTCCTGAACGATACACCTCCTCAACAACATATGGTCCTTCCCACTTCGAGAGTAATTTCCCTGCAAAGAATCTGAGACGAGACCGATACAATAGAACTTGATCTCCAACATTAAATTCTCTTTTGATGATCCTTCTATCATGCCATTTCTTAACTTTTTCTTTAAAGAGTTTAGCATTTTCATAAGCTTCACTTCTCCATTCATCTAGAGAACTTAATTGCAACAACCTCTTATTACCGGCTAATTTAGGATCTTTATTTAGTTCTCTAACAGCCCAATAAGCTTTGTGCTCTAGTTCTAAAGGTAAATGACAAGCTTTTCCATAAACCATTTTATAAGGCGACATTCCCATAGGATTTTTATAAGCAGTTCTATAAGCCCATAACGCTTCTTTCAATTTGTTAGGCCAATTCTTTCTAGATTTATTAACAGTCTTACCCAAGATAGCTTTAATCTCTCTATTTGATAATTCTACTTGACCGCTAGTTTGAGGGTGATAAGCGAGAAATTCTATGATTAATACCATACTTAGCAAGAGTTTTTCTAAAACCTCCATGAATGAAATGAGAACCTCCATCATAATATATCTAGGTACTCCAAATCTAGGAAATATAATATCTACCAACATTTTTATAGAGGTCTCACCATCAGCACTTTTTGTAGGTATAGCTTCTACCCATTTAGTAACATAATCAACAGCGACAAGTATATGAGTGTTACCGTCTCAAGAAGGGAAAGGTCCCATGAAGTCGAATCCCCAACAATCGAATGGTTCAATAACAAGAGTATAATTCATAGGCATTTCATTGCGTCTAGAGATATTACCAACTCTTTGACATTCATCACAAGATAAAATAAATTTCCTTGCATCTTTGAAGAGTGTTGGCCAATAAAAACCTGATTGTAGAACCTTTTGCGCGGTTCTATCTCCACGTGATGTCCTCCATAAACACTTCCATGACATTTATTCAATATCTCCTGTTGTTCATATTCGGAACACATCTTCGCATAATACCATCCACTCCTTCTTTATATAAGTGTGGGTCATCCCAAAAATAATGCCTCAAGTCATAAAAGAATTTCCTCCTTTGCTGAGCTGAAAAGGTTGGAGGCAAATACTTCGAAACAATAAAGTTAGCATAATCGCATACCAAGGGCTCTCTCGCGAGCTCACCTTTATTACAGCCAATTGTTCATTTGGAAAACTATCATTAACAGGAACAGATCATAAGCAATATTTTCCAATCTAGACAAATTATCAGCAACAGGATTATCAGCACCTTTCCTATCTATAATATGTAAATCAAATTCTTGCAAAAGAAGTACCCATCTAATAAGCCTTGGCTTAGCATCTTTCTTTGTCATAAGGTATCTAATTGCAGCATGATCAGTATGAATTGTAACTTTTGAATCAACAATATAAGGTCTAAACTTATCACAAGCAAAGACTACAGCTAACAATTCTTTTTCAGTTGTAGCATAATTTCTTTGAGCAGCATCAAGAGTCTTACTAGCATAATGAATAACATTTAATTTTTTATCTACTCGCTGTCCAAGAACAGCCCTACAAAAATCACTAGCATCACACATAATTTCAAAAGGCAAATTCCAATTAGGAGGTTCAACTACAGGAGCAGTTGTTAAGGCTTTCTTTAAAGTTTCAAAAGCTTCCTTACAATCATCATCAAAAACAAAAGGTACATCTTTTGAAGAAGATTAGTAAGAGGCTTTGAAATTTTAGAGAAATCTTTAATAAATCTCCTATAAAACCCAGCATGACCAAGAACACTACGAATACCTTTAACATCCCTCGGATAGGGCATCTTCTCAATCGCTTCAACTTTAGCTCTATCAACTTCAATACCTTTCTCAGAAATTTTATGTCCCAATACAATTCCTTCATTAACCATAAAATGGCATTTCTCCCAATTAAGAACAAGGTTAGTTTCTTCACATCTCTAAAACTTTATCGAGGTTTCGCAGCAATTATCAAAAGAATTCCCATAGACAAAAAATCATCCATGAACACCTCTACAATACTTTCGCAAAAACCATGAAAAATAGCAGACATGCATCTTTGAAAAGTAGCAGAGCATTACATAAACCAAAAGGCATACGCCTATAAGCATAAGTTCCATAAGGACAAGTAAAAGTGGTTTTCTTTGATCTTTAGCTTTAACAGCAATTTGTGAAAACCCATAATAACCATCAAGAAAGCAAAAATGAGTATTTTTAGACAACCTCTCTAACATTTGATCAATAAAGGGTAAAGGGTAATGATCTTTCTTAGTAACTTTATTAACTTTTCGAAAATCAATGCACATTCTATAACCTACAACTATTCTTTGAGGAATAAGCTCATCATTATCATTAGGCACAACAGTCATTCCTCCTTTCTTAGGAACACAATGCACATGACTAACCCATCTACTATCAACAATAGGATATATAATACCAGCTTCAAGTTTTAATACCTCATTCCTTACCACTTCCTTCATCTTCGAATTAGACGACGTTGATGTTCAACAACAAGCTTTGCATCTTCTTCCATATTAATAGCATGTTGGCAAATAGAAGGAGAAATCCCTTTCAAATCATCAAGAGTATAGCCAATAGCCCCTCGGTGTTTCTTCAATATTTCCAATAACCTTTCTTCCTCAATCTCTCGAAAGCTTAGAACTAATAATAACAGGATATATTTTCTTATCATCAATATGAGCATATTTAAGATTATCAGGTAAAGGCTTTAGATCAAAAACAGGATCTTCCTTCGGTGGTGGTGTTGTACCCAGATCTTCCACCGGTAAATCATGCTTGAGAATAGGTTGGCGACGAAAAATTTCCTCAAGCTCATCTCTTTCTTTCCTAAAAGCTTCACTTTCACTATTCTCCAAATGTTGCTGCAAAGGGTTATTAGGAACAAGAACAATAGATGCACACTGCTCCATTTTAAAATCATTACTAGGCAAGTCAACTTTATAAGGAGTTTTGGTAAATTTAGAAAAGTTAAATTCATAAGGTTCACCAGCAAATCTAGTCAAAATTTTCTCTTTCTTACAATCTATAATAGCTCCACAAGTATTTAGAAAAGGTCTACCAAAAATGATAGGACAATAATCACTAGCAGCAGAACCAAGTACCAAAAAGTCAGCAGGATATTTAATCTTACCACATAGAACTTCCACATCTCGAACAATACCAATTGGAGAAATAGTTTCTCTATTAGCCAGATGAATAACCACATCAATATCTTCAAGTTCACAAGAACCAATTTCGTGCATAATCTCCGTGTAAAGTTCATAAGGTATAGCACTAACACTTGCACCAATATCACATAAACCATAATAGCAATGATCACCAATTCTAACAGATAGCATAGGAACACTAACTTGTTTGGGTTTATTAGGATGTGAAACAATATTAGAAGCATCTTCAAGAAAATAATATGACCATCCTCCACATTCTCAGTCACAAGATCTTTAACTATTGCAACAGCGGGTTCAATTTTAATTTGTTCTTCAGGTTCTTTAGGTTTCTTTTCACTTTTATTAACCACTAGATATGACAGAGTACTCCTTCATTTTAGCAGGGAAAGGAGTTTTTCAATATAAGCTTCAGGAATAACATTATCAACAGTTTCAATCACTACACATTTGTTTACGGATGAATCAATTTTATCTTTATACGGTTCATGATACTTATCAAAATTCTTCTTAGGCAGTTCATAATGAGAGGCAAAAGCTTTATAAAGATTTGCAACAACTTGGGAATCAAGACCATATGTAGCACTCATATTACGAAATTTATCAGTATCCATAAAAGCTTCAATACATTTATAATCATAAATTATACCTGATTCTCTATCTTTGTCGTTCTCCCATCCTTCAGTATTTTCTTGGATCCGATCAAGAAGGTCCCTTTTAAACTCTTCATTCTTGCGTGTAAATGATCCAACAAGAAGTATCCACAAGGTCTTGTCTTGAAAAGAAAGTCTTGCATAGAAATTATCAATAATAACATTACCGGAAGCTCATGAATGGGGCATTTGAGCATTAAAGACTTCAATCTCCCCCAAGCTTGGGCAATACTTTCTCCATCATGAGGCCAGAAATTATATATGCGGTTCCGATCTTTGTGAATTTCACTTGGAGGATAAAATTTGGAATAGAATAAAGGCACAATGTCCTCCCAATCAATAGAATCACCATTCTTCAGCAATTTATACCAATGCGCCGCTTTACCAGACAGCGATATAGTGAATAGTTTCTTCCTAACTTCATTGAAAATACCTGCACATTTGAATAACCCGCATAATTCATGCAAAAATAGTAAATGATCACCAGGATGGACAGTTCCATCCCCTTCATAGCGGTTATCCATAACACGTTCAATAATTTTCGTAGGTATTTTATATGGTACTACTTCCTCACCTGGCGCTTCATCCACTACCGTTGCGTAGTAGTAGATTTCCCAAATAGAAATTGAAGAGAAGATCTCTCCATAATGATTATAGCAGGCAGAAATAAAATCAGCACAAACAATTTCCTTACCAATTCCACTTACCAATAGCGCTTCACTCCCCGGCGCCTTAAAATAGTCTTGATGACCCACAAGTATAGGGTGTATCGTAGTACTTTCGATAAATAAGAGTGTCGAACCCAACGAGGAGCAGAAGGTGTTGACAAGCGGTTTCGATGAAGGTTTCACTGTAAATGCTCACACAAGTATTCGGGGGTTTTGATATTGCGGATAAATAAAGTACAAGTAAATAAAATGCGAGAGAAATAATTGCAGCGAGTGGCCCAATCCTTTTTAGCACAAAGGACAAGCCGGTTTGTTTACTTATAATGACCAAACGTTCCCGAGGACACACGGGGATTTTAGTCTAGTGCTTTCGCTACATACTGATTAATCTTCATTGTTTTGATAAGTGTTGTGTGGGTGAACCTATGCTAATGCACCGCCCTTCCTAGGACTAATACATACTTGTGATTATACCCCTTGCAAGCATCCGCAACTACAAGAAAGTAATTAAGATAAATCTAACCACGCCTTAAACTCGAGATCCTGCGATCCCTCCCGCATCGATATACTAACGGGGGCTTAGGTTTCTGTCACTCCGGCAACCCCGCAATTAGCAACCTACAAGATGCACTCCCCTAGGCCCATAAATGGTGAAGTATCGTGTAGTCGACGTTCACACGACACCACTAGAAGAATGACACCACAACTTAAATATCATAACATTGAATATTACTCAACCATAATTCACTACTAGCATTTAGACTTCACCCATGTCCTCAAGAACTAAACGAACTACTCACGAGACATCATATGGAATACAATCAGAGGTGATATGATGATGAATAACAATCTGAACATAAACCTTGGTTCAATGGTTTCACTCAATAGCATCTACAACAAGTATAGAATAACACCGGGAGAGTTTCCCTATCAAACAATCAAGATTTAACCCGAATTGCTACAGCGATGACGAGGTGCAGCGGTGGTGATGGCGGTGTAGATGGTGGAGATGATGATGATGATGATGGAGATGATGTCCCGCTCGATGACGATGGCGATGGCGTCGATTTCCCTCCGGGAGGGAATTTCCCCGGATTCCCGCCGGAGAGCTCTTTCTCTCTGGTGTTCTCCGCCCCGCAGGGCTGTAACCCCTTCGTGAGGATCCCTCTGGCTTAGGTTTTCGGGACGAAGGAGTACGCGAAGAAAAGAGGCGAAAGAGGCTGTGGGGCCCCGGAGCATAGGGTGGCGCGGCCGGGGCCGGGCCGCGCCGCCCTGGTCTGGCCTGATGGCCCTCTCTTCTTCCCCTTCGGCTCCCTCCGTCATCTGGAAAAATAGGAATTTTCGTGAAATTCCCTTCCACATTGATCTTCCGAAATATTGCGTTCGACGGTGCTTTTTCCAGCAGAATCCTGGCTCCGGTGCTTGATCCTCCAATGATGATGAAACATGCAAAATAGATGGAATAACATAAGTATTGTGTCCCAATATGAAATATATCAATGAATAACGGCAAATTATGATACAAAATAGTGATGCAAATTGGACGTATCATCCTCCTCACAGGCTGCGGCTGCGTGTGGGGCGCGGGCTCGTTGATGTAGAGCCCGCCGGGCGCGGCCTGCCCGCGCAGGTGTGCGCGGCTGCGCGCGAGGCCGCGCCGTCGCGGATGTGAAGCACGTGCGCCGGCGCGCATCGTGCTCCACCTCGAACCACAAGTCCCGGTTGGGACTTGCATCGCCGTACGCCGGGTCCCGCGGAGGTCCGCCGGCAGCTGGCGCGCGCCTCCGGATCTCGGCGTAGCGGCGCGGCCGGAGCCGGGATGGGCGGCACCGGAACCCGATCTGGGCTCGGGTGTCAGCCGTGGGGGAGGTGCATGTCCCCCACGATTGGGACGCCGGCGTCCCAACATCGCGCCACCGCAACGGTGACGTAGATCCGCTCGCGTCTGGGAGGCGCCGGCGGCCCCATTGCGAACGCCGGCGGCGCGACTTGCCGGCTGCTGCCGGCCTCGTGGTCGTTGGCGGACGGCTCGAACTCGCTTCGGGGCCATGGCGGCGCGAAGCTTCGAGCTCGCGCGTGCGGCCGGAGTGAAAGTGGGGGGGATAGGGACAGTTCCCTTCCCACATTTAATAGGACGGGGCCGACAGGTGGGCCAGCCACGCGGACGGACACGCGCGGGGACGCCGCGTGCCATCGCGACCAAACCCGGCCAAGATTTGGGCCGGGTTTGCGTCGTTCGAACGCCGCGGCCGTCCGCTTTGCGGTGCGTACCCGCGTTGGGCCGGGTTTTTGTCCGTTTGGACCCATCCGGACGCGCGGGCGCGGGATGGGTCGCCCGGTTGGAGATGCCCTAAGGTCAGGACGGCTGATATAACGTCGAGAAGGGTACAATTTCATGCACCTAGCATGATACATTGCCGAGCGCCGAACAAACAAACACAATATAAACGAGGGGCCCTTGCCTAACCTCCAACCACAACAGGCAAGAAGGAGCACATGTTTTCACGACCACATCATGAACCAAGCAAATCTTCAGCGAAGCTCGACCACGACTCCAAAGAAACTCGGACCACCGTACGTTTCCTCATGCGCTTAGAGGAGTCGACGAGAAGAAGGCAGGGTCCTGACGGACCCGAGGAAGACGCCGACCTAGATGCGTCCACCATGTCGTGCAACGCGCCTCGGAAGCCCAAGCCTCGGTAGCGCATCACATCGGCCCTAGATTCCAGATGCAGTATGGGCCTAACCCTATATGGCCAAGACGACATCTTCGAGAAAATAACAACACTGTGGCATCGCCTCCGAGTTCGAAGGACCAAACCTAGGGTTTTCCTGGCAACCGAGGGGGGGGGGGGGCGGTGGAGGCATGCGGAGGACCATGAATAAACTCATCCAGGAGGAAACAACGGCCGCAGGCGTTGCCATGGTCAGCATTGGCCGCTGTTGAGAAGGGCTTTCGCCCAGGCCATACATCGGGACCTGTGGTGACTGGAGATAGGGGATGAGGATAAAGCCGCCGGAATTAGCCACCATCATCAGGAAGAGAGGAACACTGTAGTTCGAGCGATCGTCGCCACCACAAGCATCACCATAGCCACCGCCACGTAGCCTGCCGTCAGCAACATCTTGGTGTCAGGCAGCCACCACGACCAAGTGACCCACGCCACATGCAACAACCACCTCGGATCTATGAGCCTACCCTAGCCCAAAAGGCCCAGGCTGGACCTAGCTAGATCTCATGTCACCGCCATAGGGGCACCACCACTGAATGGAGGGAGCCCCGCCTTCACCATGAACGCATCGAGTTCGCTGCAACAATGCCATGACACCGCACCACCGCAGAGCCACCAGATCTTGCCGCCGCTACAAGGGGTACCGCCACCTGAGGGAAAAGCCCCGCAACTACCGTCCACGTCCGGGCTTCGCCCGACGGAGACCTCCGGTGGTGGCGAGGGGATGGGGAGAACGCAGAAGGCCTCTAGGCGTTGGCGTGGCCGACCCCCCCCCCCGGGGGACTCTATCTCTCTCGCCATAGGTTGATCGCACTGTGAAAACCTCTTTTTAAAGGCAACTTCACCTACAAGAGGATGTCACCCATATGGTGACTAATTCTTTCACAAAATTATGAAACAAATCTGAAACATAATTGAAATATAACTGAAACACGAATATTTTTGTGAAACAAATCGGAGTGACGTTAGCAATGGCGTCATTTCACTTTTTGTCACAATATTTTTCATTTATCACTTTAGTTTCGTAAAAAATTCACTTGTGTTTTAAATTATTAGTTTTATATGAGTAGATATATGTCAAAAGGCTCACCAATATAAAAACAGGGAGTGGACGGTAGATGTTGCACCGGTAGGTACCGTTTGGCGGTAAAATCGCTGTGTTCGATCGCACTGTAAATACTCACGCGTGCAAGTGCACGCGGTGCTCTACGTACATGCTCACCGCCTGTGCGCTCCGGTTTCCCTGCGTGGAACGCTATCCGATCGATACCAACAGCCCTGTCGCGTGCCGTTGAGCCCAACGGCGACACCGCAAAAGAGTTGACACCGAAAATTGAAAAAACAAAACCAAAGTACGGATAGGAAGATTTCATTCCCGATGTCGTTTTGATTTGCTGCCACGGGAGACCTCAACACCGAAAATGATTGTTCTTCCCTCTTCTCGCTAGCTGTTCCGTCTCCCAGCAGGGATCTGAAATCCTCACGAGTCACGACCGTCCTGTCTCCATTCCCCTTATTTAAAAGGATATGACATCCTACTTCCCCGAGCAGATGCGCCCCTGCCCCTTTGTCTCGCCATCTTCGGCAATGGCTTCCCGAAGCGCGCTCTGAATAAGGGCCGAGCGACCCGGGCGAGAGGAGGAAGAAAGGCACCGTCCAACGCATTCTCGTCTCCCATTCCGGACTGGTGAGGTATGGCATGATGCTCTCTCCTTTCACAGCTTCGCCATGCATCATTTCCTCAACACCTCACATCCTGCTCGGTTGCATCACGCATTGCTGTGACCCAATTGGCCACAAATGCTTCGCCACCTCTCCGTTGGAATCGGTCCATGGGGGAGGGGAGCTTGTTTTTGTACTCGGCATGTGTTCCTCGGTGGAGTGAGCTCCAATTCTGCTCCCATCTCGTCTCGTACATATACCGCCGAGTCTAGCACCTACCCTGCCCTGTTTGGCCGACAAGCTTGCTTATGTATCCAGCAGATACGAGCTGTAAAGCCTCCGGCGCATCCCAAGCTTTGGGGATTTTTGTCTCTTCGCCAACCAATCATCCCAAGCAAGCCCCAGCTCATAAATACATGTGGCTATCTACCTAGTTAGTTAGTTATTCAATCTGAACTTCTGAAGTAGTAAACCCAAGCTAAAGCATGCGTTTTCCTTGCTTTCTTGTTTACTTTGCCTCGTGCGCTTTCGCTAATGGAAAGGAAGCATGCCTACACGTATTTAAGAGGCACTCCTACCACTAATTTGGTGTACACGTAGTTTTCATTTGGGCCAACTACTTTTGCACCATGGATGATACGGCGAGAGTTGAGTAAGGGGGAAGAGAAGAGAAGAGAAGAGCTAGCAAAAGAAAAGGCGGGGGCGTGGTGGGTTCTTGCTTGCTTCAGGCCTACCTCTCTCCAGCCTTAAGTCTGGTGGTTGTAGTGCTGCGCGTATAATGTGTTATCTTGCAAGCTAGGGACCATGCGTCGCATGTAGACCTCTCCAGTAGTGATCATCGCCACCCGTGCCCAAGCTTAAAGAATCGGATTGCACATATCCCTCCTTCACTCACCATGTGTCTAGCTCCCTCTCTCCCGGTTTAAGGATCGGCGATCAGTATTTAAAAATCCACTCGGCTGTCGCTGTTGGTTGGCTAAGTGGTTGGAGGTACTAGTTAGTGCCAGGTTAGACGGGGAAGCAAGCAGCTAGCCTAGCCGGGAATGATGCATTGCATTGCCATGCCATGCCATTATTTAGTTGCTTTTCTCTCGTGCATGTGAGGAGAACATACAGAGAGAGCTAGCTTAGCTCCATCGCCAACGCAAATTAGCTTCTAGCTACCTCCCTTGGCGCCTCTCTCTTGCCTTCTTCCTCCGGAGAGACGGAGCTGAGCTCACCACCCTTTTCTTGCTTGTCTTCTTGCAGCTTTCCTGTAGGTCGGCATAGTGGTGCTGCTGTGGCTCCGCAATTCGGAGATAGAGGAGGGGGTGTAGCCATGCAGACAGCCAAGACAAGGTATGTTCCTTTCCACCCCCGCCCTTCCGTGCAAAACTCCATGTGCCATTTGGTATTTTTTAGCAGTTCTTGCTTCGTTTTTGAGCGGTCATGTGCTATTTGATTCTTTCGTACATGCTTTGTTTACTTCCATGCATGCATATGGATCCCTGTGATGTTAGATTCTCCTCTCCATCCTCGACTCAAACGTTTGAATTGGGGTTTAGTCAATGTGCATGCATCAGCTTTTTTTCCCCTCTCTCTTCCCATGCACAAGCTCTCTGAAATTGACTTCATCCGGCCACTAGCTCATCTTACAAAGTTCAGTTAACTGAGGGGCACTGGACACTCAAATTATGCCCTCTGCTCAGGGGGATTGAACAGAGGCTCTCAACAGCTTACAGCCTTCCAGCTACAGCACCAATCGCGCCAATTCATTCTTTACCTTAAACAAGAACCAATCGCACTAATTGCGTCCCGTGACACGAGTTTGGACGGCAGTAAACCTATAAACAAACACTTTCCTCCTTACCACCGCCTGTCTTTGCTCCTTTTTAAAACAAAACAAACTTCCTGTCGCTAAGAAGCGACCAAAAATTTCAAATCGGGGGCGCCCGCATGTGACCGTGACTGTCCGCGGATAGCTCCACGGCCAACGCCTGTCTCGTCCTCGTCCTCGAGCTCGGAGCCCCGCCCGCGGTGCGGCAGTGGTCCGTCCACTTGTCGCTAACCACATCTGTAAAGCTCCGTCCCTAATAATCTCCCTTTTGCTCCCGTGCTCGCGAGGGATTACTAAGCGCTAAGTAAAGCTAAGCTAAGCTAATGCGCTTGCCCTTTTCCCGGCCTCCCGCCCGCTCTCGGTTGCTCCCCATTCACTTCTTGTCGGCGCCTTTTGCTCCTCTCCGCCTCGGATTCCTTGCTCCCCCATCGCATCTTGCTTCTCTGTTCATTCGAGCTGGAATTTTTGACTCGTTTGATTCGTCCTTGCGCGGGCCGTCTCGGCGGCGGAAGGAGTTAGTGCTTGATTCGAACTTCGTATTGGTTCCCTTCATCTGGAATGAAGGGAGACACTACTGAAATCTTGCGCCTTGCCTAATCATGCTGTCCTTGAACAAAATGCATTTTCTCAAGTTATATTCCAGCAGTACAGCCGTCAGGTGAGGAACTGCGGTCAGTCTGGGTTTCCTATTATTTCCAGGTTTCTGATCTTCTTGTGTGTTTTTGGCATGCAGAAATGGTTCGCTGGGAGGGTCTCCCCTTGGAACCAACAAGACAGGCCGGCCGACGAGGCTTGCTGGCCTGGACAACGGCGCCGACGCGACGGCGACCAAGTCCCCCACCGGCCGGAGCCCGAAGGTGGAGCGCCGCACCACCATGAGCGCGGAGCGAGAGGTAAATGCCACGAATCTCCGCCTTCAATTCGGCCCATTTTTCACCTGAAGAGCTACTCCATCTCGAAATAGGCTTTTTCGGTTCTGTCCTTCGGTAGTAGCACATCTGTTCTGTACATGAAAGGAAATCTTGTAACAAAAAAACATAAGAGCGAGAGATTATCTGGACACCGTCCAAAGTTCGTTACAAGCATTTAAAGAGATGGTCGCTAGCTGTTCTTGAATGGCACCAGCATTTTCTCTCTTCCGATCAGTTTGCCGTGATTCGGCGATATCTGTTCCTGTCCATGTTGATACCATGTCAATTGCTAGCTGTAGTTGGCCATTGGTCTGTCGCCCTCTTGGTGGAGCAAACTGTCAATTACACTGAAATAGACAGGTACTGTTTGGGATAGGTATTACTATTCAGGGGATATTAGCAAAGTGTGCATTCATGCTCGTTTTCCACTAGATCAATTAAGACCGTTAACAGTTCTCCTCGTGATCATATACTGCTACCGAGTAAGTGCAGGATGGTTGATTTCACAGAGCACACAGGGTAACTGTTAGCTTCAGAGTACAAAGTACAAGGATATCATATTTACACTGGTATACTGGTACTTATTCTCTGTACTGGTTATGTTCTTAAAAGACACATAAAATTAAGAATGCAACATGTTGAGGACACAAATATTTTCACTTTACTTTGTTCAGATAATCACATTTAGCTTATGTTCGCACACAGTTCTTGCTTGAAATATCAGCTGGTAATCAAGCTTGCTTCTAACATTTGGCCAAACTTTCTTGAAACTAGCGGGCAACTATCAGCAGCATGTTCACTAGTTCTTTTCTATGATGCCTAACTGTATGGAAAATGGGGAAAGCTAGCAAGGACAGGGATTAATGCACAGCAAAACCAATCCAAGCTGAAACTTTGCAGTGATTTGGAAATATCTGTTCCTGTCCATGTCCATGCCAGGTCAATTAGCTGTAGTTGGCTATTGGTCTGTCCCCTTCTTGATAGAGCAAACTGTCAGTTACACTGAAATAGACACTTACTATTTGGTATAGGAATTCTTCAGGGAATATTAGCAAAGCAATGCATTTAAGCTAGTTTATATCAATTAAGATCATTAACAGTTCTTTCTGGAATCAACTGAGTAGTTGCAGGATCGGTTGATTTAACACGGCACAGAGGCTAATTACTACAGTATTTGCTTCAGAAGTACAAAGTACAGGGATATCTTTTACATAAGTACATGTCCAGGACAGAAATATTTCGCTAAATAATGCTTGCTTGAAATATTAACTGGTGATCAAGATTTCCTCCAACATTTTTGCCAAAACGTTCTTGACACTAGGGGTAAATTTTTTTTTCCGACAAAGCGAGTATATTAATACTTCATCATGTTCAGTAATCCTTGCTACTATGCCTAACTGTATGGAAAATGGGGAAAGCTAGCAGGGAAAGTAATGAACAGCTAAACCGATCTAATGCTGAAACTTTTGCACTTGTCCACCACTAATCCCAGGCTAATCATGGCATTGCTGAAACCACAAGTTTGTTGATTGGAGTTCAGAAACTTTTGTACCACCAACCACTAATTGTTTTGCATTTTTTTGTTTCTGCTGAATGAAAACACCAGAAAAGGAGGTCACCGATGAAGCTGTCTGAGCTAGAGTCCCATGTCTCGCAGCTGCAAGACGAGCTGAAGAAAGCCAAGGAACAACTCTATTCCTCCGAGAACTCCAGGAAGCGTGCAGTGCAGGAGGCCGAGGAGGCCAGGGCGCAGGCCGCGTCGGCTACCGCGCTGGTCCGCGACTCCCAGGCACAGCTCGCCGAGCTCTCCTCCGTCGAGCAGACCCGCATCTTCGAGCTTCGCCGGCTGTCCCAGGAGCGCGATCGCTCGTGGCAGTCGGAGCTGGAGGCTATGCAGAAGCAGCACGCCGCCGACTCGGCCGATCTCGTCGCGGCTATGGGGGAGGTGCACCGCCTTCGCGTGCAGCTCGCCGCAGTGGCTCGCGCCGATCGCAAGCAGGAAGTGGCGGAGGCGCTGGCCACCGTCGACGAGCTCAAGGCCAAACTCACGGCGAGCGAGGAGGCCGAAGCGCAAGCTCGAGCATTGCACGAGGAGTGCAAGCAGCAGTTGGAGGCGAGCCGGGCCACGATCGACTCGCTGCTCACCGACGGCTCCAAGCTGATGGACTCCTTCAGCCTCGTCGTCACAGAGCTCGAGGAGTCGCGCGCCAAGCTTAAGGCCCTCGAGGAGGAGGTGGCGGAGACGGCGTCGGTGAAGGCCGCCACCGTAGAGCACTGCAACTGTTCGAAGGACTCGGAGTCGGAGGTTGCCGACCTAAGGTCGGCTTTGGAGGATGTGGAGGTCAGGTTCCAGGAAGAGAAGATCCTGAGCACCGTCGAGACGCAGTGCGCGTACGAGCTCATGGATCAGATAAAGGTGGAGTCCGACCTGCGGCATGGCAAGCTTGCGGCGGCGCTCGCGACCGCCAAGTCTGAGGCTATCTTCCTCAAGGCGAGCCTGTTCGACAGGGAGTCCGAGTTGAAGCGCGCCCAGGACGCGACCAAGAAGTTGCAAGACGACGCGAGAACGGACAGCACCGCCGACGACCTGAAAGCGCAGCTTCAGGGCGCGCTGCAGGAGAACGGGCAGCTGAAGCTGGAGCTGCGGCAGTACGAGTCCGCTGAGAAGGTCCCCGAGAAGTCGGAGGCCGACGCGGCGGCGGAGGCGGCGAAGAAGGGGGAGACGGAGGCCGAGCTGAGGCGGCTGAGGGTGCAGGCCGAGCAGTGGCGGAAAGCCGCCGAGACCGCCATGGCGTTGCTCACGGTGGGAAAAGGAGGCAACGGGAAGATCTTGGACCGCGGGGAATCGCTGGATAGCGGCACCAAGTATGCGGGCTTGTGCGACGAGCTCGACGACGACGCGGCGGTGGCCAGGAAGAACGGGAACGTGCTCAGGAGGATCAGCGGAATGTGGAAGAAATGAGGCTGATCGCCGATGAACTGATCGATGACAATTACTGTAGTAGCGTGGCTCGATCGTAGGGATCGAGTTGTTCGTTTTTGTTTACCTTGTATAATTGTTTTGCCGGTTCTTGTGGTGTAAAAACATAGGAATGATTGTACTGAATGTGCCCATAGCTGTATTATACGCGGTATATGATGGATTGAAGAATCAATTCATCCGGGTGTGAATTACGAAAGGTTGGATTACTCCATTTTAGAAAGGGAGTTAATGTGCCACTATCCACAAGTTGCATCTGTTCTAATTCTCCACGATTTGCTAAGACTAGTCACAATGCATAATATCATATAGAAGTATCATGCGTATGATACTACTACATGTTACTATCTCCACAATGCATGGTATCATATCTAGTATCATAGTCTCATGGATTGTCTTGATGCTTTTCACGAAGTCATGACTTTGTGTCACTTCTAGTGGGGTCAAGTGGAACCCATTATGTGGACCACATAGCCCTTGTAAGTGCAAAGATGAATGGTGACAAACAGGCCGATCTATATATATGTACAAGATTTAGTTGACTTTATGGGCTGACAAAGTCACTGTAGTAATTGTTTTGTAGAATCTCAATGCAAATATATGTACAAGATTTAGTTGATATTTATTTTTCTAGTAGTAGTACCCTCTCTCATCCTTAATTGCATTGCATTTTTGCATCATGGAATCGTGATCTACTGTAATCTCATTGTGGGTAGTCTAATGAAAATGGGATGTATTACTCCCTCCGATTCATATTACTTGGCGTTAATATAGATATATCTAAACACATTTTAGTTGTTGATACATTCATTATTCTCCGCTTGGAGTTTTTTAGACCGGTCATGTGAACCCAACTTTGAATCGATACTTGATGGCAACGAGAATCCCGCAAAAAGTTAACAGCGCTTGAGGTGATTGAGCTGGCCAGATGCAATCTGACTGCGGACGTAATTGATGACGAACTCGATGAGTTTCTGAGCGTTGTTGATGATGATGCATCTCGCCTGGATGATAAAATCCAGTCGTCGCGTTTCCCACTGACGGCGCCAATTGATGAGGCGGTTCCTCGGCAATGTCCACCATAAGGGGCTTGGGTTTTAGAGAAAGGCGGCGATGGAGGTTCCGGGAGCGAGAGAAGACACGACGTACCCATGTTCACGTCCCCGCGGTGGAGGATCGCTACGTCTTGGTAGCAATCCACTATATGAATATATGTGTACAGGGGCCGCCATAGGCGGAGTTGTTGTATCTAGTCTAGTTCTAATATGTGGGTTGCGACGTCTAGGAGTGCCGCCTCTATGATTTATGTTTCTGAATATATGTGTCTAAGGGGTGCCCCTGCCTGGCTTTATATATCAGCCAAGCTAGGGTTTACAAGAGTCCTAGACTCCTAGTAGGATTCGTATTGGAGTCTTCTTTCCTTGTAGTCCAAGTTGTTAAGGCGTGCAGGTCCAGCTTGTCGAGTCCTTGTGATGGTCCATTTTCATAGTCTGCACCGGATATGGCAATGTCGAGTACCCGAAGGGTTATGCCCACATCAGCAATATTAAAATATTGTAGGCACATGGATGGATGAACAGACGCTACATGAATGAGATAGTTCATATAATAAGCAAGACATGGGCATTGCAAGTAATAATGATAAAAGCATCCTAATATAAAGTAACCATAGGGGTGTGTTCCTATTTAGTCGTGCGTGCTCGTAATGAGAAACCTGCACGACATATTTTATCCTACTAGCCCGTTGTAGCGGGGCCTCAAGGGAAACTACTGGTAATTAAGGTACTCCTTTTAATAGATTACCGGAGCAAAGCATTAACATTCAGTGAACACACGTGATCCTCACATCATAGCCATCCCCTCCCGTTACCCCAATTATTGTCACTCTGGGGCCTCGGGTTCCAGACAACGATATGTATACACAACTTGCAGGTATGATCAAAAACAATAATTATCCTCCTGAATCGATAACATGTTCAGATCTGAGATCATGGCACTCGGGCCCAAAGTGACAAGCATTAAGCATAACAAGTTGCAACAATGTCAAAAATACTAACAACGAATACTAGGCACTATGCCCATAACAATCTTATAGCTATTACATGAACAATCTCATCCAATCCCTACCATCCCCTACATCCTAAAGCGGGGAGGACGAGGGGGTGTTCGAGGCGGCCAGACCACCCCTAGGCGCGGCCAAGCCCTACATCTTCAAGGGAAAAACATCGACCCCCTGTGTTTTTAGGGTCGAAGGCTTATTATAGTCGGGAGGAGAGGTCGAGGGGGTGGTCGAGGCGGCCAGACCTAGGCGCGGCCAAGCCTGGTCCACGCCTAGGGAAGGTGTGGGCCCCTCGTGGCCCCCCTCCGTCTCTTCTTCTGGCTCCGTGAGTCTTCGGGTGAAATATGGACTTTGCGATATTTTCCGGGAATTTTCCTGAAAGTTGGATTTCTGCGCAAAAACGAGACACCAGAGTAAATCTGCTGAAAACAACGTTAGTCCGTGTTAGCTGTATTCAAAACACACAAATTAGAGGGCAAACAACAGTAAAAGTGTTCGGGAAAGTAGATACGTTTTCGACGTATCAACGGGGCGGAGGCCAAGGCGAAGGGGGGGGGGGGCGATTCAGACCGGCAACTACACCTAATTTGCGGACGTGATCTTGATCAAGGCTTGGGAGGCGGTTTCGATGGATGTCGTGACCGGCACTGATCAAACCGGCAAGAGGTATTGGCAAAGCATCGAGGGCAAGTTCTTCAAGTTGATGCCACCTCTCTCTTCCACTCCCACTCGATCCTACCGTTCACTACAAGGCCGATGAGATAGCATCAAGACGGTGTGCAGCCAGTGGGCCGGTTGCATTGAGATTGTGAGGAATTCGCCACCAAGCGGCACCAACGCCGGTGATTGGGATGAAATCGCGCAAACAAGGTATTGGGAAATGCTCGGGTTGAAGGGAAACAAATTTACATTCCATCATTGCTATGCCATCTCCTCTTGGGGCGTCTCTTCAATCCTCACATGTTTGCTGCCATCTCCTCCATGTGTGATCATGCTCCAATGCTTGTCCTTCTCATCCATGATAAGTCCATCATTCCTAAGGGCAAACACATCTGATTTAGGCAGCATCATATTCTCATGTATGTGAGGAATAGTTCCAAGAAACGAAAGTACCTGATAGTTAAGTTGTTTGGCACGAGCTCGAGTGATTGGTCCTTGTATTTGTGTGGCTGTAGGTACAGCGGTTGTATCAACAGATGGGATGTCCTCATCACTTCGTCACCAATAATTCGTTGGACTTCACCATAATATTCAGGCGGGCAAAGAAAAGGGTGCACCAACAGTGTCTCTTCCGCGTTTGAAAAAAATCTTGATGGACTTATCCAGTTATGCCACACCACACGTATACCGTTCCTCCACCACAAATTCTGGAACCAACCAGTTCAGCGAAGATAAAAAAGGAGACACACGCAGCACACCCACCCATGTCTCCTCGATCCCCACCTCGCTTCTCCCGTGAAGCAGACGACGTAGACGACGCGCCCCTCCGCAGCGATTTTTCCGTGCCCCTCCTCCACGCCGGTGCCCCTCTCCATCGCTGCGCCACAGAATCCCATGGCGGCGGGGGCGGCCTTGGTGGTGGTGCTTGTCAGGGTTGGGATGGGCTCCGGGGCGGCCTTGCTCGACGTGCCCTTCAAGGGCGGCAAGGCTGGGCTGCGCAGGGATGCCGAGGTGTGCATCTAGGGTGGCGGTGCCGCGTTCAAGCGTGGGGACTCCTCCGTCGAGTTGCGCGTCCGAGGCGTCAAGGACGTCCATGAGGGAGCGGCGGAGGCCCTGGGGCTGTACCGGGAGGCGGCTCTAGGAGGAAGCGGCGGTGCAACGGAGGGTCAAAGAGAGCGGCACACCGAGCGGGTAGCAGATGCCACATCACTCGAGGCCTCCAGCGCAGCCGAGGGCGCGGTCGCCGGTGGGATGTAGGGACTTGATTGCTTTTTTGTTTTTAGTTTAGGGGTGTATTTGTAAATTCGCTCCTTTTGTCTGAACGTGAGGCTCTAGTTGGTGGGTGCGTTCAAGGTCTGGTCGCCCACGGGGTGGACCAGGCTTTTTTTGGTTAATTAATATGGTATCGCTGACGAACTAAAATGGTGCGACGGGGCTATTGTGTGGTACCACTGGCGAAGTAGTTGCTGCGTCGGTACTAGCTCCTTACCACCGGCCTGTTCGTACCAGCGGGCGCTGGTGCACCGGGGATAAGCTAAAATGGTGCGTCAGCAATAGAGGTTTTCCTAGTAGTGCTATGACCTCAAACGTGAGCTTCTCTTTCCTGAAGTTTTCTTTTGTTCCAAACTGCACGTCGAGTGCTATTTTGCCAAGGGATAAGTTGGTTTCTTGGGTGTGATGCCATGAAAGCGTGTGTCTGTTGGTGCCAAGTTAGCCAATGAGATGTTTATCTTCCTTAATGTATCTGCATAAATGAGATTTATGCTACTCCCTCCATCGATGAATATGCGAGAGACATCGTATCCTTCAATAACTGCTGGTAACACCATTGCTGAGTGTCCTGGCCACGGAACCTGGGCGGGTGATCCTCTATGGTGAACCCTATTGGTTGACCTGACCAATTTAGGTACTCGATGGTTGGCGGGGGTGCCAATACTGCAATGTTCACTTGCCGCGTAATCAACTTCTGTGAACTATTCGACGATCCGCCTTTCTGGATCATCGACACTGCTCCCCTTGTGGGTGTGAAGTCATCATTGGTGTTTGAGGGACCACAATTTGCAACTGATGCTGGTTTTTTGCAAGTCGACCTGAAGTTTTGCACGAATAGGTTTTCGAAGTTCTCCTAGCTATCTATGGATCCTTCGGGCAACTTCCTCATCCAAGATCTTGTGGCTCCGCTGAGGTGAACTTGGATGCTTTGCATAGCTGTCGCTCTCGTGCCACCCATCAGTTTTAGTGTTTCCAGATAATCGACCAACCAGTCCTCTGGGGCCTGCAACCCGTTGAACTTTTATAGCTGTCGGGTAATTTAAAGCTAGCGGGTACTCGAGTGTTGCAAACCCTTCGGGTAAAGCAAGGGAGTCCACACAACTCTTCACTATCCTCTGTTGTTTGGCGATCTTCTTGGCTTCTATTCTCCCGACCTCTTTCCTCTCGTGCTCTGTCGACTCGAGCTTGAACTGTGGTGTTTCTCGCGTCACCTTCTCTTGGGATATCTCGAGTTGCCGCCACTGGGCGTCGAGGACTATTTTGTCTTGAAATATTCTGACGTGGAGAACATGCGGGTTGTTGTACTATCTCCTTCCCGCTATTGTTGCACCCATAACGCAGATTCCTGCCATAGCCGTCTGATACAACGATGCTCGAGGATCGCCTTGAGGTGGTCTAGTTGCCATCACATATGTGTGTGTTGCCATGTATCCTGCCTCTGGCATTTTCGTGATGATATGCCCTCTCGTATCTATCGACATGAAGCACATGTCGATATTTTGAACCAGGTTTTCTCGCTCAGCTTCAGGTATGTCTGCCATCCGAGACCTTGCTCTTTCGCGGCTATCTCTATGGTTATCTACTGAATTTCTCGAGTGCTGACTCAAGTTAGCTCTATGCTCGCTGGAAGCATCTGCTGCATCTCTTCTTTCATCAAGTTTCTGTTGTAACTTTTCTAACACGCGCCTTGAACAACTGAGTTTATATTGATATGCTTGTAGCGCTGCTACCGAAGCTTGTGTAGTCATCGGCTCTGTGCCTTTTATAGATCTTGTAGCTCTATCCCACGCCTCTTGTGGTAGCTGTACCATTTCTCTTGGTTGAGCTCCCACATACTAGTTTCATGTTCCTTTTGTTAGATCTGCGGGATCAACATAAGGGTTGCCTAGATCGTCGAAATCCTAAGATTCTTCGTCAGCTTCACGACCTGATCCCGTGATACACAAATTTGATGGTATGTTGTATTTACGCTCTAATCGAACTCAGGATAGGTGAAGACCTCCTTGCTAGTAGTGGAGCTGGTTGTGTTGGTGCAGCTTTCCGAGTCGCTATCTTGAGACAGATCGGTTTCCGTGACCGACCCGAAAGTCATCTCACCGAACAGATCAACGAGTTTTCCGTTATTTGCGGGTTTGGTGAAGCGTGGTGGCGAAACTTCTTCGTCGCCTGACTCAACGGATGATGCCGATGATCCCGAGTAATCAGGCTCAGCAGCTAATGGTCCCAAAAAAAATCGGTGCCGAAAAACGGTGCGATCCCTCTTTCCCGACGAGGAAGCGGAAGCTCCGAAACGTCATCTCCACTGACTCCTCCACATTGGCATATGCATGTAAACGGGTGGGAGGGTGAGGAACAAAATCAACGAGATCAGATTGGATCTGTTTACCTCCTTCCATCGCATTGTTTGCTGCCGATGATGATGTTGACAATGCCATCGAGATCAGAACCTTGCTACCTCCAATTCCCACAGACGGCGCCAATTGACGAGGGATTAACTCATTAATTCCTATGGATTGTAGACTTAGGGTTTCGTAGAAAGTAGAGGGCAAGTAGATCTCGAAGGTTTCAGCCGCACAAAGGTGCTCAACTCAATATTGCAGTGGCTAGGGTTACAATGATTTGGTCCTTCTTCTGACCTCAGCGTCCCCTTTATATAGGAGGAGAAACCGAGGGTTTACAACGTGTCGTACAAGTACTATCTTTCAGGACATATTGGGCTTTTCCCGATATTAATACAAACTTCTATAACGACTAGAACTTTTCTAATCCGATCCTCTCCAATCTCCTGGGCCTCCGAAGCTTCGAGTCCAATGGGTCTTCGGATACACCAATTAACTAGGGGTATACAATAAGGAAAAAAATAGCGGGCTATTTAATTTAGCGGACACCTCGTCCAAAAGCTATTGAAGCTACAGCGGTGCTATAGCGGAAGCTAAACCATTTAGCGGTTTGCTCTATAAATACAATATATGTCATAGAAACAAAAAAATGCAGCATACATATCATGGGAAATAATATTTTGCTTTGTCTTCATGATTATTGCATTGCTTATAATGTGCTACGGACCTAAGCTAGATATGCCAACTCTATATATCTACAATCCTTATTTCTAAAAAAATTACATGGTATGGAATGAAATGGAATTGAATAGACAGGGAAGTACGTAACAGGAAGGAAAGACGTAACAGTTCTAGTGTTTAAACAGACAATCAAGCTTCTATATACAAATTATTTTTTGCGATTATAATGTCTGACAGCTGAAACAATTCAGCGTCGAACAAAGAGTAAATGAAAAAGGTGTAGAAACAATCCAGCCTGGGTTTCGGACGTGGTCGGTCGTCTCGATTCAGCCTGTGACTCCCAAGCCAAGGCATCGTGTCCTTGGCGCAGCAGCCCAACGAAAACATGTATTGGGCTTCAAATTCTAGTGGCATGGGACAATTATGTTAGCGGTGCTATAGCTCCTCTAGCGGCTACACTATTTTGAAGGAGATATGCCCTAGAGGCAATAATAAAGTGGTTATTATTTATATCTT
Source organism: Lolium multiflorum (assembly GCA_030979885.1). Taxonomy (NCBI): domain Eukaryota; kingdom Viridiplantae; phylum Streptophyta; class Magnoliopsida; order Poales; family Poaceae; genus Lolium; species Lolium multiflorum. The sequence continues at coordinate 258,967,054 of CM061749.1, forward strand.
TGTGTTTATGATAAATGTTTATATATCATGCTATAATTGTATTAACCGAAACATTAGTACATGTGTGATATGTAGACAACAAAGAAGTCCCTAGTATGCCTCTTAAACTAGCTTGTTGATTAATGGATGATTAGTTTCATAATCATGAACATTGGATGTTATTAATAACAAGGTTATATCATTGTATGAATGATGTAATGGACACACCCAATTAAGCATAGCATAAGATCACGTCATTGAGTTATTTGCTATAAGCTTTCGATACATAGTTACCTAGTCCTTATGACCATGAGATCATGTAAATCACTTATACCGGAAAGGTACTTTGATTATCAAACGCCACTGCGTAAATGGGTGGTTATAAAGGTGGGATTAAGTATCCGGAAAGTATGAGTTGAGGCATATGGATCAACGGTGGGATTTGTCCATCCCGATGACGGATAGATATACTCGGCCCTCTCGGTGGAATGTCGTCTAATGTCTTGCAAGCATATGAATGAGTTCATAAGAGACCACATACCACGGTACGAGTAAAGAGTACTTGTCAGGAGACGAGGTTGAACAAGGTATAGAGTGATACCGATGATCAAACCTCGGACAAGTAAAATATCGCGTGACAAAGGGAATTGGTATCGTATGTGAATGGTTCATTCGATCACTAAAGTCATCGTTGAATATGTGGGAGCCATTATGGATCTCCAGATCCCGCTATTGGTTATTGGTCGGAGTGAGTACTCAACCATGTCCGCATAGTTCACGAACCGTAGGGTGACACACTTAAAGTTGGATGTTGAAATGGTAGAACTTGAATATGGAATGGAGTTCGAATATTTGTTCGGAGTCCCGGATGAGATCACGGACATCACGAGGAGTTCCGGAATGGTCCGAAGAATAAGATTCATATATAGGAAGTCATATTCCAAGTTTGGAAATGATCGTGCATTTATGGCAGGTTCTAGAAGGTTCTAGAAAAGTCCGGAAAAATGGCACTATGGAAGGTGGAGTCCGGAGGGACTCCACTAGCATGGCCGGCCAAACCCTAAGGGGAGTCCAAGGTGGACTCCACCTTGGTGGCCGGCCAGCCCCTCAGGAAGGTGGGAGTCCCACCTTGGTGGGACTCCCCCTTGAGTAGGTTTCCCACTTTTGGGAGGTTTTGTTGTTGGGGTCTTATTCGAAGACTTGGACTACAACTCTTGGGGCTTCCACCTATATAATGAGGGACAAGGGGAGGGTGGCCGGCCACTCTTGCCTCCAACCTTGGCTGCCCCCTTTGTGGCCGGCGCCCAAGGCACCTCCTCTCCCAAACCCTAGCACCCTCCTCCTCTACTTCTCCATATGCTTAGCGAAGCTCCGCCGGAGTCTCCACCACCACCGACACCACGCCGTCGTGCTGTCGGATTCAAGAGGAGCTACTACTTCCGCTGCCCGCTGGAGCAGGGGAGGTGGATGTCGTCTTCATCAACAACCGAACGTGTGACCGAGTACGGAGGTGTGCCCGTTCGTGGCGCGGAGCGATCGTGATCAAGATCTTCTACGCGCTTTTGCAAGCGGCAAGTGAACGTCTACCGCAGCAACAAGAGCCTCATCTTGTAGGCTTTGGAATCTCTTCAAGGGTGAGACTCGATATCCCCTCGTTGCTACCGTCTTCTAGATTGCATCTTGGCTTGGATTGCGTGTTCGCGGTAGGAAAATTTTTGTTTTCTATGCAACGTTATCCTACATATTTAGCAGTAATTAGCGTCACTTTAGCGGACGTAGCGCCTATAGCGAAAAAAACATGCTTAGCGTCGCGAAAGGATGTCTGAGAAGCTATAGCGGTGCTATAGCGAAGCTATAGCCATCTATATTTTCCTTGGTATACATGCGACATATTCCTCAGGTATGCCTATTTCATTCACAAAGCTCATATCGATAACCACAGGGTAAACCCCTTAATAGCAATAGTAAATATGTGGCTTGCAGAAGACTAGCTGTTGTGGTTATTTAGAGATGCGGTGACCGATGGCTTTCTAGGCGCATCTTATTACGGAGCTCTCCTACACACAATATGGTTAAAATCATACTTTATCTTGATTGACATGGATCCTAGTGCTAGAGGTGGATCCAATAATCCCTGAGAACACTTCGTCTTATTAAGTTTCAACCCATTTCTTATAACATTTTTACGGTTTTATTTACTTTATTTGCAACCATATACAACACTCCCCTTTAAAACATTTTGAGGTTAGAAAACAATTATTAAGTAATCTTTAGTAGAAAGTAGCTAGGGGCATTAAGACCCTAACCAGTAGCTACTCGTGGTTCGATACTCTTATTTCAAATGTAGCTACAATTGATCAGTGTTCTTACAGTTATCACCCCGCCTACGACGGTTCCGGTTTTCCGCTTGCGCTCGTTTGATGTATCCCGCCGTCGCCAGAAACTTCGCGCGCCTGGCGGCCATTCCCCACCCATACCGAGGGCTATAAAGAACGCCCGCCAGATCAGCGATGAGCCCCACCCACAATCGACACAAAAATTCATCGGTGCCTCGCCGGAAGATCGCCAACTGTAAACACATCACGGAGATGTTCCTAGCTTCTTTCCCTACGAGGTATGAAGAGGAAGACGATATCATGACCACAGAGATGGACCAAGGCGACGTGGCTCGACGGTGGTGGTCGAGGCGACTGATGGGTTCATTGCATGGAAAAGAAAGTGAACCAAAACAAGAACAAAGCAAGCCAAGGAAGCAAGCGATCGAAGCGACGAGAGTGAGACTAACCCTCGAAGATTCCAAAGCCTACGAGATTAGATCTCGTTGTTGATGTAGTCAATCATCCTGCAATCCGGCGGCACTTCGTGCTCGGTCGTGCGTACGGTGTCGATGGAAGCCCGTCCTCTCCCCGTTCCGGCGGGCAGCGGAGGTGTGGTATCCCCTCGGAATCCTAGCAGCACGACGTCGTGGTGGTGGTGGTGGAGGAGAAAAGCTGCAGGGCTTCGCCAAGCCAGTGTATGGAGGAGAGAGGGGGCGACCAGAGCTAGGTCTGATGGGGTGGCGCCCTGCCCCCTCCCTCTTTATATAGGGGGAGGGGGTTTGGGTGGCCCCCAAAGCCCCAAACCCCAAGGGCGGCGGCAAAGGGGGGGAGGGGATTTCTTCCCCCCAAGTTGACCCTAGGGTTTGGGGAAAACCCTAAGGGTGGCCGGCCTGGGCCTTGAGGGGGCATGTGCCCCTGGCCCATTAGGCTAGGGTGCATCCCCTCGGCCCATGCAAGACCTCCTAGGGTCGTGGGCCCATTGGTGGGACCCTCGGAAACTTCTAGAACCTTCCCGATCTTTCACCGGAAAAATCCCGAACTTTTCCGAAACCTAGAATCAACTTCCCTTATATGAATCTTATTCTCCGGACCATTCCGGACCTCCTCGTGGTGTCCTGGATCCCATCGAGACTCCGAACAAACTTCGGACTCCATCTCATATCCAAATCTACTTATGCGACATCGAACCTTAAAGCGCGTCACCCTACGGTTCGTGAACTATGCGACATGGTGAGACTCCTCTCGACCAATAACCAATAGCGGGATCTGGATCCATAATGCTCACACATTCAGCGATAACTTAGTGATCGATTGAACCATTTACATACGATACCGATTCCCTTTGTCACGCGATACTTTACTTGTCCGGTTCGATCATCGGTATCTCCATACCTTGTTCAACCTCGTTACACAATTACTCTTTACTCGTACTGTGGTATGTCATCTCTTGTGACCCAGTCACATGCTTGCAAGCTAATTAGACGACATTCCACCGAGAGGGCCTAGAGTATATCTATCCGTCATCGGGATGGACAAATCCCACTATTGATCCATATGCCTCAACTCATACTTTCCGAAAACTTAATATCATCTTTATAACCACCCATTTACGCAATGGCGTTTGATGTAATCAAAGTACCCTTCTGGTGTAAGTGATTTACATGATCTCATGGTCGAAGGATGATACGTCTCCAACGTATCTATAATTTCTGATGTTCCATGCTAGTTTTATGACAATTCCTACATGTTTTTCTCACACTTTATAATGTTTTTATGCATTTTCCGGGACTAACCTATTAACAAGATGCGAAGTGCTAGTTCTTTTACGCTGTTTTGGTTCGAAAAGCTGTTCGAAATATTCTCGGAATTCGACGAAACAAAGCCAAACCTCCTATTTTAAACGGACGGACACCGAAGAGAGGCGGAGAGGGGCCAAGAAACCACCACTGGCGGCGCGGCCAAGAGGGGTTTCGATATTTCAGAAGACATCCAAACTCCGCCGCCATCGAAACTCGTCTCGGGACCGGAAACTCCGTTACGGCACCCTGCCGGGGGGCAGGGAGGAGATCATCATCATCACCACGCGCCTCTCCATCGACCATCCATGCTTCCCCCATCCATGTGTGAGTAATTCCCCGCCTGTAGGCTGAAGGGGATGGTAGAGATTGGATGAGATTGATCATGTAATAGTCATAAGATTGTTAGGGCATAGTGCCTAGTATCCATTGTTGGTATTTTATGATATTGTTGCAACTTGTTATGCTTAATGCTTGTCACTAGGGCCCGAGTGCCATGATTTCAGATCTGAACATGTTGATTCATGATGATATTCATTGTTTTATGATCATACCAAGTTGTATACACATGTTGTGTCCGGAACCCAAGGCCCCAAAGTGACGAGAATTGGGACAACCGGAGGAAAGGCTGTGATATGTGGATCACATGTGTTCACGGAGTGTTAATGCTTTGCTCAGGTACTCTATTAAAAGGAGTACCTTAATTACGATAGTTTCCCTGAGCCCGGCTGCCACCGTTGGTAGGACAAAAGATGTTGTGCAAGTTTCTCATTGCAGCACGTACGACTATATACGGAACACATGCCTATGGTTGTTTAGTACTTGAATACTGTTTTATTACTATCTGCAAATGCCCTTGATTGTTACATGAGTTCTCTTATCCATGCAGCGCCCGTTCATCCATCCATGTGCCTACGGTATTTTAATCCTTTGTTTACTACAATCACTACATTGTCTTTATTACTCTGCTTGTATATTTCACTATTGCTATGTTACTCTGATAAACTCTTGCAAGCAAGTCTATTTCCAGGTGCAGATGAATTGACAACTCCGCTGTTATAGAAAAATTGAATACAATTGCTTAAACGCCATGATATAAAAACTGTTGCTCTAAACAGGATACTAAACATCTTAAATTCCAATGTGGCTTTAGTGAAGAAGTTTTAATTGTGAACTATCATTGGAATAACTATATTCATCTTGGATTTGAAGAAGTAGAACAATTTTTTTTATTTATGGGAGCTTCTGAAATAGAATCCTTCATGTCTAAAAATTATGAAACTTGTGTTGCTTGTAAGGACCTTAAAGATTATGTCTCTTCCATCCTTGATTATTGCATAGAACATTGCAGCGATAATCCTTATATCATTGATTATAAAGAGAGACTCATTCATGCACAAGAATGCACTCACAATTTGCAGGAACCTGTGGAAGAAGGTACTTTGAACCTGAAAGCTCATTGGATGAAAAGAGGAGAGAGTGATGAACAAAAGGAGGAAGAATGGATTAGCTACCCATGCCAACCTTCTAATGAGAGTAACTCTTTATCTCTTACACTATTTGATTGTCCTCCATGCTTACCAAGGAGGATGAATGTTATGTTCCTGTGGATTCTCTTGAAATATTCCCTATGAGTAAAACTTGTGAGAATAATTATGCTATGTTATCTATGATAATCCATGCTATTTTGATAAATCTTATGATAATGTTTTGTTTGTGCCTGATATCGAAATGCATGGTACTAAAGAGTTTTGCTTAGCAAATGTTTATGATAAAGCTCTAGATGATGGTCTGATACGTCCCAAACGTATCTATAATTTCTTATGTTCCATGCTACTTTTATGATGATACTCACATGTTTTATACACATTATATGTCATTATTATGCATTTTCCGGCACTAACCTATTGACGAGATGCCGAAGAGCCGATTCTTTGTTTTCTGTTGTTTTTGGTTACTGAAATCCTACGGGAAATATTCTCAGATTGGACGAAATCCGCCCCGAGGCTTATTTTCGAAGCTTCCGAGAAGACCGGGGAGAAGTGTGGCCACGAGGCGATGCCACACTAGGGCGACGCGGCCCAGGCTCTGGCCGCGCGGCCCTAGCGTGTGGGTCCCCCGTGACTCCTCTGACTCCGCCCTTCCACCTACTTAAAGCCTTCGTTGCGAAACCCGTCCGAGAGCCACGATACGGAAAACCTTCCAGAGACGCCGCCGCCGCCAATCCCATCTCGGGGGATTCAGGAGATCGCCTCCGGCACCTTGGAGGGGAATCATCTCCCGGAGGGCTCTTATCGCCATGATCGCCTCCGGATTGATGTGTGAGTAGTTCACCCTGGACTATGGGTCCATAGCGGTAGCTATATGGTTGTCTTCTCCTCATTGTGCTATCATGTTAGATCTTGTGAGCTGCCTATCATGATCAAGATCATCTATTTGTAATGCTACATGTTGTGTTTGTTGGGATCCGATGAATATTGAATACTATGTCAAGTTGATTATCAATCTATCATATATGTTGTTTATGTTCTTGCATGCTCTTCGTTGCTAGTAGAGGCTCTGGCCAAGTTGATACTTGTAACTCCAAGAGAGTATTATGCTCGATAGTGGGTTCATGCCTCCATTGAATCTGGGACAGTGACAGAAAGTTCTAAGGTTGTGGATGTCTTGTTGCTACTAGGGATAAAACATCGATGCTTTGTCTAAGGATATTTGTGTTGATTACATTACGCACCATCCTTAATGCAATTGTCTGTTGTTTACAACTTAATACCGGAAGTGGTTCGGATGATAACCTGAAAGTGGACTATTTAGGCATAGATGCATGCTGGATAGCGGTCTATGTACTTTGTCGTAATGCTTTGATTAAATCTCATAGTACTCATCATGATATACGTATGTGCATTGTTATGCCTTCTTTATTTGTCAATTGCCCAAGTAGTGTTCACACCCAACATGCTATTTATCTTATGGGAGAGACACCACTAGTGAGCTGTGGACCCGGTCCATTCTTTACATCTGAAATACAATCTACTGCAATACTTGTTCTTTCTGTTTTCTTCGCAAACAAACATCATCATCCACACTATACATCTAATCCTTTGTTACGGCAAGCCGGTGAGATTGACAACGTTGGGGCAAAGTACTTTGATTGTGTTGTGCAGGTTCACGTTGGCCCGGAATCCCTGGTGTTGCCGCACTACCTTCGCCGTCATCAACCTTCAACGTGCTTCTTGGCTCCTCCTGGATTCGATAAACCTTGGTTTCTTCGAGGGAAACTTGCTTCTGCGCATCATACCTTTCATGGGGTTCCCAACGGACGTGTGCTTTACGCGTATCAAGCTAAATTTACTGGCGCCGTTGCCGGGGACGTGAAGGAAAATTACACCAGAGATTTCTAACTCCACGTCAGCTGCACGCCAAAGTAAATTCTGGCGTTGGAGGATCAAGACACGCTGCAAAGGGAGTCTTCCACTTCCAATCTCTTTACTTTGTTTTTGTCTTGCTTTATTTTATTTACTACTTTGTTTGCTGCTAAAACAAAACACAAAATTAGTTGCTAGCTTTACTTTATTTACTGTCTTGTTCTCTATATTAAAAACACAAAAAAATTAGTTACTTGCATTTACTTTATCTAGTTTGCTTTATTTACTACTAAAATGCTACTCCTGAAAATACTAAGTTGTGTGACTTCACTAGCACAAATAATAATGATTTCTTATGCACACCTATTGCTCCACTGCTACTACAGCAGAATTCTTTGAAATTAAACCTGCTTTACTAAATCTTGTCATGAGAGAGCAATTTTCTGGTGTTAGTTCTGATGCTGCTGCCCATCTTAATAATTTTGTTGAACTTTGTGAAATGCAAAAGTATAAGGATGTAGATGGTGATATTATAAAATTGAAATTGTTTCCTTTCTCCTTAAGATGAAGAGCTAAAGATTGGTTGCTATCTTTGCCTAAGAATAGTATTGATTCATGAACTAAATGTAAGGATGCTTTTATTGGTAGATATTATCCTCCCGCTAAAATTATATCTTTGAGAAGTAGCATAATGAATTTTAAGCAATTAGATAATAAACATGTTGCTCAAGCATGGGAGAGAATGAAATCTTTGGTAAAGAATTGCCCAACCCATGGACTAACTACTTGGATGATCATCCAAACCTTCTATCAAGGACTGAATTTTTCTTCAGGAACCTATTGGATTCAGCTGCTGGAGGTATGTCACTCCTCGCCAATGCCCTCCGATAGGGGCTTAGGGTTGACGGAATCTGCTAGTGACACTAGACATCGGTTCACGGACAAGCGGGGAGAAGCGGTTACCCCGGTTCGGGGCCCTCGATGAGGTAAAACCCTTACGTCCTGCCTGTCTGTTCTTGATTATGATGATAATAGGTTACAATGGGGTGCCGAATAGTTCGGCTGAGATCTCGTCGAGTTGACTAATTGCAGGGTGTCCTAGCTCTAAGCTTTGCTGGCTAAGATCGCTAAGATTGATTGTGTCCCTAAACAGCCCCTCTCTGCCCTTTATATAGGAGGCCAGGTCTCAGAGGTCTCAGGCACGACTAGGTTTACGTAGTTTTAGATCCGATCTTTCCTTGTTCGATCGCTTCCTTGCCTTGTCCGTTAAGGAACCTTGGTGCGCCGTCCTAGTGGCCCATCTCGCCTTCGGGTGTCTTCATGGGCCTCCAATTAGTCAATCATAGGGAATGTGGGTTACCCAAAGGGTGAGTGCCCACGTCAGTAGCCCCAGAGTGTCTAGCCGAAGATAGTTCGGGTAGAGACTAAGCATCTTCTCTGATATTCTTCTCCTTCATTGTCCTTGTTCATCTTGATCCATCCTTCTTCATTTTATCGGGTGCGCGTCCCCGATGGGAGTAGCCCCGAGTCTGGTACGGATGCTCGCGTCCCTGCGTAGACTCAAGTTGTACCACTCGAATATTCTCCTCTGCCAATGTTTTCCACAGGTCTTCATAGGTCATCCGATATACTTTCTTTATGCAAAGGATAATGAGTAACGTGCCCAACTTTTGTTGGTTAACTGCCGATGGCAAAACAACGTTACCCTACACAGAATCAAGTCACCGGGCATGATCCTGGGGTGCAAAAAACTTCTATCGGGTGCGCGTCGCGCTCTCCCGATGGGAGTAGTCCTCGAATCTGGGTGCGAGTGCTTGTAATCGAGTGCAGACTCGAGCTATTCAAACATTATTTCTTCAATTCCTTTTTCCTCCAACTGCTCATTCCGTCGAATCTTCATTTTATCGGGTGCGCGTCAGCGCTCCCGATGGGAGTAGCCCCCGAGTCTAGGTACGGATGCTTGCAATTCGTGCATAGACTCAAGTCCTTCATCCGATAACTTTTCATTTTTCCTTCGAATGCTTCTAGCTTTTTTTATGACGTCACTGTTGACGTGTAACTGCTGTGGACTGATGGACAAGACTTGACCTGACGGGCCCACCCTAGCTCTGCGCAGGCAGTTTTTAGGGCTTGATCATTGCACGCGTGGTGACCGAGGTGCCCCCTTTAAAGCGCACAACGTGGGAATAGTTGGCCACCGGTTCCTCTCCTTCTTCAAGCGCCACGTGCTTACACAACTCTTAAAATCTCCAAAGGGCGAAAAATCCCTAATCTCCTCCACGGTTCCCGTAGCATCTCCTCATTCTTCCCCTTCTTCCTTTCTTTGCCATTGCTGCGCCGCTCCTGCTTTCCCAATCTTCATTAGATCTCACAATGGTGAAGAAGAAGAATCCACGCCGCCAGCTCCACCAGCGGAGGTGCCGCCGCCAATCCTCCTCTTCCCTTCCGAAGGGGAGCGCTCCTAGCGCTCCTCCCCACTCCGGCGCCGCCAGCTCCGTCAAGTTCAATGGTCAAGCCCGGAGACTGAGTAGCGTCAATCGTCACCAAGCGTGACGAAAAGAGATCCCGAAGCCTGGGATTGATATCTTCTGACGCGGGAAACGTAATCCTTCCAGGTGCGATTTCTCCCGATCCTCTGGCTTTACCGTGATGTTCCTATCTTTCCTATACCGAGGCCTTTCGCTTCCCACTCATGGATTCCTCCTTCATCTCTTGCAAACGTACGAAATCCAACTATGGCAGCTTACCCCCAACTCAATCCTCCATGTTGCTGTGTTCATCACCCTTTGCGAGGCGTTTCTTGGTATCGAACCTCATTTCGGGTTGTGGAAAAAGATCTTCTACGTAAAGAGATACAGCAGCAGTAATGGTTACTTTGCATCGGAGGAGTGGGGTTTGTAGCTCGTTCGGAGGTCAATTATTTCAATTTCCCAATGAGGGAGTCCGTGCAAGGGTGGAGACTGAAGTGGTTTTACATCAAGGACTCCTTGTCACCCGAATCTCAGCTTCCTTGCTTTGCCGATATCTCCGAAGCCAAGCCCAAGAATTCCTGGAAGAATATTCTTTCATCCGATGAAAGAGCAACAGCCGAAGAACTATTTGCCAAATTCCTTCGAATCAAAGAGGCCGACGGCCAAACCATGATCGGCACAGAGGTGGCAGCTATTCTTGAAACGCCGAGTCAACCAGTCATGGCCAGAGTTCACCCGATGTGGTTGTACTCAGGTCCAATGGATGAAACCAGGATCAATGCTGCCGATCTGTCGGAAAAGGAGTTGCTTGACGAAGTTCGTCGCCTTACTTCTTTTATCCAGGAAGATTCGATTCCGCTGATTTCTTCTTATGCTCCCCTAGACGCTGGCCATCCACCATCAAAGGTATTTTCTTTCTTCACGTTCCTACTATGCTGCTTTTTTTACTTAGTGACATAATTACCACTGTTCTTACTTGCTATTTTCTTGACAGATCCCCATAGTTCTGAAATATGCATGATTCACGGATGATACCGAAGGAGAGGCTCCTCAATCCCCGTAGACTTTCCCTGCAGCAGACAGGCCAAGAGGACGAAATATAATGGTCCGATAGATTTTGAGTTGCCCACACCGACCTTCCTTCCTCAGCCGATGGCAGGTGTCGCAGATGGATCAATGCGTAATGACAACGCTGATCATGATTCCTTTGTTGATGCGGTGCCGAGGAGGCCAGGGCTTCACCTGTGAAGAGATCAGCCGCGGCTTTGCCGATGAGGATGATCTCTTCGACATGTAAGTAGTTTCTTTTCTAAAGTTATACTTCGCCCTTTTATTTTTCTTACTCTTCATTGTCGACCTTTCACCTTTGCAGCGACGAAGGCTTTATCGAGCCTCCGTCTAAAAAAAGCCAAATCTGATGCTGCTTCGCCGGTCGTAGTGGCTTCCGAAGCTTCGGCTCCTAAGGCTGCCCCTATGGCTCAAGCATCGACTGCTTCTTCTCTTTCCAAAGGGAAAGACGTTTCTCCAACTGCTGCCACCGCGACTCCTCCTTCTGTAAGTCTTTTTCTAACTGTGATGCCAATCTCCTGGAGCGTGCTTTGCTTGACAATTTCTGGTAAAACATCCTTCTTTCTTAAGGACTTGCGAGGCGTTATTTCCTCTTTGGAGGCCTTCGCCTCCCAATTCACCTCTCTGGCAGCTGACAAGGCTCGGCTACAAGAGGAAGTCAAATCTTCCTCTTTGAAATTGGATGGCGCAGTCAAGATAGCTGCGGAGGCTCGCCAAGAGGTTGACTCTCTGAAGGTGGAACTGGGCAAGCTGAAAGAGAAGTTGAAGGAGGAGGAAGCATCCAGGCTGGTGGCTGAAGCTCGGGCAGCCGAAAAGGATGAAGTCCTTCGTCAGTCTTCTTTGGCCTTGCTTGGTAATTTTTATTCACCTCTGTCGATTGATGTACTTATGGGTTCGATCCTTTCGCCAATGTACTCTTTTCTTTCTTTCTATGACGGCTAATATCCCTGCTGATGCCCTGGACAGAGTTCCAAACAACTCTCCAGCAAATGCTATGTCGATGATTCTTGCCTCTCACTAGCTTACGCGGGAGCTTCTTGTAAAGGAAGGTGCCCCGGCGCGGATGCACTCGATGATTTTCCCCAAGATCAAGCAGGAGAAGACCCTGGGGCAGCTGGTTGATGCCTTCGCGGTTGACACCAAGGAGGTTATCGAGGTATTCAAGCGTACATCGCGCACTTATGGTGCCGTCCTTGCCTTCCAGCTTATGATGGGTTACGGCTTTAAGGGTGACATCGAAATGACCAAGGAGCTGCCGAAAGAGCAAGACGGGCAGCTTGTTGATTTAAGCGCTTTAAGCGTCGCCCTTACTTGTGCTCGCCACTCCTTGGCTTGGTTTCGTCAAGGAAATCGTCGGTGGACCAGTTTGCTCGACTCAGACCCAAGCCCCTTGATTCTTGTAGCAGACTTTATGCTTGAACTGATGTGAAACATTATTCTGCCGCAAAACTTATGCTTGTAATAAACTCCGTGCTAGCAATGTTGTTAGCACACTTTTGTTATGATATTTCTTCTTGTTCTTCTCTCTCCCGATGGGAGTTATTTCGGATGCTCAGCTGTACCATATCCATCATCCTTTTGTAACGGTTTTCTGCAGGTCTTCCCAGTACCCTCATTTGTTGACGACTCGTCGGTGCCCTTCCTGAAAGTGATCGGATCCAGCGTATGAAGGATCGGATTACGCAGATGGAAAAGGACCAGCACTTATGCCTTAGCTGCTATTGTCAATAAGAAGAGCGAGATTGCAGCCGACGTGGAGCGGTACACTCTTACTGAGCTGCATAAAGCTACTGAGAGTTTGAACTGTAAGTTTCCTGATTCCTTTGCCCTTTTGTTAACAACACCTTGTCTGACTCTTTACTGATTCTTTTGCCAGTCATAGCGTTGAACCGTGCGGAAGAGGGTAAGAGGATACATGAGTGAGTGCATGCTTTAACCCAGCTTTCCTCATCCGAAGAGATTTTCTGGCAGGATCACTCGAAGGCTTCGGCTGTTGCAAAATTTCAGGATCGGGTGCAACAAGTCCACCAATTCTTTGATAAGTGCTATAAAGCTATGAGGGTGGTTTGGAAGACAATGTTTCCTTTGAATGCAGTTCCCCCCACGCTTTTGAATTTGATGTCCGAGTTTGGAAACGCCAAGAAGGTTCGGGATTTGGTGCGAGCTCAAGTTTTCGCAGGGCCAAGTGTACGCTTTCCCTTGTGCTTGCTCGTTATCCTTCAGCATGTTTGCTATCTATCGCCAACGCAACTGGTGATTTTGAAGAACTGTACCCGAAGGTTTTAGTGCCCGCCAACATGATTGTCGACAGGCTTGAAGAGGAGTCGAATATACCTGAAGAAAGGGAAACTCCGCAAGGGTGACGTTAGGGTGTAAGGTTATTTTTGTAAAATGAATTGCATTGGCTAATCCATCCAAGTGTTAGGATTGTTAAGCCGAAACTTGTTAGTTGGTAAATACATGAATATGTACTTCGTGCCGTTGGCAAATTTTTGAAGGAGCAAATCTTAGTTGCCCGTTATATGCATGTATACTGGTTGGTCAGCAAATCATTATGAGTGATCAGCTCGTGTTGCAGGTTTTGCTAAAACTGTTGTATGCGCAACTTTGCTTTCAACCGATTGTAAGTTTCGACAGACACCCCCGAATATTTTGGGTGCAATGGTTCTGCCAATGAGCCCGTTGTTCTTTGATATTTCCATAAGTGAAATATCGAACGTGGGTTGTTTTATGTTTTCCAAACTCTTGCTTTTTGCGGCACTCGTAGAGGCATCTGAAGCAGAGGGAAGGATTAATATCCTTGTTTTCCTTGCAGCACTCGTAGAAGTTTTTCTCTTGGGGCGCAATCTTCTGATGCGCGTTATGTTGTACCGTTACTTGTAAGCAAGGTTCACGGTGGCGCGGTCATAGATGCCTTAAATTACTGCAATGCTTAACAAGAATTGAAACTTAAGTGCTCATTGATAGGATAAATACGAAACTAGAGGGCGAAAAAGGGGGGCCCTGTGTAAAGTAAAGGGAAATTTTTTAAAGACTAAGGAAGTGCTTTATCAAGGAAGGGGTTCTTCTCATTTTTGATAGCATCTTCTGATTTCGTCATGCTAGTGGTTGCCGCAGCGTTGTTGATTTCGCCAGGGGCTTGGGCAGTGGTTGTCAGTGTCTTGCTGTCTCCTATGCCTTCTGTGCCATCAACTGCCGAACCTTTTGCTGCCGAGGCTTCTGCTGCCGAGGCTTCCGCTGCCGAAGTTTTAAGGGCAAGAGCAGCTGGCTTCTTCTTGGTTCCCGTGATATCTTTTTCCTCCTTGATTTCTCGTAATGACAGCTTGGGTAAGGGTTCGACGATTTCTCTGGGCTATCTTTCAGCAATCCTCTGAAAGTCGCGATCACAATTGTCCGAGCGTGAAAAACTTCCATAGACTGTGATGTTTGTCCCGTTGTTCCCAGGCATTTTCAGCTTGAGGTATGCATAATGCGGCACAGCCATGAACTTGGCATATGCTGGTCTCCCGAGTATAGCGTGATACTGTGACTCCCAGTTCACCACTTCAAACTCGATCTTTTCCTTCCTGAAATTGTCGGCTCTGCCGAAGATAACATTCAGGTAGACTTTGCCAAGAGAGTAGCCCGGTGCGGTTGGAAGGATCCCATGGAAGCAGGTGTCTGTTTCTTCCAGCATCCTCATAGTGATCCCCATACTTCTGATTGTGTCGACGAATATCAGATTTAGCCCACTTCCACCGTCCATGAAGACTTTACTCATCTTGAACCCCCAATTTGTGCTTCGACTACCAAGGCAGCGTGTCCTGGTTTTGGTATGGTCGTCGGGTGATGCTCGACTGAACGTAATGTTAAGAAGACCACTCGACATACTCGGGATGTTTGCCATGATGCTTTACGCCAAGTTGATCTCGGGTGAGCTTTTTCATCTCCCTTTTCGAAACACTGTCCCGTGGATCATGCTCATCGCACGTGGTGGTGGGAATGCCTCGTTGGGTTGATGAGGTTGAGCCTGCTGGACTTGATGCTGCGGGTGGAGGTGGAGGTGGGGGCGGTGGTAGGCACAGCTGGCCTGACTGTTGGATGAGTTTGTGCATGTCTAGGAACGCCGACGGTCCACTGAGCAAGTGA
Organism: Lolium multiflorum; assembly: GCA_030979885.1. Classification (NCBI taxonomy): domain Eukaryota; kingdom Viridiplantae; phylum Streptophyta; class Magnoliopsida; order Poales; family Poaceae; genus Lolium; species Lolium multiflorum. Next base: position 258,982,179 of record CM061749.1, read on the forward strand.
CTCGACTTCGTTTTGCCGTCCTTAGGTCGACATACGAATGCGAGTAACGGGGCGTTGATGCGCTCAGCGTAGGGTGGTCGGAGTCCTCTGCTGTCGTGGTTTATAGTTACCACGGTTTCAGAGTTACCAGTTACCGTCGTGTCGATCGTCTCGATCGTCTGTCGATCGGAATATCTTGCGGCTACCAGATTGTTATCATCATAATTGCGATTCTTCCTTCTTTTGTGACGATCCCTTCGGCACCCGTGCCGGGTGGTCATCGTCTTCGTCGTCCCACTCGCTGTCGTGGCCTTCGTACATTGTCCTCGCCATCAGCCCAGCGGTTGGGTGATTTCCATTAACTTGGTTATAGTTTTTGGCTTTTGCACGAGTTCTTCTATGTAGCTCTCCGTGAACGCCATCGCTGAAACGTCGATTGCTCTGTCGACGAATCGTCTTCGCAACGTTCAGGAGTTTTGTGGATCTCCCGATGTATGAGCACATCGACTCCTTCTGCTTCTCGCAGTCCGCAACTCTTCGATCCCAACGGGCCTCTTGTATGTTGCCAGAGTGGAAAAAGGCATCTACTAGGTCGTCCCATGATTTAACGGAACCTTTCGGCCCCCCTTAAAGCTCGCGCTGAATCCTTCAACTAGAGTTGTAAGCATTGCATTGCTGCTATCTGGTTTCTGCCTTCACCGTCTGCGAGGTTCGCTATCCAGATCTTGGTTCTTGCTGCCCATCGTTTGGCAGCGTCGGTAGGGGTAGGCTTGAACTTTTTGGGCGGCATCGTTTCACGGATTTTGTAACTTAGACGGTCGGCTCCTCGGGCTCGTCGTCGTACTCCTGATCTTCATCCGAAGAATTGCTATCGTTGTCCTTCCTAGCGGCGCGTCGTCGCCTTGCTTTGTCGATCTTGCTCTGGGTAATTTCGTCCCGAGCATCTCTCGCATGATGTTTCGAACCACTGCCTTGTACCGTGGTCTTTTCCTTTTGCGGGACTAGATTGTTCCCCAATATCGCGAGACTCTCCAGGGCACCTCGATGAGCTTGAGCCATGGATCCTTGGTGGTTGATGAGGTATGCGGCGAGGTTGGCCGTTGCTCCTGCAACGGTTTTCGGCCGTGGCATGCCGGCGGTATCCATAGTCATAAAGGATTTAGTTAGATTCGACGTTATTTCTCTGGCGTCATCTTCTGAAAACCGGATAGTCTCACCGGTGCTTGCCTGTTCCCTGAGTGTTTCGGGAGGCACTTTGCGAGCCCCTTCGCCGTTCTCTGGATCGATCTGCAGCGAGACGGGCGTCTCTCGAGGGTGGTTTGCTCTTTCGACAGGTGCTCCCGGTTTTTCTCTAGTATAGAGCGATAAGCGTTGAGGGTTCCAACCGAAGTTCCTGCGGGGAGCGGTGTGTTGTTGAGTACTGCTGCCCTTGCTGTTGCCCACTCCTCATCCGCGATGGTGTAATCGCTATCGCGTTTGCTGGCACTGTTTTCAAAACTTGCCCTTCTACTGGAACGGGGAGTATGGTCCTCGTCTCCTCCGCGCCTTGCGTTTCCCGTGTTATTGGCGACATAAACCTGATGGTGTGCCATTCTTCTGGTGGTTCCCTGGATGATGCTGTCGATACTGTCCTCTCCCGATGAATACTGGGCGTTGCGGATATGAACGGCGTGTCACTCGATCCCAGCCACGTGCAGTGTCGCAGTTCAAGCGGTAAATACGAGTTAATTCCGAAGATGTGGGATCGTCAGATCCTACAGACATGGAGGACGCCGAGCGGGGAGTCGAGGTCACGGGTGAGCACGTCGATCCTATCAGACCAGCCGATAGGTCGTGTGACGATGACGTGTTTGAACTCGTGGATCCGGAAGTGGGATTCCAGCAATCGAAGGATTCCTTCTGCGTAGACGTTGTAGTGGGCGCGCCGAAGGTCATCTCCATGTTTCCTTGTAGATCTGAAAAGTTTGAGCGGGAGGAATCGCTGTGTGGAGTAAACTCGTAGGAGCCGAATCGAATTGGGCTTCCCAGGATTGGTGATGATGGTGTCGATGAAGTCGCCGATGAAGTCGTTGGCGAAGCCGCTGGCGTCATGATTGGATCTGCCGATGACCGATATTGTGCTGACAGGGTTCCCACAGACGGCGCCAATTGTCGAGGGTACTCCTCGACAATGCCCTCCGATAGGGGCTTAGGGTTGACGGAATCCTGCAAGCTGACACTAGACATCGGTTCACAGACAAGCGGGGAGAGCGATTTACCCAGGTTCGGGGCCCTCGATGAGGTAAAACCATTACGTCCTGCCTGTCTGTTCTTGATTATGATGATAATAGGTTACAATGGGGTGCCGAATAGTTCGGCTGAGATCTCGTCGAGTTGACTAATTGCAGGGTGTCCTAGCTCTAAGCTTTGCTGGCTAAGATCGCTAAGATTGATTTTGTCCCTCGGCAGCCCCTCTCCTGGCCTTTATATAGGAGGCCAGGTCTCAGAACTCTCAGGGTCACGACTAGGTTTACAGTAGTTTTATATCCGATCTTTCCTTGTTCGATCGCTTCCTTGCCTTGTCCGTTAAGGAACCTTCGGTGCGCGAGTCCTAGTGGCCCATCTCGCCTTCAGGTGTCTTCATGGGCCTCCAATTAGTCAATACAGGATAGGGTAATGTGGGTTACCCAAAGGGTACGTAGTGCCCACGTCAGGAGGTACCTTTATGTCCATCACTCTAGGCGCGGCAACAAAGCTTCTTGATAATATGATGATCAATTACTCTGAATGGCACACTGAAAGGGCTCCACAAGGTAAGAAGGTAAATTCTGTCGAAGAAACCTCCTCCTTTAGTGATAAGATTGATGCTATTATGTCTATGCTTGTGAATGGTAGATCTAATGTTGATCCGAATAATGTTCCTTTAGCTTCATTGGTTGCTCGTGAAGAGAATGTTGATGTGAACTTCATTAAAAGTAATAATTTCAACAACAATGCTTATAGGAATAATTCTGGTAGCAACTATAGGCCATATCCTTCTGCTAATAGTAATGGTTATGGTAATTCTTATGGGAACTCTTACAACAATAATAGGAGTGAACCCCCTGGTCTTGAAGCCATGCTTAAAGAATTTATTAGTACACAAACTGCTTTTAACAAATCTGTTGAAGAAAAGCTTGGTAAAATTGATATTCTTGCTTCTAAGGTTGATAGACTTGTCTCTGATGTTGATCTTTTAAAATTGAAAGTTATGCCTAATAAGGATATTGATAATAAAATTGTTACTACAGCAAATGCCATCCAAGTTAGAATTAATGAGAATATAAGATTGATGGCTGAATTGCATGCTAGGTGGGATAGAGAAAACGAAAAACTTGCTAAAGAGAATAATGTAGCTAAAGTTTGGACTATTACCACCACTAGTAATGATAATGATTCACATGTTGCTATACCTCCTACTATCAATGGTAAAATAATTGGTGTTGGCAATGTTTCTACTCTATAAAGCTGCAAAGCGTGTGATAAAACTGCTGAAATTTTTCAAAATATTGTGGACAATGATCCCATTTTTTGTAGATCATAATGGTTTAGATTTTGATGATTGTCATATCTCTGAAGTTATAAAGTTCTTACAAAAACTTGCTAAAAGTCCTAATGCTAGTGCTATAAATTTGGCCTTTACAAAACATATTACAAATGCTCTCATAAAAGCTAGAGAAGATAAACTAAAACTTGAAACTTCTATTCCTAGGAAGTTAGAAGATGGTTGGGAGCCCATCATTAAGATGAGGGTCAATGATTTTTATTGTAATGCTTTATGTGATCTTGGTGCAAGTATCTCTGTTATACCTAAGAAAATCTATGATATGCTTGACTTGCCACCATTGAAAAATTGTTATTTGGATGTTAATCTTGTTGATAATGCTATAAAGAAACCTTTGGGGAGGATTGATAATGTTCGTATTATGGTTAAAAATAACCTTGTCCCGTTGATTTTGTTGTCTTGGATATTGAATGCAATGCATCTTGTCCCATTATATTGGGAAGACCTTTTCTTCGAACTGTTGGTGCTACCATTGATATGAAGGAAGGTAATATTAAATATCAATTCCTCTCAAGAAAGGTATGGAACACTTCCCTAGAAAGAGAATGAAGTAACCTTATGATTCTATTATTAGAACAAATTATGATGTCGATGCTTCATCTCTTGATAATACTTGATTCACACTTTCTGCGCCTAGCTGAAAGGCGTTAAAGAAAAGCGCTTATGGGAGACAACCCATTATTTTACTACAGCACTTTTGTTTTATATTTGAGTCTTGGAAGTTATTACTACTGTAGCAACCTCTCCTTATCTTTATTTTATTGCATTGTTGTGCCAAGTAAAGTCTTTGATAGTAAAGTCAATACTAGATTTGGATTACTGCGCAGAAACAGATTTCTTGCTGTCACGAATTTGGCATGGTTCTCAGTAGGTAACTCAGAAAAATCTGCCAATTTACGTGCGTGATCCTCAGATATGTCGCAACTTTCATTCAATATGAGAATTTTCATTTGAGCAAGTTCGAGTGCCTCTAAAAAATTCGTATTTGCGGACTGTTCCGTTTTGACAGATTCTGCCTTTTATTTCGCATTACTGTTTTGCTATGTTTGATGGATTTCTTTGTTCCATTAACTTTCAGTAGCTTTGTGCAATGGCCAGAAGTGTTAAGAATGATTATGTCACCTCTGAATATATTAATTATGCACTAACCCTCTAATGAGTTTGTTTCGAGTTTGGTGTGGAGGAAGTTTTCAAGGGTCAAGAGAGAGGGGGATGATACAATATGATCAAGAAGAGTGAAGAGTCTAAGCTTGGGGATGCCCCTGGTTCATGCATATTTTAAGAAGACTCAAGCATCTAAGCTTGGGGATGACCAAGGCATCCCCTTCTTCATCGACAACGTATGAGTCACCTCTAGTGAAACTATATTTTAATTCGGTCATCTTATGCGCTTTACTTGGAGCGTCTGTTTGTTTTTATTTTGTTTTTGTTTGAATAAAATCGGACCCTAGCATTCTTTGTGTGGGGGAGAGAGACACGCTCCGCTGTTGCATATGAACACATGTGTTCTTAGCTTTATTCTTAATGTTCATTGCGAAGGTTGAACTACTTCGTTCATTGATATATGGAAACGGAAAATGCGCATGTGGTAAATGGTATAATGTCTTGAATAATTTGATACTTGGCAATTGTTGTGCTCATATAGATCATGTTTAAGCTCTTGCATCATGTACTTTGCACCTATTAATGAAGAACTACATAGAGCTTGTTAAAATTTGGTTTGCATGATTGGTCTCTCTAAGTCTAGATATTTTTTTGGTTGAGGTGTTTGAACAACAAGGAGACAATGTAAAGTCTTATAATACTTACAATATGTTCATATGTGAGTCTTGTTGCACCGTTTTATACTTGAGTTTGCTTCAAACAACCTTGCTAGCCTAGCCTTGTATTGAGAGGGATTCTTCTCGTGCATCCAAATCCTTGAGCCAAAAACTATGCCAATTGTGTCCACCATACCTACCTACCACATGGTATTTCTCTACCATTCCAAAGTACATTACTTGAGTGCTACCTTTAAAACTTCTATTCTTTGCCTTTACAATACATAGCTCATGGGAAAATAGCCTTAAAAACTATTGTGGTGAAGAATATGTACTTATGTATCTTATTTCTTAATAAGTTGCTTGTTGCGGTAACCATGTCAGGGGACGCCATCAACTTTTACCTTTGTTGAATATCATGTGAGTTGCTATGCATGTTCGTCTTGTCTAAGTAAGGGTGATTTTCATGATCAAATGGTTTGAGTATGCATATTGTTAGAGAAGAACATTGGGCGCTAACTAAAGCCATGAACCATGGTGGAAGTTTCGGTTGGACACAAATCCTCAATCTCTTATGAGAATATTATGTTGTTAAATGCTTATGCATTAAAGAGGAGTCCATTATCATTGTCTATGTTGTCCCGGTATGGATGTCTAAGTTGAGAATAATCAAAAGCGAGAAATCGAATGCGAACTTTCTCCTTAGACCTTTGTACAGGCGGCATAAAGGTACCCCTTTGTGACACTTGGTTGAAACATATGCTATGCAATGATAATCCGTGTTAATCCAAGCTAATTAGGACAAGGTGCGAGCACTATTGGTATACTATGCATGAGGCTTGCAACTTATAGGATATCTTATACATAACACATATGATTTATTACCACCGTGACAAAATTGTTCTTGTTTTCAAAATAAAAGCTCTAGCACAAAAATAGTAATCCATGCTTCCCCTCTTGAAGGGCCATTCTTCTACTTTATTGTTGAGTCGGTTTACCTACTTCTTTCTATCTTAGAAGCAAACACTTGTGTAGTGTGTGCATTGATTCTTACATGTTTACCTATTGCACTTGTTATATTACTTTGTGTTGATAATTATCCATGAGATAAACATGTTGAAGTTGAAAGCAACTGCTGAAACTTATATCTTCCTTTGTGTTGTTTCAAAGCTTTCTACTAAGAACTTATTGCTTATGAGTTAACTGTTATGCAAGTCTTATTGATGCTTGTCTTGAAAGTATTATTCATGAAAAGGCTTTGCTATATGATTCATTTGTTTACTCATTGTCTTCATCATTGCTTCGAATCGCTGCATTCATCTCATGTGCTTTACAATAGTATTGATCAAGATTATGATAGCATGTCACCAAATTATCTTTGTTATCGTTTACCTACTCGAGGCGAGTAGGAACTAAGCTTGGGGATGCTTGATACGTCCCAAACGTATCTATAATTTCTTATGTTCCATGCTACTTTTATGATGATACTCACATGTTTTATACACATTATATGTCATTATTATGCATTTTCGGCACTAACCTATTGACAAGATGTCGAAGAGCCAGTTCTGTTTTTCTGCTGTTTTTGGTTTCGAAATCCTACAAAGGAAATATTCTCGGAATTGGACGAAATCAACGCCCAGGGGATCATTTTTCCATGAAGCTTCCAGAAGACCGAGGGAGAAACGAAGTGGGGCCACGAGGCGACGCCACACTAGGGTGGCGCGGCCCAGGCTCTGGCCGCGCGGCCCTAGCGTGTGGGTCCCCCGTGACTCCTCCGACTCCGCCCTTCCGCCTACTTAAAGCCTTCGTCGCGAAACCCTCCGAGAGCCACGATACGGAAAACCTTCCAGAGACGCCGCCACCGCCAATCCCATCTCGGGGATTCGGAGATCGCCCCGGCACGCCGCGGAGGGGAATCATCTCCCGGAGGGCTCTTGATCGCCATGATCGCCTCCGGATTGATGTGTGAGTAGTTCACCCCTGGACTATGGGTCCATAGCGTAGCTAGATGGTTGTCTTCTCCTCATTGTGCTATCATGTTAGATCTTGTGAGCTGCCTATCATGATCAAGATCATCTATTTGTAATGCTACATGTTGTGTTTGTTGGGATCCGATGAATATTGAATACTATGTCAAGTTGATTATCAATCTATCATATATGTTGTTTATGTTCTTGCATGCTCTCCGTTGCTAGTAGAGGCTCTGGCCAAGTTGATACTTGTAACTCCAAGAGGTATTTATGCTCGATAGTGGGTTCATGCCTCCATTGAATGTGGGACAGAGGAGGAAAGTTCTAAGGTTGTGGATGTGCTGTTGCTACTAGGGATAAACATCGATGCTTTGTCTAAGGATATTTGTGTTGATTACATTACGCACCATACTCAATGCAATTGTCCGTTGTTACAACTTAATACCGGAAGGGTTCGGATGATAACTGAAAGTGGACTATTTAGGCATAGATGCATCTTTGGATAGCGGTCTATGTACTTTCATAATGCCCTTAAATCTCATAGTACTCATCATGATATACGTATGTGCATTGTTATGCATTCTTTATTTGTCAATTGCCCAACTGTAATTAGTTCACCCAACATGCTATTTATCTTATGGGAGAGACACCACTAGTGAACCGTGGACCCCGGTCCATTCTTTACATCTGAAATACAATCTACTGCAATACTTGTTCTTACTTGTTCTTCGCAAACAAACATCATCATCCACACTATACATCTAATCCTTTGTTACAGCAAGCGGGTGAGATTGACAACCTCACTGTTACGTTGGGGCAAGCTTTGATTGTGTTGTGAGTTCACGTTGGCGCGGAATCCCGGTGTTGCGCCGCTACACTCGCCGCCATCAACCTTCAACGTGCTTCTTGGCTCCTACTGGTTCGATAAACCTTGGTTTCTTACTGAGGGAAACTTGCTTCTATACGCATCATACCTTCCACTTGGGGTTCCCAACGGACGTGTGCTTTACGCGTATCAAGCTAAATTTATGGCGCCGTTGCCGGGGAGTGATTACAAGAGATTTCACTCCAAACTGCACGCCAGCATGGTCCTATGTTACTTGATAATATTAATTATACCACTAATGAAAATGGGATTGGAAAAGTCTTGACTTCATCTAGTAGTCCCATATCTTTTGAGATTGATCAATCATCTTGTTATATTATTGATAAAAGTGGGTTTGAAAGTTTTAATCCCATTATCTTTTAGCTTGATAAAAATTATGTGATTGTAGATCATGAAAAGCATGATGTATGTGATAGTTATATTGTTGAGTTTGTTCATGATGCTACTGAAAATTATTATGAGAGAGGAAAATATGGTTGTAGAAATTTTCATGGTACTAAAACACCTCTCTACATGCTGAAAATTTTGAAGTTACTCGTGTTTTATATTCCTATGCTTGTCACTTTGTTCTTCATGAATTTATTTGTGTACAAGATTCCTATGCATAGGAAGTGGGTTAGGCTTAAATGTGTTTTGAATTGAAGAAAGTCCAATTCTCATCCTTGAACTTTCGGGAAAGTTCACTTTCAGTCCCAAAATTTATTTTTAGTCTAGAATGAACCTTGAACTCTCATAATAGTTCATTTTTCATCCCTTTGCAGTTGAGTTGAGCAAATTACTGGCGTGGAAAGAAAAAAATAGGGAACCAACCAAGAAAAAATAGGGAACCAACCAAATTGGTTTAGAACCAGACCAAGCCCAAACTAGCTGAGATGTTAAACCAAACGTCACAATGCAAAAAACAACGAAACCCTTGGGTCCCTGAACGAGTCACTCGCCCTTCTAATTCACGTGAAGCGTTGCACCACAAAGGTCTCCTTGTTTGCTTATCAACATCGTCCCGTCTCTCTACCCTTGCACCGTTACCTTGAGTTTTTGGGCACCTATGGCAGATATTTGCCTAGCTCAATCGGGGTAAGGACTAAAAGTGAATGATTCTGAGAGTTCAAGGTTCATTTTGAACCAGACAGAAGTTTTAGGACCAAAAGTAAAGTTTCACTAGAATTCAAGGACCAAAAGTGGACTTTCTTCTTTTGAATTTGCTTCTTGATGCTCCTTTTGCTTCATTTTCTATTTTCATGTGAGCATCATTAAAATCTTCTGCGCCTAGCTGAAAGGCGTTAAAGAAAAGCGCTTATGGGAGACAACCCATTATTTTATTTCTGCAATTTTTGTTTTATATTTGAGTCAAGGTGCTTGTTACTACGTAGCAATACCTTTGTATATTTATTTTATTGCATTGTTGTGCCAAGTAAAGTCTCTAACAGAAAGTTGATGCTAGATTTGAATTTCTGCGCAGAAATAGATTTTTAGCTGTCACGAATTTGAGTTGATCTCTCTGTAGGAAACTCGTAAAATTCTGAAAAAAATTCATGCGTGATCCTCAGATATGTACGCAACTTTCGTTAGTTTTGAGTTTTCTGATTTGAGCAACGGAAGTACCTCTAAAGAGTTCGTGTTTACTGGCTGTTCTGTTTTGATAGATTCTGTCTCTGTTTTTGCATTGTCTCTTGTGGACTTTAAGTAAGGCTTTCTAGGCATGGAGAGCTGTAGTTAATGTTTTATTGAGTTCTTGCAATGTGTCACTCAGAACTAAAGTGGATTAAAGTTTTTGAGTACTAACCCCTCTAATGAAGTTTATGAGAAGTTTGGTGTGGCAAAAGTTTTCAAGGGTCAAGAGAGAAGGGTGATATAATGTGATCAAGAAGAGTGAAGAGCCTAAGCTTGGGGATGCCCTGTGGTTCACCCAAGCATATTTCAAGAAGACTCAAGCGTCTAAGCTTGGGGATGCCCAAGGCATCCCCTTCTTCATCAACTTATCAGGTCATCTCTAGTGAAACTATATTTTTATTATTCCACATCATATGTGCTTTACTTGGAGCGTTTGTTTGTTTTTATTTTTGTTTGTGTTTGAATAAATTCGGATCGTAGCAATCCTTGTGTGGGAGAGAGACACGCTCCGCTTTTCATATGAACACCGGTGTTCTTCGTTTTATTTTCATGTTCATGGCGAAGAAAGCTGAGAGCCGCATCACTTATTGATATTTGGTTGGAAACAAATGCTTCATATTATCTTGAATAATTTGATACTTGGCAATTGTTTTGAGCTCTCATAGATCATGTTTAAGCTCTTGCATCATGTAGTTTAAACCTATTAGTGGAGAACTACCATAGAGCTTGTTGAAATTTGGTTTGCATGATGGGTCTCTCTAAGATCTAGATATTTTCTGGTAAAAGTGTTTAAGCAACAAGGAAGACAGTGTAGAGTCTTATAATGCTTGCAATATGTTCTTATGTAAGTTTTGCTGTACCGGTTTATACTTGTGTTTGCTTCAAACAACCTTGCTAGCCAAAGCCTTGTCCTGAGAGGGAATGCTTCTCGTGCATCCAAAACCTTGAGCCAAAACCTATGCCATTTGTCCACCATATCTACCTATTATGTGGTATTTCCTGCCATTCCAAGTAAATACTTCATGTGCTACCTTTAAACAATTAAAAAGCTATTATCTCTTATTTGTGTCAATGTTTTATAGCTCATGAGGAAGTATGTGGTGTTTATCTTTCAACCTTGTCATTTACTTCTGACAGACTTTCACCAATGAACTAGTGGCATATACATCCGCTTATCCAATAATTTTGCAAAAAGAGCTGGCAATGGGGTGCCCATCCCCAATTAATTAACTTTCATTAATAACTCTCTTCACATGTTTTGCCCTGATCTATCAGTAAGCAACTTAATTTTGCAAATAGACACTCCTCCATGGAGGAGTGTCATCAATAATGAAACTAAAATACATGTGTAAACAAAAGAGAAGAGGGATGATCTACCTTGCTGGTAGAGATAACGTCCTTCATGGGAGCCGCTCTTGAAAGTCTGGTTGATAAGGTAGTTAGAGTACCCGCTACCATTCGTTGACAACAACAAACACCTCTCAAAACTTTACTTTTATGCTCTCTATATGATTTCAAAACTTGAAAAGCTCTAGCACATGATTTAACCCTGCTTCCCTCTGCGAAGGGCCTTTCTTTTACTTTATGTTGAGTCAGTTTACCTACTTCTTTCTATCTTAGAAGCAAACACTTGTGTCAACTGTGTGCATTGATTCTTACATGCTTACTTATTGCACTTACTATATTACTTTGTGTTGACAATTATCCATGAGGTATACATGTTGAAGTTGAAAGCAATTGCTGAAACTTAAATCTTCCTTTGTGTTGCTTCAAACCTCTTATTAAGAATTTATTGCTTTATGAGTTAACTCTTATGCAAGACTTTTTGATGCTTGTCTTGAAAGTACTATTCATGAAAAGTTTTTGCTATATGTTATCTATTTGTTAGCAAACTATAGATCATTGCCTTGAGTCACTTCATTCATCTCATATGCTTTACAATATTATGATCAAGATTATGTTGGTAGCATGTCACTTCAGAAATTATTCTTTTTATCATTTACCTACTCGAGGGCGAGTAGGAACTAAGCTTGGGGATGCTTGATACGTCTCCAACGTATCTATAATTCTGATGTTCCATGCTAGTTTTATGACAATTCCTACATGTTTTGCTCACACTTTATAATGTTTTTATGCATTTTCCGGACTAACCTATTAACAAGATGCCGAAATGTCAGTTCTGTTTTCTGCTGTTTTGGTTCCAGAAAAGGCTGTTCGGGCAATATTCTCGGAATTCGACGAAACAAAAGCCAAACCTCCTATTTTACGAGACGGACCCAGAACACCGAAGGAGATACGGAGAGGGCCAAGGGAGCCCCACACCACCGGCGGCGCGGCCAGAGGGGTTCGACCATATTTCCAGAAGACATCCAGAACTCCGCCATCGCGAAACTCATTCGGCACCCTGCCGGGACGGGAAGTGGAGGAGATCATCGCCATCATCACCACCGACGCCTCTCCATCGACCATCCATGCTTCCCCCATCCATGTGTGAGTAATTCCCCCGCTGTAGGCTGAAGGGGATGGTAGGGATTGGATGAGATTGATCATGTAATAGTGTTATCACCAGAATTTGACCAAGTCAGAGGTGGGCCGCGATCGAGATGGACTTGAAGAATATACATGGAAGAAATACGTAAATCGGCCTTTTACTAAGTTGGGCTTGATTGCCCGTGTATCTGTAACATATTAGATCGTATCTTAGTTTAGAAGTTAGAATCCTACTCGTGCACGGTTTGGTGCACGCCCACATTAGAAAGTCCGCTGGACTATAAATATGTATCTAGGGTTTATGGAATAAACAACAACCAACGTTCAACCACAAACAAATCTCGGCGCATCGCCAACTCCTTCGTCTCGAGGGTTTCTACCGGTAAGCATCATGCTGCCTAGATCGCATCTTGCGATCTAGGCAGCACAGGCCTGCCTACGTTGTTCATGCGTTGCTCGTACTGAAGCGCTTTTGATGGCGAGCAACGTAGTTATCTTAGACATGTTAGGGTTAGCATTGTTCTTCATGTTACATGCTTTCGTAGTGCAACCCTTGCATGTCTAGCCGCCCTTACGCCTATCTTAGGCGTAGGGGCGGCACCCCGCTTGATCGTAGTTTGGTAGATCTGATCCGTTACGATTGCTCCTTGTTCTACAAGGATTAGTTTAATATCTGCAATAGTTAGGCCTTACAAAGGGGGGAGGATCCAGCGGCACGTAGGGTGTCGTTCGTTGGCCCTAAGCGGGATGTTCCGAGGATCAACCTCGTGTTGGTTTTTAGGCCTTGTTTAGGATCGGCTTACGATCACCGTGCGTGGCCGCGAGGCCCAACCTGGAGTAGGACGATCCGATTATGCGGTGAAAACCCCATCGTCGTAGATCTGATTAGCTTTACCATGATCAAGCAGGACCACCATATATTCGGACACCTCGTACGAATCATGGGTGGATCGGCTCTTTGAGCCGATTCACAGGATAACTGAGAGCCGATCGAGGCTCGTATTTAACGTTTACGTGTGTGCCTGCAGAAAACTAAGCGAGGCATCATCCACCTTCCTGACCAGGTATCGGTGGCACGCCCTTGTGATAAACATCGGTGCGTGCGACCAGGAGAGGCTTTGCGGGCGTCGCTCGGAGGGACTAGGGCCGGCCGCAGCCCTAGTTGTTCCGGCTCTACGGTGTTGCCCGTCTCTGCCCGCCAGTGGGTTTCTGACGTCAACACATTCTGGCACGCCCGGTGGGACAAACCTTCGACATCGACGATATCGCCATCTACATCCAAGAATGGCGGAAGACACTCAGGTCACATACGCGGATCTGCCTGATGAGCTCAAGAAGAAGCATGACGAGATCAAGGCAACCCTCGAAGCCGAACTCATCGGCTCCTTCCACCGAACCCCGCTCCCATGGCGTCGAGTGGAAGGGTTTCACGCTGAAGGCACGCTCGATGGGTGGACCTCTCCGCCCCGTCGGAAGAACGCACCCGGTCGCCTGCGGCGGGAGATCAACTACATGGTGGCTCATTCGCTGCACCGCCACTCTGAGAGCCTGGTGAACACCTTGGAGCGTGTCGCTCTGCGCGTCGTCCAGGAAATCATGAGTCACCGGTACTCCCCGTCGGGACCGGCTCTGGGACTTTCAAAGGAGATGCCGCTCCGGCCCGGCCGTTCGCATGGGCAGCACCGGAACTGCCGAACTCATCGGCATCGTCGTCTACAAGATTGGTGGTGATCCTGGCGACTACCAATTCCTACGAGCCTAAGGAGATCCCGCACGGCTACGCGTGCTCATATGTACCGGACCTGCTGGGCACTCTCGAACCGGGCTGCAATATCGGGGGCCTCGGAGCGGCGGGGAGACGTCGGGGAGCCGATCCACGAGAAGCAATCGTGGCTAACTAGAGTACGCCACTCGAACCTCAAAGCACGGCTCCTGCAGTTGGCTTAGAACCCGGAAAAACAAGCATGGCTGGTTAAGTATGCCACCCCGGCGAATCTTCGGGGTTCGACACCTTCAGCCATCACGGCGGATCGGATCGTGGGTCCCGAAGATCAGTTCGGTATGATGCCGAAAAGGAAGGCGTTCGGCTACACCAAGCCGTACCCCAACAGCTACGAACTAATCCCGCTGCCACCCAAATATCGGCTCCCGGACTTCACAAAGTTTAGTGGATCAGATGGGTCCAGCTCCATCGAGCATGTGAGCCGATATTTGGCACAGCTGGGCACGATCTCAGCGTCAGATGAGTTGCGCGTGAGGTTCTTCTCACAGTCCCTCACCGGATCGGCTTTCGGATGGTACATCGCTACCACCAAACTCCATCCAAACTTGGAAGCGAGTTGGAAGAAGCGGTTCCATGAAGCGGTACCATTCGAAGCTTGGAGTCTAGCATTGCCGATCTAGCACAAGCTGCGTCGGAAGCGCGGAGAAAATGTGACAGAATACATCCAGCGCTTCAGGACCATTAGGAACCGATGCTTTTCGGTTCGTATAAGCGAAGACGGTCGAGTTGGCGGTAGTGGCCTTGCAACACAGCTCAAGGACATGGCCTCCCAAGCGGATTATCCCTCGGCGGCGCACGTGGTTCAGAAACTTTCAGCATATGAACAGCGCCACGGACTGTGCCAAGACAAGTTCAAGCGTGCGTAGCCTGGTCGATACGGAGGAAGCGAAGTCCCTGCGGAGACCAAGAAGTGCGGTGTTGAGTGGACTCGGGGAGGAACCCCGTGTCCACGCCAAATGGGTAAAGCCACCCGCCCGGGGGATTTGATTTTGTGACCAAGACTGAGCAAATCTTCGACCTCCTACTCAAGGAGAAACAGTTGAAGATACCTGAAGGTCTCAAATTCCCCACGGCGCAAGAGCTGAAGGAAAGCCATCTGCAAATGGCATAACTCGCTCTCCATACCAACGGCTGCGAGGGTGTGGCGTCGGCACATCCAGCGGCGATAGAGAATGGGCGTCTAATTTTCAACCACGCCATGAAGGTCGATACCCAGCCCTTCCCCGCCGTGAACATGGTGGAGTATGCTTGCCATGGAGTGCCAGCCGGGTTTCCGGTGCAATATCAACATGGTAGATCTTGGACACCACTGGCAAGGATGGAGATGAGGGCAGCTGCTCTCATAGCAAAGAAACAGAGGAAGCCGCTCCATGCGATCGGCTCCGAAGGCGGCAAGCGCTACGTCAGAGAGGGAAGTGAAGAACATAAGATATCGACGACCTCTCTCTGATCACCTCCTCAACAAGTATGTGAGTCGATACGACCAACGCCGGCGGTCCGGCGATGATGAAAGAGTTCGTCCGGAGAAGCAGAAGACATCGTCGCGAATCACGATGAGGAGGAGCACAGGCGTTGTGAGGAAAAGGCAAGGGAGCAAAACGACGAAGAGGCACTGGGATTCTTCGAGACTGGGATTCGAGAAGACCGGTGCCAACAATCGGCAATTGCCCAGAGCAACCGAAGAAGAAAGAGGCAGCCAACGTGTCCGTGTTCGAGCGCTTAGGACCTCTCCCGCCACAAAGCAAGCGCGCTGAGTCCCTCGATGGGAAGATCTCGGATTCAGAAAACGAGAGGGCGACAAGAGAGCCAAGGTGGTGCTCAGCGGGCTTCCCCGTTCCCGAAACGGGAGTTCAGCGATTAGGCGGCCTGGAGGGCGAGAGGTTATACTTGCATACATTGAGAAAGGCAAGGCCTGATCTGGCTGCAAAGGTTAGGAGAAAGAAGATTAGATCACAAAAAAAAATGGCGCCCCAAGCAAAGGAAAGCCGATGATGAAACATCGGCTGGTACAAACATGGTGCTCGTTCTTCCGACAAAGCTTAGTGCTCCACGTTTACACGATGCATTCAAGGTGGACGACAGCGAGCACACCAACAGGATGAAATCAGAGATTGGGCTGGTTCTGTCTACCGGCCTGAACGAGTAGCAAGAGTACGTCAAGGAGCAAACATGGCGAGGCTGATCCTTGTGATCGGCCCCAAAGATTTATGAAGGAACACTACAAAACCTTCACCGAGCAAGCAATGTGGAGGCCGATTCCAGCAATCGGCCAAAATTATCCTCACCCACCATTGCCTGGGTTCAACATGTTATCCAACAGAGCCGATACCATCAAATCTCTTGACAGAATCGGCTCGGGGGGGCACCCAGGTGGATAAAACACGAGGATATACCATCCTTTAGTGAGGAGCATTGAAGCATGGGGGCCGATGTATAAATCGGCCGTAAAAATCTGAAAATTCGAAATTTTTGAGCACAGCCGATGTAGCAGACATCGACTCAAGGAATACGACTGTTGCGAGCAGAAGCCCGACCACAAGAAGAGCAACATACAGGTCAGGGGGGGCAACTCACCCTGAAGGGTGACGATTTCGTCAACTTACTCATCGAAAGCTCCTGCATTGAACCAAAGAAGCTCGGGGGGCAACTCACCCTGAAGGCTCGCTGCTCCTAAGAGCCGATTTGGTCAGGATCGGGTGTTGCAACTTAAAGGCTAATGGTGACTCATTTGGATGACTTACCGCGATTGTCATCTCGACTGAGGCTCGGGGGGCAACATGCTTGGTAGTTGCTCTATTGAGAAACCGATTGGGTTACCATCGGCTGATCTCCATTGCAACCTTCTTCACAAAGTGATGAGCGCTCGCTAAGAAGGGTCGCTGAAACTGGTGGGAGAAATTTAAGGGCTCTCTTAGAAGTCCCACAGTATTTATCAGTTGAAGAATGGAAGGGTAAATGTCGAAGGACCGATGTATTGCTATCGGCTTGTTACGCATTGGCAAAGGGGACGAATCGGCAAGGTCAGTATGAGTGGGAATCGGCTAAATTAAGCTCAAAGGAAATCAGCAAAATCCAGTTGGGGAAAAGTTCTTCATTAATAGGTGGGATTTCTTACATCAAAGAGCCGATTGCTCTCAGAAGGAAATACTAGGGGGTACATTGCCCCATCTACTACTGCTGGCCCTATACTAGAGGTCCTATCTACGGGCCGTCACTGCCCTCGTCGTCGCCGTCGTCGCCGCTGTCGGCGCACTCCGGCGGGATCGTCGTCGCTCAATGGCCGCAGGAAGACCCTCGTTGTCCTCGTCTTCTTCGTCGCGTCATCCTCCTTGGCGCCGAGTCGCCGTGCCCGACGGAGGCGAAACCGCTGGCCGGCGGCTCGTCGGAGGGGCTGTCGTCGTCGTCCTCCTCCTCCTCTTCCTCCTCCTCCACCCGAGGAGGAGGTGAAGTCATCCCGGGAGAAGCGATCGTCATCGCTCTCCTCCTCCGATTCCCGTCGGCAAGGAGCGGAGGTCGCTCTCCGTCCGTCGAGGACTGGTCGTCCTCGGCCGGATGGAGAAATCATGGTGGACTCCTCCCCGGCGCAATGGCGCGGCGGGTGTTGGCCGCATGGACCCCCGGCGGGTTGTACTCGGCGTCGGCTCTGGGACGTGGAGGACTGGCTGGAAGGATCATGGAGCAGAGGAGGAAGAAGACATGATGAGCGCAGGAGGGCTTTAATTTTGCTAATGCGAGGAGATCTGACGGAAGCTTTCATAAACGGTTAAATAAAGGGGATATAGTGGAAATTCAATGCCACAATGGTTTAAGAAGTGGTGCTGAAGGAAAGAGAAAGACGCAAGTCACGCGGAGGAGTTGAGAAGGCAAGTCATCATGGTGACGGATACTGCGACGGTTCTGCCACGACATGGCCCGACGAAAGAAAGCGTAATGATTTTGGAAATGTCATTTCCAAAACCAGGGGGGCATGTGTTATCACCAGAATTTGACCAAGTCGAGTGGGGGGCCGCGATCGAGATGGACTTGAAGAATATACATGGAAGAAATACGTAAATCGGCCTTTTACTAAGTTGGGCTTGATTGCCCGTGTATCTGTAACATATTAGATCGTATCTTAGTTTAGAAGTTAGAATCCTACTCGTGCAGGTTTGGTGCACGCCCACATAGAAAGTCCGCTGGACTATAAATATGTATCTAGGTTTATGGAATAAACAACAACCAACGTTCAACCACAAACAAATCTCGACGCATCGTAACTCCTTACCGTCTCGAGGGTTTCTAGGTAAAGCATCATGCGCCTAGATCGCATCTTGCGTCTAGGCGCACAGCTGCCTACGTTGTTCTGCGTTGCTCGTCTGAAGCCTTTTTGATGGCGAGCAACGTAGTTATCTTAGACATGTTAGGGTTAGCATTGTTCTTCATGCGCATGCTTTCGTAGTGCAACCCTTGCATGTCTAGCCGCCTCGCCTATCTTGGGCGTAGGGGCGGCACCCCTGATCGTAGTTTGGTAGATCTGATCATTACGATTGCTCCTTGTTCTACAAGGATTAGTTTAATATCTGCAATAGTTAGGCCTTACAAAGGGGGGAGGATCCAGCACGTAGGGTGTCGTTCGTTGGCCCTAAACAGGATGTTCCGAGGATCAACCTCGTGTTGGTTTTAGGCCTTGTTTAGGATGGCTTACGATCACCGTGCGTGGCCGCGAGGCCCAACAGGTAGGACGATCCGATTATGCGGTGAAAACCCCACATCGTCGTAGATCTCATTAGCTTTACCATGATCAAGCGGGACCACCATATATTCGGACACCTCGTCGAATCATGGGTGGATCGGCTCTTTGTGCCGATTCACAGGATAACCTGAGCACCGTCGAGGCTCGTATTTAACGTTCGTGTGTGCCCTGCAGAAAACTAGCGAGGCATCCACCTTCCGACCGGTATAGGTCGGGTGTTGCTGTGATAAACATCGGTGCGTGCGACCAGGAGGAGCTTTGCGGGCCCTCGGAGGGACTAGGGCCAGCCGCACCCCTAGTTGTTCCAGCTCTCCGGTGTTGCCGTCTCTGCCGCCGGTGGGTTTTGACGTCAACACCGTCATAAGATTGTTAGGGCATAGTGCCTAGTATCAGTTGTTGGTACTTTTATGATATAGTTGCAACTTGTTATGCTTAATGCTTGTCACTAGGGCCGAGTGCCATGATTTCAGATCCGAACATGTTATTGATTCATGATGATATTCATTGTTTTATGATCTTACGCAAGTTGTATACACATGTTGCTGTCCGGAACCCGAGGCCCCAAAGTGACGAAATTGGGACAACCGGAGGGGGCTGTGATATGAGGATCACATGTGTTCACGGAGTGTTAATGCTTTGCTCCGATACTCTATTAAAAGGTACCTTAATTGATGGTTTCCCTAGAGGCCGGCTGGTGGTGGGACAAAAGATGTTGTGCAAGTTTCTCATTGCGAGCACGTACGACTATATACGGAACACATGCCTATGGTTGTTTAGTACTTGGATCTTTGTTTTGTACTATCTGCACATGCCCTGCCTTGATTGTTACATGAGTTCTCTTATCCATGGCGCCCGTTCATCCATCCCCGTGCCTACATTATTTTAATCCTCTTGTTTACTACAATCCTCTGTGTCATCTTTATTATATGCTTATATTTCACTCGCTCTTGCTATAAAGCTGTTACTCTTGATAAACTCTTGCGAGCAAGTCTATTTCAGGTGCAGCTGAATTGACAACTCAGTTGTTAAGGCTTACAAATATTCTTTGGCTCCCCTTGTGTCGAATCAATAAATTGGGTTTTACTTCCTCGAAAGTGTGCGATCCCCTATACTTGTGGGTCATCAAAGGACTAGGTAACTATGTATCGAAAGCTTATAGCAAGTTGAACTTAATGACTTGATCTTATGCTACGCTTATTTGGGTGTATGTCCATTATATCATTCACCAAATGACATAACCTTGTTATTAACAACATCCAATGTTATGATCACTAAACCATGATCATCTATTAATCAACAAGCTAGTTATACAAGAGGCTTACTAGGGACTCCTTGTTGTTTACATAACACACATGTATCAATGTTTCGGTTAATACAATTATAGCATGGGATGTAAACATTTATCATGAACACTAAGATATAACAATAACTAATTTATTATTGCCTCTTGGGCATATCTCCAACAGTCTCCCTTGCACTATAGTCAATAATCTAGTTTACATTTGTAAAGATATAACACCTTGGTCTTCTGGTGCTTATCATGTTTTGCTCACGGGAGAGGTTCAGTCAATGGATCTGACACGCTCAAAAACGTATGTATTTTGCAATTCATTTGCGTCTCAGCATCACTCATTTTCAAAATGAGTGGGCATTAATCATATATGTTAGGTCTTCTGGTGCAACCTTAATTCCGCGGTCTGAAATATGTCACTAATATTGTCACACACAATATAGCTTCAAAGTTCGACACTATCGGAACTACACCAAGTTCTCAAAGAACTCCTCGACTTAAACATCCTCAGTCATTGTCAAACAATAACATACTCTGCTTTCGTTTGTAGAATCCGTCACAATATTTAGAACTCATCTAAATCTATCATAGACTTTTTCTAGCTCATTGTGCTACCTTTTAAACAACACTTACCCTAATTGAGATTGAAATTTTATTTTTATATGTGACCAAACTAATATCGGTGCAACACCTTACAGCGATTTGTTTTCATTACTCCATACAAAACTATATATATATATCATTGGTTCTTCTAAAGCACTCAGGGATATTCTTACTGTTTGTCCAATGATCATTACATGAATCATTCTGGTATATGCTCGTAACACTTTAGAGCACAGGACATCTGATTTTGTACATATTATTCGTGATCTAAAATCACTCATGTGTTTTACTCATCGAGTGTCAAATACACTCAAGTCTTGTTAAACCTTCACATGGAAAAGAACACCTTCTTAATATATTTATCTTGAACTACTTCAATATTCATTCTATGTACTTTGACTTAAACTTATTATGTGTTTCAATCTATCTTCATAGATCTTGACACTAAATATGTTTCAATCAATATCCTTTCATTGAAGTTAATTCTCAATGAAACCTTTTAATCACATCAAGTATATAATTACATCATTTATAATCAATGATATGTCATCCACATATAATATTATAACTATGTCTCAGCGCTCCCACTTAATTTCTTGCAAATGCAAGCATCTTCATCGTTTCTGATGAAATCAATATTATTTCATCCGGTGAAGATTCCAACTCCGTGATACTTAGTTCATCCAATGAAGTTTGTATACCTATCTAGTATTCCACGGACTAGCAACATTCTTTGGTTTGTATGTAGTATACATCCTTCATACACACCTCTATGGAATGTATTCTGCCATCCTACTATCATATCTCATAAAAGTAATATGTAGCGATTACTAGAATAATCCACATAGACTATAAGCATTGCTACGGAAGATCTAATCTTATCATAGTCAACTCTTTGAACTTTGTAGTAAATAACTTTTAACAAGTCGAGCTTCTTCAAGGATATTGCATCCAAGTCCATCAATTTTATAGACCTTTTTTATTTTCAGAAAAGTATTCACCTATCTTGGATTTCATGGCACTTAGCCATTTAACGGAGTGCCCATCATAACTTTTTTGTATGTAGTTGGTTTATCATTGTTCAAAATCAATCCTTTGTCCACAAATCATTAATTTGATCACAAAGTAAACCACATCTACAAGGTTCAATAGGTACTTTGATCTCCATGACATAACACTTTGAGACATACAGGAGCCATGATCGTCGTGCTTGGGAACCATTTCGATCTTTGTGCTACTACTGGTCATCATGCTGGAGTTCATAAACCTTATCAAGTTCCATTGTCCTCCCACTCAAATACTTCTCTAGAAACAATTTCTTGGAAATAAGTAAGAAACATCGACAAACACTTTTGTCTTTGACTTCCTGGTGGAAGAATTCCCAATCAATTCTCGGGATAACCAACAAAGACATTCATCCGATTTTGGTTTTAAACTCATTTACCTATGATACGCATACCAAAATTTAAGAAAGACTATTAGGGTTTATACCCATGCCATAACTCATATGGGGTCATTTCAACGGATTATGATGATGCTCTATTTAGTGTAAAAGCGGTAGTCTCTAAAGCATAATCCAAAAAAAATATAATGGCGTCATTTTATTTTATCTCATCATTAATCCAACATTTGGATACGTCTCTCGGACACTCCATCATCACTATGATACTCCAAGAAACGTGAGGTTGTAGAACAATTTCATAACTCTCTTAGATGTTCTCTAAAACTCGTAATTCAAATATTTCCACCATGATCCAATCATAGATATTTGACTTTTCTATTACGATGATTTCCACGTCATGCTGAAATTTATTTGAATCCATTCAAATGTTTCAAATTTCTTCCTTTTCGAATAAATATCCACATATATACACTCAATTCATTGTTGGAAGTTTTCATGAAGAATCTCCCGCAGACAACTATGCCCAACGAATCACATACATCATCATGTATGTTTCCATTAAGTTAGTTGCCCGTTCAACTCTTGGCCTATGAACGGTATTTCAGTCATTCTCTTTAGAAGAGATTTGCAAGCGCCAAACGATTCAAAAATCAAAACTCCAAAATTCCATTTGCATGGAGTTCCTTCATGCGTTCCTTTCAACATGACCTAAATGGCGGTTCCACTAATAAGTGGAATTCACATCATTTGCCTTATGGCATTTTAGCGTCAGTGTTATGCGTACATGGAATACTGTCATAATTTGAACAACTCATTGTTTTCATTTGACTAGAACAAAACAACAATTATAAAGTTCTTTATTATAAATCTGAAGGGCTAGGTAGAATGACAACGATGAACACAATAACACTTTATTTTGTTGCAGACGAGCATTCCTACCATATTCCTTTCGGTCACTTAGGCCATTGTATTCTTGTATTGCGTTGTTTTGTATGACACCTCATACCAACCAATATGGTACAAATACCCAAAATTTCATTGTGTGACCAAACAAAGAATACATTCATAACATGTATATCATCTATATACACTTGAGCTGACTTTCTAGTCTTTTCTTTCTTTCTGCCAAAATCTTTTGTAGTTTCTCTTTTAGCTTTCCTCATTTTCAGAAAACACTTCACCTTAAATAACTTCTAGGTCAGTTGGTCAAATATAATAACCTTGAGGTTCTTTCTTTGAAGTTGATCATCACATGACAAGATTTCAGATTTCACTATTAGTAACTTTTTAATGTGATGAACAATTTCACTCATAATTTTATCCATGAAATCATGACGACTTTCCGAGACCATGTCTGTACATGCTAGGCTCGTAAAGTTTAACCTTAGTATTTCATGTGTGCAAGGCTTGCGCATCCGTTTGTATACACACGTAGAATCTATAACACCCGATCATCCGTGATGCTTCGAAACGACGAGTCTTGCATTACTGACGATCACTTCATGGATATGTGAATATCGTTAGTGCCCAACTAGTTGGAGGATTGGGACGCCTGGCGTCTTCAACCTTCGTACACATTCCCATAAAACTTATGAGTTTATGTAGTCTCACTAGATTATATTCTATCATCTTGCAATAAGGTCATAGATATCACATATATCTCATACCTTGCTTATTTCTGAAAACAAAATTTCCAGCTCCTTACTTTTCAAACGGATTTGAACTTCAAGTTTCACGAAGACAAGATGATTTTAGGTACTAATTGAAAGCATTGCTCTTTGAATCAGCAATGTGAGGTTTACTAAAAGTTTGCAATAGGACTTAATCATTTCTTGATTCTTTAACAATACGGTACCGGTCCGTAAAGTTACTTGTCAGACTTAACAGTATTTCTATCTCAATTACAAGACTAGCGCATGGTAGATAACGGATGCCAATTCTACAAATTTAATTCAAAATACTATTAGGACTATGTTCATGATAATAAGTTCATGTTTTAATCTAATTACTAATGAACTCTCACTTAATACAGCATCCCTCATAGTTGTTTAGTGGTACACGATCCATATCCACTACACCAAAACCGATCATCACGTGAGATGATGTAGCTTCATGGTGAACATCAACATGTTGATCATATCATCCATATGTCTCGTGTTCAACCTTTCGGTTTCCGTATTCGGCCATGTACGTACATGCTAGGCTCGTCAAGCAAACCAAGTATTTCCGCGTGTGCAACATGGCTTACACCGTTGTATGTGAACATAGAATCTATCACATCCGATCATCACGAGATGCTTCGAGACGATGAACTTTAGCAACGGTGCATATGAGGGGAGAACACTTTATTATCTTGATATTAATGTGAGGGATCATCTTATAATGCTACCGTCGCGATCTAAACAAGATAATATGCAAAAAGGATTAACATCACATGCAATTCATAATATGTGATATGATATGGTCTTTCTTCTTGTGCTTTTGATCTCCATCTCCAAAGCACACGAGCATGATCTCCATCATCACCAGCATTGCACCAAGGTCCATGGCGCCGCTTCATGGTTGTCCATCACTTATAGCTACTATAACAACTACTTGAAATAAAGCTATTACATGATGAATAGACACGCATGTCTTAACAAATTTAAAGACAACCATTAGGCTCCTGCCGGTTGCCATAATACAATAATGAACATCTCATACATCAAATATAATCATCATCACATGGCCATATCACATCACCAAACCCTACCAAAACAAGTTAGACGCCTCTAGTTTGGTTTGCATATTTTACGTGGTTTAGGATTTTCGAGTAAGATCCAATCTAACTACGAACATGAACCACAACGGTGATACTAGTGTTGTCGATAGAAATAGTAAATTGAATCTTAACTATGGTGAGAGAGACGGACACCGCAAAAGCCACTTATGCAATACAAGTTGCATGTCAAGAGTGGAGCAAGTCTCATGAGACGCGTCATGTAAAGTTAGCCCG
Source organism: Lolium multiflorum (assembly GCA_030979885.1). Lineage (NCBI taxonomy): Eukaryota > Viridiplantae > Streptophyta > Magnoliopsida > Poales > Poaceae > Lolium > Lolium multiflorum. The sequence goes on from CM061749.1 coordinate 259,007,267, forward strand.
GGCCTCTTCATCCCACCATCCCGCAGATCAAAGTACACATAACTAAAGACAACAAAAACATCAACGCCCACAAAATCATTGTGTTCTACTCGTGCAACAGATCTATGCATAGACACGGCTCGGATACCACTAATGGGTTCGTTGCATGGAAAACAAAAATTTTCTACCGTGAACATGAACAAAAACCAAGATCCAATCTAGGAAGAAGCAAGATCTAATCTACCGATCGAAGCAACGAGATGTATGTGAGATTAACCCTCGAAGATTCCAAAGCCTACGAGATTAGATCTCGTTGTTGATGTAGTCGATCATCCGGTCTGCAATCCAGCACACTTGCATACTCGGTTGTGCGTACGGTGTCGATGAATCCCGTTCTCTCCCCGTTCCAGCGGGCAGCAGAGGTGTGGTAGATCCCCTCGGAATCCCAGCAGCACGACGGCGTGGTGGTGGTGGAGGAGGAGAAAAGCTGCAGGGCTTCGCCAAGCCGGTACAACATTATGGAGGAGAGAGGGGGCGACCGAGCTAGGTCTGATGGGGTGAGCGCCCCTGCCTCATCCCCTCTTTATATAGGGGAGGTCGGTTTGGGTGGCCCCCCAAACCCCCTCCCCCCCAAGAGACCCCCCTAGGGTTTTGGGAAAACCCGGGTGGCGGCTGGGCCTTGAGGGGCATGTGCCCCTGGCCCATTAGGCTAGGGTGCATCCCCTCGGCCCATGCTAGGCCTCTGGGTCATGGGCCCACTGGTGGGACCCTCGGAACCTTCTAGAACCTTCGGTCTTTCACGGAAAAATCCCGAACTTTTCGAAACCTAGAAATCAACTTCTATATGAATCTTCTTCTCCGGACCATTCGGACCTCCTCGTGATGTCCTGGATCCCATCGAGACTCAGAACAAACTTCGAACTGCATCTCATATTCCGAATCTACTTATGCGACATCGAACCTTAAGCGCGCCACCCTACGGTTCGTGAACTATGCGGACATGGTCGAGACTCCTCTCCGACAAATAACCAATAGCGGGATACGGAGATCCATAATGGCTCCCACATTCAGCGATAACTTAGTGATTGATTGAACCATTTACATACGATACCGATTCCCTTTGTCACGCGATACTTTACTTGTCCGAGGTTCGATCATTGTTATCTCCATACCTTGTTCAACCTCGTTACCAACAAGTACTCTTTACTCGTACCTGTGGTATGTAATCTCTTGTGACCAGCCACATGCTTGCAAGCTAATTAGACGACATTCCACAGAGAGCCCAGGTATATCTATCCGTCATCGGGATGGACAAATCACTGTTGATCCATATGCCTCAACTCACACTCTGAATACTTAATCCCATCTTTATAACCACCCATTTACGCAATGGCGTTTGATGTAATCAAAGTACCCTTAGATGTAAGTGATTTACATGATCTCATGGTCGAAGGACTAGGTAACTATGTATCGAAAGCTTATAGCAAGTTGAACTTAATGACTTGATCTTATGCTACGCTTATTTGGGTGTATGTCCATTATATCATTCACCCAATGACATAACCTTGTTATTAACAACATCCAATGTTCATGATCACGAAACCATGATCATCTATTAATCAACAAGCTAGTTATACAAGAGGCTTACGAGGGACTCCTTGTTGTTTACATAACACACATGTATCAATGTTTCGGTTTATACAATTATAGCATGGGATGTAAACATTTATCATGAACACTAAGATATAACAATAACTAATTTATTATTGCCTCTTGGGCATATCTCCAACAGCGATAGTGTGACATGTTGAGCAGGCAGTGGCGTAGGAAGAGGCCACAGTGGCCAACGAGGCCGCGGCGGTGGCCTTGCGTGAGATACGCCACGAGGCAGCCATGGCTAGGGTGGAGGCGGTGGTTCTCGATGCTGCCAGCATCACTATGCGCGGGCGTCGCTGCACCGCAGCGGCGTGCAGGGAGGCGACAGAGGCGGTGGCAATCGACATCGCCTCCAATGCCATTCGGGATGCCATGGCGACATGCATGGAGGCGGTGGAGCAAACGGCGCGCGAGAAGGCCAACTTCGCTATCGATGATGCAGAGGAGGAGGACCACGTGGCGGAGGCGGACGTAGCTATGGCTTGGGTCCTCCTGGGCAAGAAGGAGGAAGGGGAGGAAGCCCTCTGGCAGGTGCAGAGAGCGCACAACAGGTCTGCTGCAAGAGATCATAGTCGTGGAGAGTGCAACGCCGAAGCAACATCAATGGTGGAAGCGGCGGCTCAGGCAGCAGCAGAGGCGGAGCGGGTCGCGGAGGAGGAGCGCACGACGCACCGGGAGGTCGAGCTCGACGCCACCTTGGTCCACCGTGAGGAGGAACGCCGTCTGGCGGATTGCAGGGCAGAGTGCCTCCGCTCCGTCGCCACACGACGATGCCCAGAACGCCATCTGGGCTGCACGGGCGGCCATCGACGGGGACGGACTAGGCGGCGGTGAGTAGTAGACGTGTAGGGTCCGACGTACTAGCGGCCTCTTTTATTATTTTCAGTTAGACTAGGAAATATGCCCGCGCGTTGCGGCGGATTAATTTTTGCTATTTGATGGAAACACAACTATCATCGAGAATATTTTAAAATATGTTTTTGCTAATTTTGAGGTGTCTACTCTGTCCATAAATCTCAGACACCCATGAAAAAATTTCACGTGCTGTTGTCAGCTGCCACGTTAATTTTGATTCTGACCAGCCAATTCTTATCATCCGTGACAACCTTTGAATCTTAACTTTTATTAAAATAAAAATTAGAACGTTGAAAATTTTGCTATCCACGCGTTGCGACGGGACTGAAAAATCTGTATCACGGAGGCATTGAAACAACTCGGCCCAATGCATATCTTGTGAATTGTGATATTTTGCCTCGTTCAGTTATCCTTTTCAATGCGTGCATTTGTAAGCATTTTTTCTCTGAATTTCTGAACTTGTGTACCAATTTTTTTTTACCATGTAATTTTCTCTAGTGATATAATTCAAAAACTTTACCACCACACGGTGTTATTTGATTTGATGGTTGCTGCGGGGCCATATCAGGTTGGCAGCCTTGGGTTTCAGTCCCGCAAACAGTTTCCTACAGCGAATATGGCCGTGTTATCCATGTGAATTGGATTGTCAAACTTGCTCCATCATCTCTACATGTTTAATCGCCTAAGCTCTATGCAATACGGTGATGTGTAGCACATGCAGAAAATAATACCACCTCTGAATTAATCCATGCAGAAAGAAAGAAAACATCTCTGAATTAATACTAATAAGCTTCATGCACATAAGTACTGATGCATGCCTCTGCGCCAAGTGGTTGGTATACATCCATCATCTTGCACCATGACCATGTAAGAGCAAGTCGACTGGTGGTTTTGTGTTCTATTGTCTTTGTCATCTTCAAGCTTCCGAAGCACAACGACACTGGACTGGCGTAGGCGCGTAGTAAACCTCCCGCCCTGCACTGCTACCGGTCATTGGCAACCTCCACCAGAAAATCATATGCAACCTGCTCCTGCACGGCGCCATGCCCGGCTTCGCATGTCGGCGTTGTCGGGGCTCATATTAATGCTTTAACGTGCACGCCAGGTCCGTAAGACATGCCTCCTTGAGCTGCTCAACACCCCGCGCCCGTCGGCGAGAGGATAAGCGCGTTCATGATGGACTTGGTGGTCTATGCCATGACGGGCGACCACCATGTTAGTTTGAGTTCTGCGGCGAAGAAGCTGGCCCAAGAGCAATTGCACCTTTGAAGTTAATCTGCCGCAAAGATAAAAAGATCCAGAAAAAAATTGTACTACCACGATTACTACGAAGGCCTGTACGAGTAGATATCATCTACAGGGATCAGCGCCTCGTCCATATGGCGCTGTTCGTGTGGGTCGGTGGCGGCATCTACACCAAGGCGGCGGGCGGTGGCGCCGATCACGTCGACGTCCTCGAAGCTGATCCCCGGTCTTAGGTCCTAGTGTTGTATATTGCCATCAAGCTCGGCGGGCGGCGGCGCCCATCACGTCGAGATCGATCGGGGACAGATCCATCGATGGCGCCGCCACGCTCGTCGTCTTCGCCGTTGTAGCGATCATTGTTAAAGGTCGACACATAGGCAGAGGTGGGCATCAGATCACGACGGTGCCGTGGCCATGCTTTCTCAGCCCTTCTGTCCGTCATGGTCACACCGTGGCTATTGCTCGATTTCTTGTTAGGTTTTTTTTGTAGATGGAATAGATTTGATGTGAGGCAGTAGATGCAGATCGCTCCATATTTAAAGACTGTGCAAAAGCGAAAGGAGGAAGAATCGGGTGTGGTTCGGGGACTCAGTTTGGATCGGTCTCTTCTCGCTACCAAGTCAGATGAAGAAACCTTCTGCGATCTCTCTTTTCTTGGGCTGTCTCTGGGCCCAAGACGACAGGAACTACAACTATGGAAATATAGCTGCCAGACCGACCGATAAAATCGCTAGCAAGCAGGGAACGATTAAAACACGTTGGACGGACCAAAATTTTGGAGCGGACGGACGAAACTTTTGGACGGACCAAACCACGGAAACCTTATTTTCTTTATTATTAGGTATAGATATAGATTAGATGCAAGCCCTTTTGTAACTAGCTGTCGAAAGCTAATGAATGATTTACTATTATAATGTGTCACTTGAAAGCAGGGTCTAACGGCCGACGGGCACACACACACTCGCGCGCTCTGCGCAGACATCCATTTCCTAAATTTAGTGAACGAATTGGTCGCGGCGGACGGATCATTCCGTTTGGGTCACGAGTTGGAGCATGCATTGGCGGTCCACATATCCGCTCGAAATGCCATTATTCCACTTCATCCAATCGATAAAAAAATCCATGTCTACCACAGTATGCACAGTAAAAAAAATTAATGTACACACCAACTGTCACAAAATGGAAATTTCGCTTCCTAGTTTCTGAAAAATAGATAAAAACGCGTGCTAATCTTTGTCAACATACACTCTTCAATTAGTTCACCACCGAACTCTTGATAAGATGGCAATGGTGAACGCTTACCACATGCTGTGTTCGCTGAGCCTACAGTATATATATGCAGTCTGTTTTCACTGTTTTGGTGGAGCTTAGAGCATCGAGGCGCGCGAGACAAACAGACGTTGAGCGATCGTTTGCGTCCGCCAGGCCGTATAACCTCTAGCGGGGCGACGCAAAGTGATCGGGCCGTCCGCGACGACGTAAACTTGGTTCAAATATGCGTCAGGTTTGCGTCTCCGCGGACACTGCGTGGTCGCGGAAAGTGTCCGCGTTCGGTGCATCCGGCCCGGTCGGCAGTGACTAGGTAAGCAAAATATTTTTTCATTACTATTGATTGGCCAAAAGGACCATGTTTACAGAGATGGTTAGTCGAGTTAACCTAAAACTACAACGGCCGTACCTACTCGGTATCCCGCGGCTACCACGGCCTTGGTTACCTCGCAGTCTCGCGGCCTACTATTGGCTGCCGGAGGGGCCGGCGCCATCGTCGAAGCGCGAGCGCTTCGCGCACTCCGCACGCCGCGCACGCCGTAGATTTTTCACCTTGTCCCGCCTGAGGCGTTCGAGGGCCTCGGCTAGAGTGGAGTCCCACAGGATTCTCCTCGCCATAGAGCTGGCCTCCGCCTCCGCCGCCGCCGCCGCCTGGGCCACCATCACCTCCGCCTGGGCCGCCGCCGCCTCCGTCGTCGCCGCCGCCTGCACCCGCCAGCTGGGCGTGGAAGCGGGCCCTGTCCCTAGCCGCCTCCGCCACCGCTTCGTCCTTGGCGGCGATGGCGCTCGCCAGCTCCCGGTTCTCCTGCTCGACCGCGCGGAGAGGGCCCTCCGCTGGAGCGCGTCCAGGTCGGGGCACATGTACCCCCGAGCCATGGCCACCGCATAGCTGTGGGCTTCCTCCTCCACCAACCAAGCCTGACGGCGCGGGCGTCCCCGGCCCGGGTCTCGAAGGACGCGACCAGAATGGCTGGTCGCCGGCGCACTCGAAGCGGTCGGGTACGGGGGCGGCATCGTCAGTGATGTCGTGGATGACGGTGTCCGCTGGTGGGGCCGCCGGAGGGGCACCATCGCCGCCCGCGCCTCCGCGAGCGCCACCCTGGCATCGGTGAGCTCGGCCCTGGCGTCGGTGATTTGCGCCCTGTTCGCCGTGAGGCGCCCTTCCACGCGCTCTGCCGCCTCCGCCTCTGCAACCTCCGCCTCCGAGCCGCCTCCTCCAGGTCTTGCTGCTCGGCCTTAACGCCGGCAGCGACTAGCTCCTCGTCCTCCTCCGGGTGGACGTGGCGGCACATCTGAACTACATGTTCCCAACTAAGGTTGTGTGTTCATTGCAAGAGAGGTGTCAGACAAGGAGACCCCCTGTCTCCTCTTCTTTTTGTCCTAGCTGCTGATTTGTTACAGTCTGCAATTAATAAAGCTTACAGAGATGGACTGCTCACTCTCCCTTTTCCCTCTAATGAAGATACAGACTTCCCTGTGGTTCAATATGCAGATGACACTCTTGTTATCCTACCAGCTCACACACAACAAGTACAAATCATGAAAGATATCCTTCAGCAGTATGCTCAGTCCACAGGCTTAATAATTAATTATAACAAATCTTCTATGATCCCAATAAATATAGACACTGCCACAGCTTCCAGTATTGCTGAGCTTATTGGATGTCAAATTGCAAAAATGCCTTTCACTTACCTGGGACTGCCACTTGGCACAACCAAACCAACTGTGCAAGAACTTATGCCTCTGGTGGACAGAATTGAGAGGAAAGTATCTGCCTCATTTATGCTCATGTCTTACAGTGGACGAGTGACTCTGATAAATTCTCTCCTTACTTCCATTGCCAGCTTCTCTATGTGTGCCCTTCAACTGCACCCAAAAATTCTTGAATTGGTTGAAAAAATTAGAAGACATTGTCTTTGGTTGAAAAAGGGAGAAAATGGAGAAAAAAAGAGCAACTCTTTAGCCTCATGGGATATGGTTTGTCAACCCAAAAAGAAAGGAGGACTTGGAATACTCAATCTGAAAATACAGAATCAGGGTTTGTTACTGAAATATCTCCATAAGTTCTATAACAGAGAAGATACCCCCTGGGTTAACCTGATTTGGAGCACTTACTATACAAGTGAAATTCCACATGCTGCTTCACTATATGGGTCTTTTTGGTGGAAAGATATCTGCAAGCTTATGCCTATCTATAGAGGAATTGCCTCTAGTACAGTAAATGAAGGGACTACAACACTCTTTTGGAAAGATTCTTGGATTTCAAATATTGTCAGTGAAACATACCCCAGGGCCTTTTCATTTGCAATTAATGAAGACATTTCTGTACAAGAATTTCTATCATCTGCCAGGCTAGGGGACCTTTTTCATTTACCCTTATCTCCAGAAGCAATGAATGAACTCAGAGAATTACAGAATGACACAAGGCATATCATTCTTTCTCAACAACATGATGAATGGACCTATGAGTGGGGATCCAAATTCACAGCCAGCAAATACTACAACTTCTTTTTTAGAGAAATTTCGCCACATGTCACCTATGGTTGGCTATGGAAGAGCAAATGTGTACCAAAAATGAAATTCTTTGGTTGGCTAGTACTATCAGATAGATTAAACACCAGGAACATGCTCCGGAGAAGACACTATTGCCTAAACACAGGATATAACTGCCTGATGTGCATAAACCCACCAGAAGAAACAATTGAACATTTGCTCTTTTACTGCCCCTTTAGTACCTTATGCTGGGAAAAAATTGGAATGTCCTGGCACAGTAACTCTGAAAGAAGGACATTAATTCAGAAAGGAAAGGATCAGTGGCAGAAACCAATGTATATGGAAATTATGCTGATATCTGCCTGGAACATATGGAAAGAAAGGAATAACCTCCTCTTTAAAGGAATAAACCCCAGTATAGAGTCCTGGAAACAGAGAGTCAAGACTGATCTCCTTCTCTTGATCCATAGAACCAAAGAAAAACTTCATAGCTTTATCCTTGATTTTGCAGAAAAAATCTAGTGTTAGATTAGAGGTTTACATGTAAATTTTGTACTTTCTTCCTTTTTAGGAAGACACCATGTAAAGTGTGATTCATTAATACAAAAAAGACAGTAGGAGCCTTTCCTACTGTCAGAGTTCTCAAAAAAAAACTAAGGTTGTGTTCGGCCATGGATGGATGCTAGGGTTTAGCTTGAGGTGTGCCTGTCACCTCCGCCAGTGTCCAACATATATAGTCGCGGCGGGGCGGGAAACGGCGTTGCCGCGCAGGTCGTTTTCCACGCGAGCGAAACACCGCGAAACTTGCCAATGTATTGAGCACGCACGGGAACGACCGTCGTCGCGCGGGAACAGTTAATCGCCGGCGGCAGTCCTCGACGGGACGTAAAACGCCATTAACGACCTTGACGCTGTCTCCGCTCAAAAAATACGCCCGCACCGCTGGAGGTACTCCCGACACAACGGTCGCCCTAAACCGCATGACGTTCACGGGCCGACATAAACGGACACAATCAAACATTTCGAACGTCCGAAATATGTTGACCCGTTGGAGATGCCCTTACCAAACGCTCTGCTTGTTCACTATCGCATGGCTAGTCAGAGCAGCTTTGACCGAGCAGACCACTGCCTGAACACCCGTACTACTATGTGACACTTTCCTGATTCTGGCGGATCTTAACACACTGCACTATGCTACAGCCGAGTCAGACGCTTTGCAGGGATGCTGCTAATTAGAGCATGTCCGCAACACGAATCTCTACGCTAGATCAGACGTCAGCTATAGGGGTGGTATTGCCACCGGGTGGCAACACCATATTTTGCTTATATTGCTTTCACATCCATGATTAAGTTTATAATCTATGTAATAATTGTAATTTTTTTGAATATGATATTCAGATGAAATCTTAATTATTTATGTGGAATAATAGACACAAAACAAGCTTCCTAGTCATGCCTCGAGACTAGTTTATGTTGAATAAGTTACACCCTAGAGGCAATAATAATAAGAGATATTTATTATCTATAATTTCATATTTATTATTAAGTTTATCCTTCGTGCTATAGTTGTGATGTTCCTCGAATATGAGTTCTAGTTATTTCTCTAATAAAACTAGCTCATTTGTTGTCAAGCTTTTGTGATTATGAGCATGTAAATTCTAGCAAAAATGAGTATGGATTATTTGGTTGTATAGACCTAAGACACTGATATGCTATGAGACCTAAGTGTTAAATTATATGAAAGTCCTTTGACCATGAGAAAATTATGGTAAGGGTCATATTGGAGGGTATGCTTTGATCTTACCGGCCCTCACCGGTTAGCTCTACGTGTTGAGAAGGTTAAGGCTCATATATATCTGAAGATACCGCACACGACCGGTAGTCCAGGTACCAGTCGCGTGCCCACCCCGCACGCGACCGGCAGTCCAGCTACTACCAGTCGCGTGTCGATTTTGGCGCTACTATTACTATACGAGTCGTTTGCGCATTTTGGATCCGTTGCTAGTTTTTTTGCAATTGAAAAATAAGCTGGGACAAATGACCAACTGTCCACGTGATTTCATATAAAACAACCTAAAAACTAAAACAAAGCAATCGAGTCCATGTCACCTCCTTGTGGCGTTGACGAGATCTAGGAGATGAGAGGATCCGTAGCAGCCATCAGCAGTGGCGGAGCAGGGCATCGGATGTGGTCATCGGAGCAGGGCGTTGGAGGTGGTTGTCATTGTCAGGGAGGAGGTGGTCACCGTTGTCGGAGAGGAGGTGGTCACCGTCGTCGGGGAGGAGGTGGTCACCATTTCCGGAAAGGAGGTGGCCGCCATCATCGGGGAGGAGGTGGTCGCCGTCATCAGGGAGGAGGTGGTGACCGGTGCCGGAGAGGAGATGGTGAAGAAGTGAAAGAGGAGGAGGGGAAAGAAGGTGGAGAAGAAGAAGATGAGAAGGGAGACGGTGGAGAAGTGGAAGAGGATGAGCGAAAGAGGGTGGAGAAGTTAAAGAGGAGGAGAGGAGAAGGTGAAGAAGTGAAAGGAGATATATGTATATGTGTTTAATTAATTGGAGATGGTTGCTCGGAATATCAACCAACATGGTTGGCTCTCTAGTAAGTGCACACTCAGTTTTTTGACGCTAATCTAGATGCTTAAGTTTTAAAAGTAAATCTCATAAAATACGATCTATTACCTAAGTATCGTACCTCGCAATGATATTCCTCTTGTTCGTTCACTACGATGATTTAATGAAAAACACAAATATACGGTGGCGTCCTGCAACTCCAACGCCTGACATTTGCAGTGGTTGCTTGCCGCACCGACATATATCCTTGGTCGTCAGTCTAAGTCTCCCTGACTCTATCTCTCTTTTTTGTATGACATTCCACTCCCATCGCACTGCCCAAATCCTTAAAACACCGGAGGTCAGCTCACATCAGCTGCCTCCATTTTGTCCAGGATTACCCTTTCATGAAAAAACAACGCCCATGGCCATCACTCTTGCTTCAAGTTTGGATCGAAACATCACCGTAAATATATATGGTTGTGTGAATCAATATGGGTGCAGAGACTAGGATTACCCTTTCATGAAAATCCACGCCCATGGCCCATCATACTAGCTAGATCTTATACAAAATAAATGTGAGGAAGAAGAAGAGCCAGTCGGTATATGCAAAAACAAATGGATCCGATAAATAACAGTCCTCGAGTCCATGTTCAAAAAACGAAGATATATCACGGGTTGAGTTAACACTCAAGACAACATGAAGAAACTTCAACATATTTGACGTGTACAATATACAAAATGTGTACATGATTTTACAACTATGTGAATCACTTGGACATCTCACAATGAGATATAATGATGGATGAACATCTTGAACATACTGGAACAAATAAAAAGACATATGTAGGTACATTGGTAAGACATGCAAGTTACGAGAGTGATTTGCATGTAGAGGGATGATGAGGTAATGTATTTCTGATGGGCGATGTATCATATGGAGCAGGTGTAGTTGTCGGGGCAGGTCTTGCGGCACTGGTTAAGAAGGAGGGTGAAGTCGTCGAGTAAACTGAGTTTGATGCCGAGAATCTCAGCCTTGATGGCGGTGCAGAGACAGACGGAGGCATCGAGGTTGGCGAGCCCAGACAGCAGCGGGCAGCACTCCTCATTCTCGGGCACGGGGAGGTTGAGCTTGAGCAGGTTCAGCACGTTGGCGCACACTTTCAGCTTCAGAGTGTCAATCGAGCAGGTTGACGGCGGTGGCGGTGGGCTGGGGGTGGGGCAGTATGGAGCGCAGGCGTGCGCGGCGGAGGCAAGGATAGCCAGGTTCACGGCGAGGAAGAGGACCAACTGAAGGGCGCCATTGCACTGATCGATTGGTGGAGCAAGCGAGCGAGCTATGTAGTGATCGCGTGGAGTGATTTGATGGCTTAATGCTTGGGATGATTTTCTTGGGTGTTTTGTGGTGGTATTTATAGCCCAAGTATAGTGTGGGAGATCTATGTCCATGCTAGTCATGATCGATTGAATATGAGTAATTTAAGAATGGTGTACAACACGCTGCCCTTGTTAATTAGCACTGACAGCCATGTTCATAAGATAATTATGTTATCGCGACGAAGATTAGAGCCCGTAAGTGGTTTGTCGGAATAATTAACATACGGTAAACGCAACTGCAATCGCGAAGTATCCAGCTCTCGGCTCAATGTGACAACGTGCATGCCATCTCATCGCCTCCAACAAGTCCGGCTCCAGGACCGTGGGACGACGTGCATGTCATCACTCGTCACAGATCGAGCGACCTGAGTTCAGCAGCATTCTAGTCCGAGACTCTGTGGTATGGTTTTGACTCCATGTATTCCTCATACTGGCTTCTTGCCAATTTGCCGTGCATAGCTAGCTGTCTAGAGAGACAAATCGTTTGAACTTATGGTTCTGTCGAGCTTGTTAGTTTTTAGCGCATTAATCTCATGATTGCTATTTACCCCCTCGATACCCATCATTCGCCGCCTCTCTTGTTAGAAAACGGACTACTACATTCTTCTATGGTGGCTCCAAACAAAATACTATATTTCTGTCTCTTTTATTCGTGGTAAGTTTTTACCAGCTTCTCTATTGCCACAATACATCTCCTTACGTTTCTTTTACCTGGATCTCAACAGTACCTTCCGTAGTATTTCAGAGAAAAAAAGTTGAGTGGTTCTTCAACCGTACCTTCTCCGCCTCTCCGGTACTTTTGAAAAAAACCTTGTTAGGTCAACATACTACTACCTTGATCTGCAGTGAATTCACAAAAGAACATACTACATTATTTGTCGCGTGTCTCATTTATTCAGGAAAATATTACTAGCTTCCTTTATCGGTCGGCTCAAGATCACCCTACATGCATGGGGGTGTCCCCGCGCTACAACTTATTACACCTCTTTTTATCTCGGACTACGCAATGTTTCAGCCTTACACTTAAATTCTACAATATTCTGGAAAGAAAAATGTTCGACCATTCGTCGTCTACCTTATCCGAGAAAAAAACAGTACAATCCACATGAGTCCCCTTGCTACGACGAGACTTTTGGGTTCCTTGTTACCGCAGGAAGAAATGGAGGCGGTGGTGGCCGACAAGCGGAGGCGGGTCAAGCCTGATACTCAAGGGCCACCACATATCGTCGACCTCATCTGCAGCCTCTCCGTTGAGATGTAGGACATTATCATATCTTTCCTCCCCACCAAGTCCGCGGTGCGGACAACCGTCCTCTCCTAGAGGTGGCACCACCTCTGGATATCATCGCCCCTCAACCTCACCGTCGAGTGCAACCTCTTCCAACAGGAACGCAAACAGGCCGCCGTAGTTTTTAAGATCCTCATGGCGCACCCTAGACCCGCCAAAAGTGTACACATCTATGGCTTGTGTACCAAATCCAAGCTCGACACCAGCCTCGACATGTGGTTCCGATCAGGCGCCCGAAATGGCCTCGAGGACCTCATATTCTATGGTGGAAACCGAGCTCCCTGCTGTGGTCCACACTCCGCTTCGCGCCCAAGTTGCGCATCGCTCGCCTTTGGTCCTGCTATTTCCTGGAATTTCATTTAGATCCCCTTCTTGTACTTGGACTAAATCAGCATGAGCTCTACAACATCCCCATCTCGGAAGCAGCCAACGAAAGCCTGGTTGTTGACTATATTGCGCTCGAGGGCCTTCAACTTCAGGGGATCCACAGGTTGATAACGATCTACATTGTCTCGCTGAGTATCCGTATGATTGATGTGTTTGGCTTCGAGGATCCTAGAGCCCTTATGATTCTCCGGGAGCTGGTCATTCAGGATGCACGAGATTGATCATAGTTTCTCTAGCGGACCATACAAAAATCTATGTTATCGAGGCACCTAAATTGATAGTGTTGGCCTATGAGTCAACCGAAAGCTCCAAACTTGTTATGGGAGAAATACTAATTGAACTACACCGGTAGTTTTCTTCATCTTGAAAACCACATTTTGTAATTTTATTTTTATCTATGTACTGATGTCCACCCAAGTATGATACACGAGCTCCATCAGCATGCTTGCCATCAGCGCACGGAACTCAACGGAGTGGAACTCGCTGTGAGCTGTGACGGCATTTTTGCCGCCTTTCGCTGCGCCCACGACACTTCATCGTTGGTGCCAAACTTGGTTTTGAAAAGATGCTGAAGGTTTGAGCAGGTCGGCGCTGAGTACGCAGTGCAGGTCGAAAGGGAGAGCATGCAGACCACCAAGCATGATGGGAGGGCCAGCGAGTGTCGTTGGCGCAGCAAGTGGATCACCACGAAGATGGACACAACCACGAGCAGCTCCACCACCTTATATAGCTCTTGGAACAGGGTACTCTGATTACGTGCAAGACACTACTCACTACCACAGCGAACACCACGTCCGCGCGTGGAAAGACTGCCATATCGCTGTCGCTAACGGTGGCCAAGGAGATTATGATGCCTATATGTAAGACACCTATGCCAACCACAACTAGCACCATGTTCCATCTACGAAGCCGCGCACATGGCGCGAAGAAATACCACCATGCCACCACCGCACACATCTACACAAGTCACATTATACTAGCGAGTTGCATATATATTTGTCTACGACCGTTGAAACGAAAACTTTACAACATGGGAAGTGTGCGAAACAGCAAGGTGAAGCTATTCGTCAAATGAAATTTTAAACGACAAAATGTGTGCGATAAACATTATGAAATTCGGTAAAAAAAAAGCTTCAAACAAGAACACGAAATTGGAGATTTACAACAAAGAAGTCTTGAAATCGATAGTCAGAATGGAATGGCCTCGTCGACGCACATATTTTTATGTACAACTTATTTTTATTTGAAGTATTGTTATGTTGATTAAATGTGAGTAGAGCTGATGAAGATTAAGGAGGATTGGGGGAGCAAGACCACATTCAAGGTTGCATATAGCGAGCGCTCGATTGCAGCGAGTCGGCCTTCATCTAGGGAAACGACCGATTCGGGTGTACACACCGGGGCTGGCCCAAAGCTGCTTTGACGCACGGTCCAGCCACTACACATGAGGAGATCAACCAGCCAATCCGCCCACTTTCTGCACCCTAGGGCTTGTTTCTAGGTAGTGCAACCTACCAATCGCGCCCTACAAGCATGCCGGCCATGTGTGTCTAGCTTGCTCGACTAGCTGACCATGTGTGTCTAGCTTGCTCGACTAGCTGGTGTCCATACGCCGTGCATGAGCAGATGACCGTCATGCTCTTACAAGTGTGAAGGAAAGGGACGGCATAACCACCACAACACTGAAGGAATATTTACAACCCCACATGTCAGCTCTAGGATGATTTGGTACCTATTTGCTCGCTCAATACATGTAGTAGTACCGTGGGTTCACGTTTTTTAAGATGTGGTACTAAAGTGCACATCTAATACAAGTTGTGGTACCGAAAATATATATAACTCTTAAATGAATACATAACTGTTAACGGTGTAAAAGTACATGTTTAACCCATTATTATTATCTTATTAATTAAAAGAGTACTGACATGATCTTCTTAACATAGTGTGTCTAACATGGTATGTAACTACTATTTTTTTATAAATCTCAGCCATATATTTTAGATCTTACTGTCAAAATTAATTTAAATGATATGGATCAACTTGCTGGCTCTATAAGATTTCCATATATTGCTTTTACTATATAATACATAGCTGCATATTCAGATTTAGGGATATGGTCGATATATGTCAAAACACCATTTCTAAATTTAATGATATATGATGCAGTCTAAGATATTTTTAATCTAAAAAATGCCAAAAAAAAGTATGCAAAATCTAGCGTTCTATTTACAGAGAAAATTAAGCATCACGAGGTTGGAATATACACTTTGATAAATTGAACAAATGTTATGACACACATAGTTTACCACCTCGAATTAGCACTATGAATAATATGTTCGAGATTGGGTGAGAGTGTTGCTTTATGGTTGGTCTGATGAACCTGTCGAAATATTGTTGCTGTTGACAAGATTAATTTCTCAATTGTTTTCAATAATATTTTTGATCCGTATATGCTCATTTTTGCACCTCATGGGGACGCATGATTTCTGGGTATGGGTTCAATCAATTGGAGACGACGGTCGCTCGGAATATCAACTAACATGGAACCATGATTGGTTGTCTAGTAAGTGCACCCACATTTTTTGACGCTAATTTAGGTTCTTATATGTTTAAAAAAGTAAATCTTAGAAAATAGGATTTAACACCAAAGTGTATTAACTCAGCAATGGTGTGGCGCATATTAGTTCACTACGAGGATTAAACTAAAAAAAAAAATGCTAGCTTCCTGCTACTCCAACGCCTGACATTTGAAGTGGCCGCTTGCGACACAGACATATCCTCATACTTCAATCTGAGTCTCCCTCGCTCTCTGTCACTCTATCATCTATGACCACAACATGACCAGGCTCCGCCCATCGCACTGCCTAAATCCATCAAGCACCGGCCGGTGGTCGGATCACAGCAGCTGCCTCCACTTTGTCCCTCTGGCGTTGTAGCCGTGCTTGCTTCTAGTTTTAATCGAAACATCACAACTAATATATACGGCTGTGTGAATCAATATGGGTGAAGGATTACCCTTTAATAAAAAAAAGCATGCACATGGGCCACCATACTATATCTTATACAAAATACTGGTGAAAGAAAAGATGTAAGAAAGAAGAAGAGGCAGTCGGTATATGCGAAAACAAATGGATTTGATTAAGATCTGCCCGTGATCCCATGTACAAAAAAGAAGGTATATCACATTTTCAGATAACACTTAAGACAACATGAACAAACTTCAATGAATTTGATCGTGTACGTACAATATACAAAATGTGTACATGATTTTACAACTATGCGAATCACTTCCACATCTCACAATGAGATACAATGATGGATGAACATCTCAGTCGTACTGGAACAAATAAGAAGACATATGTAGGTAGAATGGTAAGACATGAAAGTTACGAGAGTGATTTGCATGTAGAGGGATGACGAGGTTTAATGCTTTTCCGATGGACGATGTATCAGATGGAGCAGGTGTAGTTGTCGGGGCAGGTCTTGCGGCACTGGTTTAGGAGGAGGGTAAAGTCGGCGAGTACATTGAGTTTGATGCCGAGGATCTCGGCCTTGATGGCAGTGCAGAGACAAACGGAGGCATCGAGGTTGGCGAGCCCGGACAGCAGCGGGCAGCACTCCTCATTCTCCGGCACGGGGAGGTTGAGCTTGAGCAGGTTCAACACGTTGGCACACACTTTCAGCTTCAGAGTGTTAACCGAGCAAGTTAACGTCGGTGGCGGTGGGCTTGGGGTGGGGCAGTATGGAGCGCAGGCATGCGCGACGGAGGCGAGGAGAGCCAGGTTCACAACGAGGAAGAGGACCAGCTTGGAGGGCGCCATTGCACTGATCGATTGGTGGAACAAGCGAGCGAGCTATGCAGTAATCGCGTGGATTGATTTGATGGCTCAACAGGGTTTAGTTGCTTGGGATGAATTTCTTAGGTGTTTTAGGGTGGTATTTATAGCCCAGGTGTACTATGCGAGATCCGTGTCCATGCCACTAATGATCGATAGAATATGAGTATTTTAAAACGACAGAGTACAGCGTGCTGCCCTTGTTAGTAATGACACCCATGTTCTCCAGATAATTATGCTATCACGATAAGGAGTACAACGCGGGAGCTGGTTTATCACAATAATAAACGTACAGTAAACGCTACTGCAATCGCGAAGTATCCTGCTCGTGCTCCATGCAGCAGCTTCAGGTCAATGTGACAACGTGCATGCATGCCATCTCATTGCCTCCAACAAGAAGTCTCACTGTCTCAGAGCGTGCTTCGAAACCATGGGACGACGTGCATGTCATCCCATCGCTTCACCCTCCAACAAATTTCAGAACGAGATGAGTTCAGCAGCATCCGAGACTACGTTGTTTTGACTCCATGTGCGTATAGCGGCCATGCATGCTAGTAGTCTAGACCAGGAGATGCCTACTGGAGGTTTCGCACATTGTTTTGTTACACTGGTTGCTTGCCATGCATTGAGAAGATACCTCGTACAGCTAGCTATCTAGAGAGAAAAATCGTTTTAAGTGATGGTTTTGACGGCTTCACTAGTAAAAAACGGATCTTTAGTCTCGATTTTGCAACCGGGACTAAATGCCTCCCTTTAATTTTGGTTGTGGTGCGAATCGGGATTAAAGGTCACCCATCCTCAGACTCCTCCGATATCACTTGCATGCTTAACTTCTTACACTAGTAGAAAAAAACCCCTTAGTACCGGTTCCAGTGGCCTTAGTACCGGTTTTGGAACCGGTACTAAAGATTCGGGACTAAGGGCATCTCCAACCGGGCGACCCAAACCGCGCCCGCGCGTCCGGATGGGTCCAACCGGACAAAAACGCGGCCCAGCGCACGGACTCATCCCTAAAACGGATGGCCGCGGCGTCCGGGACGACCCAAACCCGGCCCAAATCTGGGACGAGTTTGCGTGGCCGCAGACGCCGAATGCTGGTTGCTCGCGTCCTCCCCTGGCCCGCCTGTCTGTCTCCCAAAACACAAACCCCTCGCACACATCTCCGGCCGCTCCGCCGCCAGCCAAGGACTGGCGATTTGGGAGCGGCGTCGACTCCGGCCACCGTCGTCGAGACGCCGGCAAGCGGGGTGGAAGCATAGGTCGCGGCCTCGCGCTGCTTTCGCCGCATCGTAGCAGAGTCGGAGGACGCCGTCGCCGTCGCTGTTGTCCTCCCACCGTCGTGAGAAGTCCCCCCGTTCGCAGCTGCGCCGTTGCCGCCGGAGGTGAGCTCTCGTGCACCATATTTGCAGAACGCAAGTCGGCCGAGACGGCCATGGCCTGCAGGTCCCTACGGACACATTGGATGGCCTCCGCCTGCGAGGTGTTCGATGAAATGGGCATACTAAAATTTGTCCCTTTTCATCTGTAGATCATGGTGGACAGCGACGACGACTACTTCTTCAAGAACTTCATCGACACGTTGTCGGACGAGGACTCCGACGACGAAGTTTTCCCGGATGCTGCGCTGATCATCCACGAGCACATTGTCTCGCAGATCCCCGTGCACCGGGGTCCTTGCCGGGGCGCGCGGCCGCCTTGGACCGCAAAAGAGAATGCGACCACGACCAGCTCTTCACCGACTACTTCCAACCCAAGGCATTGTTCACGCCGGCCATGTTTCGCCGTCGTTTTCGGATGTCCAGACCGTTGTTCCGCCGGATAATGGATGGCGTCAAGCTCTACGACGACTACTTTCGGGAAAGTCCAATTCTCATCCTTGAACTTTCGGGAAAGTTCACTTTCAGTCCCAAAATTTATTTTTAGTCTAGAATGAACCTTGAACTCTCATAATAGTTCATTTTTCATCCCTTTGCAGTTGAGTTGAGCAAATTACTGGCGTGGAAAGAAAAAAATAGGGAACCAACCAAGAAAAAATAGGGAACCAACCAAATTGGTTTAGAACCAGACCAAGCCCAAACTAGCTGAGATGTTAAACCAAACGTCACAATGCAAAAAACAACGAAACCCTTGGGTCCCTGAACGAGTCACTCGCCCTTCTAATTCACGTGAAGCGTTGCACCACAAAGGTCTCCTTGTTTGCTTATCAACATCGTCCCGTCTCTCTACCCTTGCACCGTTACCTTGAGTTTTTGGGCACCTATGGCAGATATTTGCCTAGCTCAATCGGGGTAAGGACTAAAAGTGAATGATTCTGAGAGTTCAAGGTTCATTTTGAACCAGACAGAAGTTTTAGGACCAAAAGTAAAGTTTCACTAGAATTCAAGGACCAAAAGTGGACTTTCTTCTTTTGAATTTGCTTCTTGATGCTCCTTTTGCTTCATTTTCTATTTTCATGTGAGCATCATTAAAATCTAGCTGAAAGGCGTTAAAGAAAAGCGCTTATGGGAGACAACCCATTATTTTATTTCTGCAATTTTGTTTTATATTTGAGTCAAGGTGCTTGTTACTACTGTAGCAATACCTTTGTATATTTATTTTATTGCATTGTTGTGCCAAGTAAAGTCTCTAACAGAAAGTTGATGCTAGATTTGAATTTCTGCGCAGAAATAGATTTTTAGCTGTCACGAATTTGAGTTGATCTCTCTGTAGGAAACTCGTAAAATTCTGAAAAATTCATGCGTGATCCTCAGATATGTACGCAACTTTCGTTAGTTTTGAGTTTTCTGATTTGAGCAACGGAAGTACCTCTAAAGAGTTCGTGTTTACTTGCTGTTCTGTTTTGATAGATTCTGTCTCTGTTTTTTGCATTGTCTCTTGTGGACTTTAAGTAAGGCTTTCTAGACGTGGAGAGCTGTAGTTAATGTTTTATTGAGTTCTTGCAATGTGTCACTACAGAACTAAAGTGGATTAAAGTTTTTTGAGTACTAACCCCTCTAATGAAGTTTATGAGAAGTTTGGTGTGGCAGAAGTTTTCAAGGGTCAAGAGAGAAGGGTGATATAATGTGATCAAGAAGAGTGAAGAGCCTAAGCTTGGGGATGCCCCGTGGTTCACCCAAGCATATTTCAAGAAGACTCAAGCGTCTAAGCTTGGGGATGCCCAAGGCATCCCCTTCTTCATCAACTTATCAGGTCATCTCTAGTGAAACTATATTTTTATTATTCCACATCATATGTGCTTTACTTGGAGCGTTTGTTTGTTTTATTTTTGTTTGTGTTTGAATAAATTCGGATCGTAGCAATCCTTGTGTGGGAGAGACACGCTCCGCTTTTTCATATGAACACTGGTGGTCTTCGTTTTATTTTTCATGTTCATAGCGAAGCTGAGAGCCGCATCACTTATTGATATTTGGTTGGAAACAGAAAAATGCTTCATATTATCTTGAATAATTTGATACTTGGCAATTGTTTTGAGCTCTCAAGTAGATCATGTTTAAGCTCTTGCATCATGTAGTTTAAACCTATTAGTGGAGAACTACCATAGAGCTTGTTGAAATTTGGTTTGCATGATGGGTCTCTCTAAGGTCTAGATATTTTCTGGTAAAAGTGTTTAAGCAACAAGGAAGACAGTGTAGAGTCTTATAATGCTTGCAATATGTTCTTCTGTAAGTTTTGCTGTACGGTTTATACTTGTGTTTGCTTCAAACAACCTTGCTAGCCAAAGCCTTGTTGAGAGGAAATGCTTCTCGTGCATCCAAAACCTTGAGCCAAAACCTATGCCATTTGTGTCCACCATACCTATTATGTGGTATTTCCTGCCATTCCAAGTAAATACTTCATGTGCTACCTTTAAACAATTAAAAATCTATTATCTCTTATTTGTGTCAATGTTTTATAGCTCATGAGGAAGTATGTGGTGTTTATCTTTCAACCTTGTCATTTACTTCTGACAGACTTTCACCAATGAACTAGTGGCATATACATCCGCTTATCCAATAATTTTGCAAAAAGAGCTGGCAATGGGGTGCCCATCCCCAATTAATTAACTTTCATTAATAACTCTCTTCACATGTTTTGCCTGATCTATCGCAACTTAATTTTGCAAATAGACACTCCTCCATGGAGGAGTGTCATCAATAATGAAACTAAAATACATGTGTAAACAAAAGAGAAGAGGGATGATCTACCTTGCTGGTAGAGATAACGTCCTTCATGGGAGCCGCTCTTGAAAGTCTGGTTGATAAGGTTGTTAGAGTACCCGCTACCATTCGTTGACAACAACAAACACCTCTCAAAACTTTACTTTTATGCTCTCTATATGATTTCAAAACTTGAAAAGCTCTAGCACATGATTTAATCCCTGCTTCCCTCTGTGGGCCTTTTCTTTACTTTTATTTAGTTGGTTTACCTACTTCTTTCTATCTTAGAAGCAAACACTTGTGTCAACTGTGTGCATTGTTCTTACATGCTTACTTATTGCACTTACTATATTACTTTGTGTTGACAATTATCCATGAGGTATGCATGTTGAAGTTGAAAGCAATTGCTGAAACTTAAATCTTCCTTTGTGTTGCTTCAAACCTCTTATTAAGAATTTATTGCTTTATGAGTTAACTCTTATGCAAGACTTTTTGATGCTTGTCTTGAAAGTACTATTCATGAAAAGTTTTTGCTATATGTTATCTATTTGTTAGCAAACTATAGATCATTGCCTTGAGTCACTTCATTCATCTCATATGCTTTACAATATTATGATCAAGATTATGTTGGTAGCATGTCACTTCAGAAATTATTCTTTTATCGTTTACCTACTCGAGGCGAGTAGGAACTAAGCTGGGGATGCTTGATACTCCAACGTATCTATAATTTCTGATGTTCCATGCTAGTTTTATGACAATTCCTACATGTTTTGCTCACACTTTATAATGTTTTTATGCATTTTCCGGGACTAACCTATTAACAAGATGCCGAAGTGTCGGTTCTGTTTCTGCTGTTTTTGGTTCCAGAAAAGCTGTTCGGGCAATATTCTCGAATTCGACGAAACAAAAGCCAAACCTCCTATTTTACCGAGACGGACCCAGAACACCGAAGGAGATACGGAGAGGGGCCAAGGGGGCCCCACACCACCTAGCGGCGCGGCCAAGAGGGGGTTCGACCATATTTCCAGAAGACATCCAGAACTCCGCCGCCATCGCGAAACTCCATTCTGGCACCCTGCCGGGACGGGGAATTGGACGAGATCATCGCCATCATCACCACCGACGCCTCTCCATCGACCATCCATGCTTCCCCCATCCATGTGTGAGTAATTCCCCCGCTGTAGGCTGAAGGGGATGGTAGGGATTGGATGAGATTGATCATGTAATAGTCATAAGATTGTTAGGGCATAGTGCCTAGTATCCGTTGTTGGTACTTTTATGATATTGTTGCAACTTGTTATGCTTAATGCTTGTCACTAGGGCCCGAGTGCCATGATTTCAGATCTGAACATGTTATTGATTCATGATGATATTCATTGTTTTATGATCATACCTGCAAGTTGTATACACATGTTGCTGTCCGGAACCCGAGGCCCCAAAGTGACAGAAATTGGGACAACCGGAGGGGAAGGCTGTGATATGAGGATCACATGTGTTCACGGAGTGTTAATGCTTTGCTCCTACTCTATTAAAAGGTACCTTAATTACCGATAGTTTCCCTAGAGGCCCGGCCGCCACCGTTGGTAGGACAAAAGATGTTGTGCAAGTTTCTCATTGCGAGCACGTACGACTATATACGGAACACATTCCTATGGTTGTTTAGTACTTGGATACTATTTTATTACTATCTGCAAATGCCCTGCCTTGATTGTTACATGAGTTCTCTTATCCATGCGCCCGTTCATCCATCCCTGTGCCTACATTATTTCAATCCTGCTTTACTACAATCACTTGCTATCTTTATTACTCTTTGCTTATATTTCACTCACTCTGCTATAAAGCTGTTACTATGATAAACTCTTGCGAGCAAGTCTATTTCAGTGCAGCTGAATTGACAACTCATTTATTAAGGCTTACAAATATTCTTTGGCTCCCCTTGTGTCGAATCAATAAATTGGGTTTTACTTCCCTCGAAGACTGTTGCGATCCCCTATACTTGTGGGTCATCAAAGGACTAGGTAACTATGTATCGAAAGCTTATAGCAAGTTGAACTTAATGACTTGATCTTATGCTACGCTTATTTCGGTGTATGTCCATTAGATCATTCACCCAATGACATAACCTTGTTATTAACAACATCCAATGTTATGATCACTAAACCATGATCATCTATTAATCAACAAGCTAGTTATACAAGAGGCTTACTAGGGACTCCTTGTTGTTTACATAACACACATGTATCAATGTTTCGGTTAATACAATTATAGCATGGGATGTAAACATTTATCATGAACACTAAGATATAACAATAACTAATTTATTATTGCCTCTTGGGCATATCTCCAACAGTCTCCCACTTGCACTATAGTCAATAATCTAGTTTACATTTGTAAAGATATAACACCTTGGTCTTCTGGTGCTTATCATGTTTTGCTCACGGGAGAGGTTCAGTCAATGGATCTGACATGCTCAAAAAAGAACACCTTCTTAATATATTTATCTTGAACTACTTCAATATTCATTCTATGTACTTTGACTTAAAATTATTATGTGTTTCAATCTATCTTCATAGATCTTGACACTAAATATGTTTCAATCAATATCCTTTCATTGAAGTTAATTCTCAATGAAACCTTTTAATCACATCAAGTATATAATTATCATTTATAATCAATGATATGTCATCCACATATAATATTATAACTATGTCTCAGCGCTCCCACTTAATTTCTTGCAAATGCAAGCATCTTCATCGTTTCTGATGAAATCAAGATTATTTCATCCGGTGAAGATTCCAACTCCGTGATACTTAGTTCATCCAATGAAGTTTGTATACCTATCTAGTATTCCACGGACTAGCAACATTCTTTGGTTTGTATGTAGTATACATCCTTCATACACACTTCTGGTAAGGAATGTATTTCCGCCATCCTACTATCATATCTCATAAAAGAAATATGTAGCGATTACTAGAATAATCCACATAGACTATAAGCATTGCTACGGAAGATCTAATCTTATCATAGTCAACTCTTTGAACTTTGTCGTAAATAACTTTTCGACAAGTCGAGCTTCTTCAAGGATATTGCATCCAAGTCCATCAATTTTATAGACCTTTTTTATTTTCAGAAAAGTATTCACCTATCTTGGATTTCATGGCACTTAGCCATTTTAACGGAGTCAGGGCCCATCATAACTTTTTTGTATGTAGTTGGTTTATCATTGTTCAAAATCAATCCTTTGTCCACAAATCATTAATTTGATCACAAAGTAAACCACATCTACAAGGTTCAATAGGTACTTTGATCTCCATGACTATAACACTTTGTAGACATGGGAGCCATGATCGTCGTGGCTCTTAGAACCATTTCGATCTTGTGCTACTACGATCATCATGCTCAGGGTTCATAAACCTTATCAAGTTCCATTGTCCTCCCACTCAAATACTTCTCTAGAAACAATTTCTTGGAAATAAGTAAGAAACATCGACAAACACTTTTGTCTTTGACTTCATAGTGGAAAGAATTCCCAATCAATTCTCTGGGATAACCAACAAAGACATTCATCCGATTTTGGTTTTAAACTCATTTACCTATGATACGCATACCAAAATTTAAGAAAGGACTATTAGGGTTTATACCCATGCCATAACTCATATGGTGTCATTTCAACGGATTATGATGACGCTCTATTTGGTGTAAAAGCGGTAGTCTCTAAAGCATAATCCACAAAAATACAATGGCGTCATTTTATTTTATCTCATCATTAATCCAACAGATTTGGATACGTCTCTCGGACACTCCATCATCACTATGATACTCCAAGAAACGTGAGGTTGTAGAACAATTTCATAACTCTCTTAGATGTTCTCTAAAACTCGTAATTCAAATATTTCCACCATGATCCAATCATAGATATTTGACTTTTCTATTACGATGATTTCCACGTCATGCTAAAATTTATTTGAATCCATTCAAATGTTTCAAATTTCTTCCTTTTCGAATAAATATATCCACATATATACACTCAATTCATTGTTGGAAGTTTTCATGAAGTAGAAGAATCTCCCGCAGACAACTATGCCCAACGAATCACATACATCATCATGTATGTTTCCATTAAGTTAGTTGCCCGTTCAACTCTTGGCCTATGAACGGTATTTCAGTCATTCTCTTTAGAAGAGATTTGCAAGCGCCAAACGATTCAAAAATCAAATGACTCCAAAATTCCATTTGCATGGAGTTCCTTCATGCGTTCCTTTCTAACATGACCTAAATGGCGGTTCCACTAATAAGTGGAATTCACATCATTTGCCTTATGGCATTTTAGCGTCAGTGTTATGCGTACATGGAATACTGTCATAATTTGAACAACTCATTGTTTTCATTTGACTAGAACAAAACAACAATTATAAAGTTCTTTATTATAAATCTGAAGGGCTAGGTAGAATGAAAACGATGAACACAATAACACTTTATTTTGTTCGAGACGCGCATTCCTACCATATTCCTTTTCAGTCACTTAGGCCATTGTATTCTTGTATTGCGTTGTTTTGTATGACACCTCATACCAACCAATATGGTACAAATACCCAAGAATTTCATTGTGTGACCAAACAAGGAATACATTCATAACATGTATATCATCTATATACACCTGAGCTAGACTTTCTAGTCTTTTCTTTCTTTTTGCAAAATCTTTTGTAGTTTCTCTTTTAGCTTTCCTCATTTTCAGAAAACACTTCACCTTAAATAACTTCTAGGTCCGTTGGTCAAATACCAATAACCTTGAGGTTCTTTCTTTGAAGTTGATCATCACATGACAAGATTTCCAGATTTCACTATTAGTAACTTTTTAATGTGATGAACAATTTCACTCATAATTTTATCCATGAAATCATGACGACTTTCCGAGACCATGTCTGTACATGCTAGGCTCGTAAAGTTTAACCTTAGTACTCATATGTGCAAATCGGCTTGCATCCGTTGTATGCACACGTAGAATCTATAACACCCGATCATCACGTGATGCTTGAAATGACGAGTCTTAGCAGTGCATACTAAGGACGATCACTTCATGGATATGTGAATATCGTTAGTGCCCAACTAGTTGGAGGATTGGGACGCCTGGCGTCTTCAACCTTCGTACATTCCCATAAAACTTATGAGTTTATGTAGTCTCACTAGATTATATTCTATCATCTTGCAATAAGGTCATAGATATCACATATATCTCATACCTTGCTTATTTCTGAAAACAAAATTTCCAGCTCCTTACTTTTAAAACGGATTTGAACTTCAAGTTTCACGAAGACAAGATGATTTTAGGTACTAATTGAAAGCATTGCTCTTTGAATCAGCAATGTGAGGTTTACTAAAAGTTTGCAATAGGACTTAATCATTTCTTGATTCTTTAACAATACGGTACCAGTCCGTAAAGTTACTTGTCAGACTTAACAGTATTTCTATCTCAATTACAAGACTAGCGCATGGTAGATAACGGATGCCAATTCTACAAATTTAATTCAAAATACTATTCAGACTATGTTCATGATAATTAGTTCATGTTTTAATCTAATTACTAATGAACTCTCACTTAATACAACATCCCTCATAGTTGTTTAGTGGCACACGATCCATACACCAAAACCGATCATCACGTGAGATGATGTAGCTTCATGGTGAACATCAACATGTTGATCATATCATCCATATGTCTCGTGTTCAACCTTTCGGTTTCCTGTGTTGAGGCCATGTCTGTACATGCTAGGCTCGTCAAGCAAACCCAAGTATTTCCGCGTGTGCAACATGGCTTGCACCCGTTGTATATGAACGTAGAATCTATCACATCCGATCATCACGAGATGCTTCGAAACGATGAACTTTAGCAACGGTGCATACGAGGGGAGAACACTTTATTATCTTGATATTAATGTGAGGGATCATCTTATAATGCTACCGTCGCGATCTAAACAAGATAATATGCAAAAAGGATTAACATCACATGCACTTCATAATATGTGATATGATATGGTCTTTCTTCTTGTGCTTTTGATCTCCATCTCCAAAGCACACGAGCATGATCTCCATCATCACCAGCATTGCACCAAGGTCCGTGGCATCGCTTCATGGTTGTCCATCACTTATAGCTACTATAACAACTACTTGAAATAAAGCTATTACATGATGAATAGACACGCATGTCTTAACAAATTTAAAGACAACCATTAGGCTCCTGCCGGTTGCCATAATACAATAATGAACATCTCATACATCAAATATAATCATCATCACATGGCCATATCACATCACCAAACCCTACCAAAACAAGTTAGACGCCTCTAGTTTGGTTTGCATATTTTACGTGGTTTAGGATTATCGAGTAAGATCCAATCTAACTACGAACATGAACCACAACGGTGATACTAGTGTTGTCGATAGAAATAGTAAATTGAATCTTAACTATGGTGAGAGAGACAGACACCCGCAAAGCCACTTATGCAATACAAGTTGCATGTCAAGAGTGGAGCAAGTCTCATGAGACGCGGTCATGTAAAGTTAGCCCGGGCCTCTTCATCCCACCATCCCGCAAGATCAAAGTACACATAACTAAAGACAACAAAAACATCAACGCCCACAAAATCATTGTGTTCTACTCGTGCAACAGATCTATGCATAGACACGGCTCTGATACCACTAATGGGTTCGTTGCATGGAAAACAAAATTTTCTACCGTGAACATGAACAAAAACCAAGATCCAATCTAGGAAGAAGCAAGATCTAATCTACCAAGATCGAAGCAACGAGATGTATGTGAGACTAACCCTCGAAGATTCCAAAGCCTACGAGATTAGATCTCGTTGTTGATGTAGTCGATCATCTAGTGCTGCAATCCGGCAACACTTGCATACTCGGTCGTGCGTACGGTGTCGATGAATCCCGTTCTCTCCCCGTTCCAGCGGGCAGCAGAGGTGTGGTAGATCCCCTCGGAATCCCAGCAGCACGACGGCGTGGTGGTGGTGGAGGAGGAGAAAAGCTGCAGGGCTTCGCCAAGCCGGTACAACATTATGGAGGAGAGAGGGGGGCGGCCAGAGCTAGGTCTGATGGGGTGAGCGCCCCCTGGCTCATCCCCTCTTTATATAGGGGGGAGGTCGGTTTGGGTGGGCCCAAAGCCCCAAACCCATCTAGGGCCGGTGGCCAAGAGGGGGGACGGATTTCTTCCCCCCCAGGGCTTTGGGAAAACCCTAAGGGTGGCCGGCCGGGCCTTGAGGGCATGTGCCCCGGCCCATTAGGCTAGGGTGCATCCCCTCGGCCCATGCTAGGCCTCCTAGGGTCATGGGCCCACTGGTGGGACCCTCGGAACCTTCTAGAACCTTCCTGGTCTTTCATCGGAAAAATCCCGAACTTTTCCGAAACCTAGAAATCAACTTCCCTTATATGAATCTTCTTCTCCGGACCATTCCGGACCTCCTGTGTCCTGGATCCCATCCGAGACTCAGACAAACTTGAACGCATCTCATATTAGAATCTACTTATGCGACGTCGAACCTTAAGCGCGCCACCCTACGGTTCGTGAACTATGCAGACATGGTCGAGACTCCTCTCCGACAAATAACCAATAGCGGGATCTGGAGATCCATAATGGCTCCACACATTCAGCGATAACTTAGTGATTGATTGAACCATTTACATACGATGATTCCCTTTGTCACCGATACTTTACTTGTCCGAGGTTCGATCATCGTTATCTCCATACCTTGTTCAACCTCGTTACCGACAAGTACTCTTTACTCGTACTGTGGTATGTCATCTCTTGTGACCCAGCCACATGCTTGCAAGCTAATTAGACGACATTCTACCGAGAGAGCCCAGAGTATATCTATCCGTCATCGGGATGGACAAATCCCACTGTTGATCCATATGCCTCAACTCACACTTTCTGAATACTTAATCCCATCTTTATAACCACCCATTTACGCAATGGCGTTTGATGTAATCAAAGTACCCTTCCGTGTAAGTGATTTACATGATCTCATGGTCGAAGGACTAGGTAACTATGTATCGAAAGCTTATAGCAAGTTGAACTTAATGACTTGATCTTATGCTACGCTTATTTGGGTGTATGTCTATTATATCATTCACCCAATGACATAACCTTGTTATTAACAACATCCAATGTTCATGATCACGAAACCATGATCATCTATTAATCAACAAGCTAGTTATACAAGAGGCTTACGAGGGACTCCTTGTTGTTTACATAACACACATGTATCAATGTTTCGGTTTATACAATTATAGCATGGGATGTAAACATTTATCATGAACACTAAGATATAACAATAACTAATTTATTATTGCCTCTTGGGCATATCTCCAACAGCGATAGTGTGACATGTTGAGCAGGCAGTGGCGTAGGAAGAGGCCACAGTGGCCAACGAGGCCGCGGCGGTGGCCTTGCGTGAGATACGCCACGAGGCAGCCATGGCTAGGGTGGAGGCGGTGGTTCTCGATGCTGCCAGCATCACTATGCGCGGGCGTCATGATACGTCTCCGACGTATCGATAATTTCTTATGTTCCATGCCATATTATTGATGATACCTACATGTTTTATGCACACTTTATGTCATATTCGTGCATTTTCTGGAACAAACCTATTAACAAGATGCCGAAGTGCCATTCTGTTTCTGCTGTTTTTGGTTTCAGAAATCCTAGTAACGAAATATTCTCGGGTGGACGAAACGAAGACCCAGGGCCTATTTCGCCACGAACCTTCCGGAAGACCGAAGAGCATACGAAGTGGGGCCACGAGGTGGCCAAACCACAAGGCGGCGCGCCAAGGGGCCGTGCCGCCCTGTGGTGTGGGCCCTCGTCAGCCCCCGACTCGCCCTTCCGCCTACTTAAAGCCACCGTCGCGAAACCCCGATGCGAAAAACCACGATACGGAAAACCTTCGAGACCGCCGCCGATCCCATCTCGGGGGATTCGGAGATCTCCTCGGCGCCCCGGAGAGGGGATTCATCTCCCGGAGGACTCTACACCGCCATGGTCGCCTCCGGGGTGATGAGTGAGTAGTTCACCCCTGGACTATGGGTCCATAGCAGTAGCTAGATGGTTGTCTTCTCCTCATTGTGCTTCATTGTTGGATCTTGTGAGCTGCCTAACATGATCAAGATCATCTATATGTAATGCTATATGTTGTGTTTGTCGGGATCCGATGGATAGAGAATACCATGTTATGTTAATTATCAAGTTGTTACATATGTGTTGTTTATGATCTTGCATGCTCTCCGTTACTAGTAGAGGCTCTGGCCAAGTTTTTGCTTTTAACTCCAAGAGGGAGTATTTATGCTCGATAGTGGGTTCATGCTGCATTGACACCTGGGACAGTGAGAAAGTTCTAAGGTTGTGTTGTCTTGTTGCCACTAGGGATAAAACATTGGCGCTATGTCCGAGGATGTAGTTGTTGATTACATTACGCACCATACTTAATGCAATTATCTGTTGCTTTGCAACTTAATACGGAAGGGGTTCGGATGATAACTGAAGGTGGACTTTTAGGCATAGATGCAATTGGATGGCGGTCTATGTACTTTGTCGTAATGCCCAATTAAATCTCACTATACTTATCATGCCATGTATGTGCATTGTTATGCCCTCTCTATTTGTCAATTGCCCGACTGTAATTTGTTCACCCAACATGCTTTTATCTTATGGGAGAGACACCTCTAGTGAACTGTGGACCCCGGTCCATTCTTTTATAGAAATACAAATCTGCTGCAATACTTGTTTTACTGTTTTCTGCAAACAATCATCTTCCACACAATACGGTTAATCCTTTGTTACAGCAAGCCGGTGAGATTGACAACCTCTGTTTCGTTGGGGCAAAGTACTTTGGTTGTGTTGTGCAGTTCCACGTTGGCGCGGAATCCCTGGTGTTGCGCCGCACTACATCCCCCGCATCAACCTTCAACGTGCTTCTTGGCTCCTCCTGGTTCGATAAACCTTGGTTTCTTTCTGAGGAAAACTTGCTGTGCGCATCATACCTTCCTCTTGGGGTTGCCCAACGAACGTGTGAAATACACGCCATCAAGCATATTTTCTGGTGCCGGGGAGATCAAGACACGCTGCAGGGAGTCTCCACTTCTCAACCTCTTTACTTTGTTTTTGTCTTGCTTTATTTTATTTACTACTTTGTTTGCTGCATTATATCAAAACACAAAAAAATTAGTTGCTAGCTTTACTTTATTTACTGTCTTGTTTGCTATATCAAAAACATAAAAAATTAGTTACTTGCATTTACTTTACTTGATTCATCAACATTCCTTTTAATTTTACCACAAAAAACATACCGGTAGGACGCGGGTCTATCATTGGGAGAAACAATATAGAAGAATTCTTCAGTCATGTTAGTACCGTTGAAGATTTTGAAGATAGACACTTGGTAGAACTTGCTCCTACTTATGAAATTGCTGTTGCTGCTTTAGTTCGCATGTTGGAAACTAAATTTGTTAATCTCAATCCTATAATCCAACACATGTTTCTTACACTTGGTGATATGGAAGAGGGGAAAAGAAAGATTTTGTTTTAGAAACCCTTCTTGGAGAATTTGGTGGTCTAGCAAGAGAGGCTAGAAAGATCTTCGCTAAATTTAATATGCTTGGTTCTCATACTAATTTTGTTAGTCTCCTTGAAAAAATGGACATGGATAGGATAAGATACACTAATAATGCTAATGATGGTGGGGAGATCAAAGCACCAATACCATGTAAACTCCTAGCTATGAATGATGCACTAGAAAATAACTATGCTTGGCTTGTTCTGAAAATTTGTTCGATGAAAGTAGCAAGCCCAAGACTAATAAGAAGGGAGACGCTGAAACTTATGTATCCAATATACTATGCATGGTTGAGAAAACTCCAAACCCCGCTGTAGGTGCACCACCCTTCGATAATACTTGAGTTACACTTTCTGCGCCTAGCTAAAGAAAAACGCTTATGGGAGACAACCCATGTTTTTACTCCAGTATTTTTGTTTTATATTTGTGTCTTGGAAGTTGTTTACTACTGTAGCAACCTCTCCTTATCTTAGTTTTGAGTTTTGTTGTGCCAAGTAAAGTCTTTGATAGTAAAGTAAGTACTAGATTTGGATTACTGCGCAGTTCCAGATTTCTTTGCTGTCACGAATCTGGGTCTACCTCCCTGTAGGTAGCTCAGAAAATTAAGCCAATTTACGAGCATGATATGTACGCAACTTTCATTCAATTTGGGCATTTTCATTTGAGCAAGTCTGGTGGCCTAATAAAATCCATCTTTACGGACTGTTCTGTTTTGACAGATTCTGTCTTTTATTTCGCATTGCCTCTTTTGCTATGTTGGATGAATTTCTTTGATCCATTAATGTCCAGTAGCTTTATGCAATGTCCAGAAGTGTTAAGAATGATTGTGTCACCTCTGAACATGTGAATTTTTATTATGCACTAACCCTCTAATGAGTTGTTTCGAGTTTGGTGTGGAGGAAGTTTTCAAGGATCAAGAGAGGAGTATGATGCAATATGATCAAGGAGAGTGAAAGCTCTAAGCTTGGGGATGCCCCGGTTCACCCCTGCATATTCTAAGAAGACTCAAGCGTCTAAGCTTGGGGATGCCCAAGGCATCCCCTTCTTCATCGACAACATTATCAGGTTCCTCCCCTGAAACTATATTTTTATTCCGTCACATCTTATGCACTTTGCTTGGAGCGTCGATTTGTTTTTGTTTTTGTTTTGTTTGAATAAAATGGATCCTAGCATTCACTTTATGGGAGAGAGACACGCTCCGCTGTAGCATATGGACAAATATGTCCTTAGGTTCTACTCATAGTATTCATGGCGAAGTTTCTTCTTCGTTAATTTGTTATATGGTTGGAATTGGAAAATGCTACATGTAGTAACTCTAAAATGTCTTGGATAATTTGATACTTGGCAATTGTTGTGCTCATGTTTAAGCTCTTGCATCATATACTTTGCACCCATTAATGAAGAAATACTTAGAGCTTGCTAATTTGGTTTGCATATTTGGTTTCTCTAGAGTCTAGATAACATCTAGTATTGAGTTTTGAACAACAAGGAAGACGGTATGGAGTCTTATAATGTTTACAATATGTCTTTTATGTGAGTTTTGCTGTACCGTTCATCCTTGTGTTTGTTTCAAATAACCTTGCTAGCCTAAACCTTGTATCGAGAGGGAATACTTCTCATGCATCCCAAATACTTGAGCCAACCACTATGCCATTTGTGTCCACCATATCTACCTACTACATGGTATTTATCGCCATTCCAAAGTAAATTGCTTGAGTGCTACCTTTAAAATTCCATCATGCACCTTTGCAATATATAGCTCATGGGACAAATAGCTTAAAAACTATTGTGGTATTGAATATGTACTTATGCACTTTATCTCTTATTAAGTTGCTTGTTGTGCGATAACCATGTTTAGGGACGCCATCAACTATTCTTTGTTGAATATCATGTGAGTTGCTATGCATGTCCGTCTTGTCTGAAGTAAGAGAGATCTACCACCTTTATGGTTGGAGCATGCATATTGTTAGAGAAGAACTTTGGGCCGCTAACTAAAGCCATGATTCATGGTGGAAGTTTCAGTTTTGGACACATATCCTCAATCTCATATGAGAATAATAATTGTTACCACATGCTTATGCATTAAATAGGAGTCCATCATCTGTTGTCCATGTTGTCCCGATATGGATGTCTAAGTTGAGAATAATCAAAAGCGAGAAATCCAAAATGCGAGCTTTCTCCTTAGACCTTTAGGCGGCATGGAGGTACCCCATTGTGACACTTGGTTAAAACATGTGCATTGCAAAGATCCGGTAGTCCAAGCTAATTAGGACAAGGTGCGGGCACTATTAGTATACTATGCATGAGACCTGCAACTTGTAAGATATAATGTACATAACTCATATGCTTTATTACTACCGTTGACAAAATTGTTTCATGTTTTCAAAATAAAAGCTCTAGCACAAATATAGCAATCGATGCTTTCCTCTTTGAAGGACCATTCTTTTTACTTTTATGTTGAGTCAGTTCACCTATCTCTCTCCACCTCAAGAAGCAAACACTTGTGTGAACTGTGCATTGATTCCTACATACTTGCATATTGTACTTGTTATATTACTCTATGTTGACAATTATCCATGAGATATACATGTTACAAGTTGAAAGCAACCGCTGAAACTTAATCTTCCTTTGTGTTGCTTCAATACCTTTACTTTGATTTATTGCTTTATGAGTTAACTCTTATGCAAGACTTATTGATGCTTGTCTTGAAGTACTATTCATGAAAAGTCTTTGCTTTATGATTCACTTGTTTACTCATGTCATTACCATTGTTTTGATCGCTGCATCCACTACATATGTTTACAAATAGTATGATCAAGGTTATGATGGCATGTCACTTCAGAAATTATCTTTGTTATCGTTTTACCTGCTCGGACGAGCAGAACTAAGCTTGGGGATGCTTGATACGTCTCCGACGTATCGATAATTTCTTATGTTCCATGCCATATTATTGATGATACCTACATGTTTTATGCACACTTTATGTCATATTCGTGCATTTTGGAACTAACCTATTAACAAGATGCCGAAGTGCTTCTTTTTTCTTGTTTTTGGTTTCAGAAATCCTAGTAACGAAATATTCTCGGAATTGGACGACGAAGACCCGGGGCCTATTTCGCCACGAACCTTCGAACCGAAGAGCATACGAAGTGGGGCCATGGGTGGCCAAACCACAAGGCGGCGCGCCGAGGGGGCGCCACCGGTGTGGGCCCCTCGTCGGCCCGACTGCCCTTCCGCCTACTTAAAGCCACCGTTGCGAAACCCGATGCGAAAAACCACGATACGGAAAACCTGCGAGGACGCCGCCGCGTCCCATCTCGGGGATTCGGAGATCTCTCCGGCGCCCTGCGGGAGGGGATTCATCTCCCGGAGGACTCTACACCGCCATGGTCGCCTCGGAGTGATGAGTGAGTAGTTCACCTGGACTATGGGTCCATAGCAGTAGCTAGATGGTTGTCTTCTCCTCATTGTGCTTCATTGT
Source organism: Lolium multiflorum (assembly GCA_030979885.1). Taxonomy (NCBI): domain Eukaryota; kingdom Viridiplantae; phylum Streptophyta; class Magnoliopsida; order Poales; family Poaceae; genus Lolium; species Lolium multiflorum. The sequence continues at coordinate 259,042,438 of CM061749.1, forward strand.
TGGATCTTGTGAGCTGACTAACATGATCAAGATCATCTATCTGTAATGCTATATGTTGTGTTTGTCGGGATCCGATGGATAGAGAATACCATGTTATGTTAATTATCAAGTTGTTACATATGTGTTGTTTATGATCTTGCATGCTCTCCGTTACTAGTAGAGGCTCTGGCCAAGTTTTTGCTTTTGAGGGAGTATTTATGCTCGATAGTGGGTGCCTGCATTCACTGGGACAGTGAGAAAAGTTCTAAGGTTGTGTTGTCTGTTGCCACTAGGGATAAAACATTGGCGCTATGTCCGAGGATGTAGTTGTTGATTACATTACGCACCATACTTAATGCAATTGTCTGTTGCTTTGCAACTTAATACTGAAGGGGTTCGGATGATAACTGAAGGTGGACTTTTAGGCATAGATGCGGTTGGATGGCGGTCTATGTACTTTGTCGTAATGCCCAATTAAATCTCACTATACTTATCATGCCATGTATGTGCATTGTTATGCCCTCTATTTGTCAATTGCCCGACTGTAATTTGTTCACCCAACATGCTTTTATCTTATGGGAGAGACACCTCTAGTGAACTGTGGACCCGGTCCATTCTTTTAATACTTGAAATACAAATCTGCTGCAATACTTGTTTTTACTGTTTTCTCGCAAACAATCATCTTCCACACAATACGGTTAATCCTTTGTTACAGCAAGCCGGTGAGATTGACAACCTCACTGTTTCGTTGGGGCAAAGTACTTTGGTTGTGTTGTGCAGGTTCCACGTTGGCGCCGGAATCCCTGGTGTTGCGCCGCACTACATCCCGCCACCATCAACCTTCAACGTGCTTCTTGGCTCCTCCTGGTTCGATAAACCTTGGTTTCTTTCTGAGGGAAAACTTGCTGTTGTGCGCATCATACCTTCCTCTTGGGGTTGCCCAACGAACGTGTGAAATACACGCCATCACGTCGATGCACCGCAGCGGCGTGCAGGGAGGCGACAGAGGCGGTGGCAATCGACATCGCCTCCAATGCCATTCGGGATGCCATGGCGACATGCATGGAGGCGGTGGAGCAGACGGCGCGCGAGAAGGCCAACTTCGCTATCGATGATGCAGAGGAGGAGGACCACGTGGCGGAGGCGGACGTAGCTATGGCTTGGGTCCTCCTGGGCAAGAAGGAGGAAGGGGAGGAAGCCCTCTGGCAGGTGCAGAGAGCGCACAACAGGTCTGCTGCAAGAGATCATAGTCGTGGAGAGTGCAACGCCGAAGCAACATCAATGGTGGAAGCGGCGGCTCAGGCAGCAGCAGAGGCGGAGCGGGTCGCGGAGGAGGAGCGCACGACGCACCGGGAGGTCGAGCTCGACGCCACCTTGGTCCACCGTGAGGAGGAACGCCGTCTGGCGGATTGCAGGGCAGAGTGCCTCCGCTCCGTCGCCACACGACAATGCCCAGAACGCCATCTGGGCTGCACGGGCGGCCATCGACGGGGACGGACTAGGCGGCGGTGAGTAGTAGACGTGTAGGGTCCGACGTACAAGCGGCCTCTTTTATTATTTTCAGTTAGATTAGATGCAAGCCCTTTTGTAACTAGCTGTCGAAAGCTAATGAATGATTTACTATTATAATGTGTCACTTGAAAGCAGGGTCTAACGGCCGACGGGCACACACACACTCGCGCGCTCTGCGCAGACATCCATTTCCTAAATTTAGTGAACGAATTGGTCGCGGCGGACGGATCATTCCGTTTGGGTCACGAGTTGGAGCATGCATTGGCGGTCCACATATCCGCTCGAAATGCCATTATTCCACTTCATCCAATCGATAAAAAAATCCATGTCTACCACAGTATGCACAGTAAAAAAAATTAATGTACACACCAACTGTCACAAAATGGAAATTTCGCTTCCTAGTTTCTGAAAAATAGATAAAAACGCGTGCTAATCTTTGTCAACATACACTCTTCAATTAGTTCACCACCGAACTCTTGATAAGATGGCAATGGTGAACGCTTACCACATGCTGTGTTCGCTGAGCCTACAGTATATATATGCAGTCTGTTTTCACTGTTTTGGTGGAGCTTAGAGCATCGAGGCGCGCGAGACAAACGGACGTTGAGCGATCGTTTGCGTCCGCCAGGCCGTATCACATCTAGCGGGGCGACGCAAAGTGACCGGGCCGTCCGCGACGACGTAAACTTGGTTCAAATATGCGTCAGGTTTGCGTCTCCGCGGACACTGCGTGGTCGCGGAAAGTGTCCGCGTTCGGTGCATCCGGCCCGGTCGGCAGTGACTAGGTAAGCAAAATATTTTTTCATTACTATTGATTGGCCAAAAGGACCATGTTTACAGAGATGGTTAGTCGAGTTAACCTAAAACTACAACGGCCGTACCTACTCGCTATCCCGCGGCTACCACGGCCTTGGTTACCTCGCAGTCTCGCGGCCTACTACTGGCTGCCGGAGGGCCGGCGCCATCGTCGAAGCGCGAGCGCTTCGCGCACTCCGCACGCCGCGCACGCCGTAGATTTTTCACCTTGTCCCGCCTGAGGCGTTCGAGGGCCTCGGCTAGAGTGGAGTCCCACAGGATTCTCCTCGCCATAGAGCTGGCCTCCGCCTCCGCCGCCGCCGCCGCCTGGGCCACCGTCACCTCCGCCTGGGCCGCCGCCGCCTCCGCCGTCGCCGCCGCCTGCAACCCCGCCAGCTGGGCGTGGAAGCGGGCCCTGTCCCTAGCCGCCTCCGCCACCGCTTCGTCCTTGGCGGCGATGGCGCTCGCCAGCTCCCGGTTCTCCTGCTCGACCCACGCGGGAGAAGGGCCCCTCCGCTGGAGCGCGTCCAGGTCGGGGCACATGTACCCCCGAGCCATGGACACCGCATAGCGTGGGCTTCCTCCTCCACCAACCAAGCCTGACGGCGCAGGGCGTCCCCAGCCAGGGTCTCGAAGGACGCGACCAGAATGAACTGGTCGCCGGCGCACTCGAAGCGGTCGGGTACGGGGGCGGCATCGTCGGTGATGTCGTGGATGACGGTGTCCGCTGGTGGGGCCGCCGGAGGGGAGCCATCGCCGCCCGCGCCTCCGCGAGCGCCACCCTGGCATCGGTGAGCTCGGCCCTGGCGTCGATGATTTGCGCCCTGGTCGCCGTGAGGCGCCCTTCCACGCGCTCTGCCGCCTCCGCCTCTGCAACCTCCGCCTCCGCAGCCGCCTCCTCCAGGTCTTGCTGCTCGGCCTTAACGCCGGCAGCGACTAGCTCCTCGTCCTCCTCCGGGTGGACGTGGCGGCACATCTGAACTACATGTTCCCAACTAAGGTTGTGTGTTTCATTGCAAGAGAGGTGTCAGACAAGGAGACCCCCTGTCTCCTCTTCTTTTTGTCCTAGCTGCTGATTTGTTACAGTCTGCAATTAATAAAGCTTACAGAGATGGACTGCTCACTCTCCCTTTTCCCTCTAATGAAGATACAGACTTCCCTGTGGTTCAATATGCAGATGACACTCTTGTTATCCTACCAGTTCACACACAACAAGTACAAATCATGAAAGATATCCTTCAGCAGTATGCTCAGTCCACAGGCTTAATAATTAATTATAACAAATCTTCTATGATCCCAATAAATATAGACACTGCCACAGCTTCCAGTATTGCTGAGCTTATTGGATGTCAAATTGCAAAAATGCCTTTCACTTACCTGGGACTGCCACTTGGCACAACCAAACCAACTGTGCAAGAACTTATGCCTCTGGTGGACAGAATTGAGAGGAAAGTATCTGCCTCATTTATGCTCATGTCTTACAGTCGACGAGTGACTCCGATAAATTCTCTCCTTACTTCCATTGCCAGCTTCTCTATGTGTGCCCTTCAACTGCACCCAAAAATTCTTGAATTGGTTGAAAAAATTAGAAGACATTGTCTTTCGTTGAAAAAGGGAGAAAATGGAGAAAAAAAGAGCAACTCTTTAGCCTCATGGGATATGGTTTGTCAACCCAAAAAGAAAGGAGGACTTGGAATACTCAATCTGAAAATACAGAATCAGGGTTTGTTACTGAAATATCTCCATAAGTTCTATAACAGAGAAGATACCCCCTGGGTTAACCTGATTTGGAGCACTTACTATACAAGTGAAATTCCACATGCTGCTTCACTATATGGGTCTTTTTGGTGGAAAGATATCTGCAAGCTTATGCCTATCTATAGAGGAATTGCCTCTAGTACAGTAAATGAAGGGACTACAACACTCTTTTGGAAAGATTCTTGGATTTCAAATATTGTCAGTGAAACATACCCCAGGGCCTTTTCATTTGCAATTAATGAAGACATTTCTGTACAAGAATTTCTATCATCTGCCAGGCTAGGGGACCTTTTTCATTTACCCTTATCTCCAGAAGCAATGAACTCAGAGAATTACAGAATGACACAAGGCATATCATTCTTTCTCAACAACATGGTGAATGGACCTATGAGTGGGGATCCAAATTCACAGCCAGCAAATACTACAACTTCTGTTTTAGAGAAATTTCGCCACATGTCACCTATGGTTGGCTATGGAAGAGCAAATGTGTACCAAAAATGAAATTCTTTGGTTGGCTAGTACTATCAGATAGATTAAACACCAGGAACATGCTCCGGAGAAGACACTATTGCCTAAACACAGGATATAACTGCCTGATGTGCATAAACCCACCAGAAGAAACAATTGAACATTTGCTCTTTTACTGCCCCTTTAGTACCTTATGCTGGGAAAAAATTGGAATGTCCTGGCACAGTAACTCTGAAAGAAGGACATTAATTCAGAAAGGAAAGGATCAGTGGCAGAAACCAATGTATATGGAAATTATGCTGATATCTGCCTGGAACATATGGAAAGAAAGGAATAACCTCCTCTTTAAAGGAATAAACCCCAGTATAGAGTCCTGGAAACAGAGAGTCAAGACTGATCTCCTTCTCTTGATCCATAGAACCAAAGAAAAACTTCATAGCTTTATCCTTGATTTTGCAGAAAAAATCTAGTGTTAGATTAGAGGTTTACATGTAAATTTTGTACTTTCTTCCTTTTTAGGAAGACACCATGTAAAGTGTGATTCATTAATACAAAAAAGACAGTAGGAGCCTTTCCTACTGTCAGAGTTCTCAAAAAAAAACTAAGGTTGTGTTCGGCCATGGATGGATGCTAGGGTTTAGCTTGAGGTGTGCCTGTCACCTCCGCCAGTGTCCAACATATATAGTCGCGGCGGGGCGGGAAACGGCGTTGCCGCGCAGGTCGTTTTCCACGCGAGCGAAACACCGCGAAACTTGCCAATGTATTGAGCACGCACGGGAACGACCGTCGTCGCGCGGGAACAGTTAATCGCCGGCGGCAGTCCTCGACGGGACGTAAAACGCCATTAACGACCTTGACGCTGTCTCCGCTCAAAAAATACGCCCGCACCGCTGGAGGTACTCCCGACACAACGGTCGCCCTAAACCGCATGACGTTCACGGGCCAACATAAACGGACACAATCAAACATTTCGAACGTCCGAAATATGTTGACCCGTTGGAGATGCCCTTACCAAACGCTCTGCTTGTTCACTATCGCATGGCTAGTCAGAGCAGCTTTGACCGAGCGGACCACTGCCTGAACACCCGTACTACTATGTGACACTTTCCTGATTCTGGCGGATCTTAACACACTGCACTATGCTACAGCCGAGTCAGACGCTTTGCAGGGATGCTGCTAATTAGAGCATGTCCGCAACACGAATCTCTACGCTAGATCAGACGTCAGCTATAGGGGTGGTATTGCCACCGGGTGGCAACACCATATTTTGCTTATATTGCTTTCACATCCATGATTAAGTTTATAATCTATGTAATAATTGTAATTTTTTTGAATATGATATTCAGATGAAATCTTAATTATTTATGTGGAATAATAGACACAAAATAAGCTTCCTAGTCATGCCTCGAGACTAGTTTATGTTGAATAAGTTACACCCTAGAGGCAATAATAATAAGAGATATTTATTATCTATAATTTCATATTTATTATTAAGTTTATCCTTCGTGCTATAGTTGTGATGTTCCTCGAATATGAGTTCTAGTTATTTCTCTAATAAAACTAGCTCATTTGTTGTCAAGCTTTTGTGATTATGAGCATGTAAATTCTAGCAAAAATGAGTATGGATTATTTGGTTGTATAGACCTAAGACACTGATATGCTATGAGACCTAAGTGTTAAATTATATGAAAGTCCTTTGACCATGAGAAAATTACGGTGAGGGTCATATTGGAGGGTATGCTTTGATCTTACCGGCCCTCACCGGTTAGCTCTACGTGTTGAGAAGGTTAAGGCTCATATATATCTGAAGATACCGCACACGACCGGTAGTCCAGGTACTAGTCGTGTGCCCACCCCGCACGCGACCGGCAGTCCAGCTACTACCAGTCGCGTGTCGATTTTGGCGCTACAATTACTATACGAGTCGTTTGCGCATTTTGGATCCGTTGCTAGTTTTTTTGCAATTGAAAAATAAGCTGGGACAAATGACCAACTGTCCACGTGATTTCATATAAAACAACCTAAAAACTAAAACAAAGCAATCGAGTCCATGTCACCTCCTTGTGGCGTTGACGAGATCTAGGAGAGGAGAGGATCCGTAGCAGCCATCAGCAGTGGCGGAGCAGGGCATCGGATGTGGTCATCGGAGCAGGGCGTTGGAGGTGGTTGTCATTGTCAGGGAGGAGGTGGTCACCGTTGTCGGAGAGGAGGTGGTCACCGTCGCCGGGAGGAGGTGGTCACCATTTCCGGAAAGGAGGTGGCCGCCATCATCGGGGAGGAGGTGGTCGCCGTCATCAGGGAGGAGGTGGTGACCGGTGCCGGAGAGGAGATGGTGAAGAAGTGAAAGAGGAGGAGGGGAAAGAAGGTGGAGAAGAAGAAGATGAGAAGGGAGACGGTGGAGAAGTGGAAGAGGATGAGCGAAAGAGGGTGGAGAAGTTAAAGAGGAGGAGAGGAGAAGGTGAAGAAGTGAAAGGAGATATATGTATATGTGTTTAATTAATTGGAGATGGTTGCTCGGAATATCAACCAACATGGTTGGCTCTCTAGTAAGTGCACACTCAGTTTTTTGACGCTAATCTAGATGCTTAAGTTTTAAAAGTAAATCTCATAAAATACGATCTATTACCTAAGTATCGTACCTCGCAATGATATTCCTCTTGTTCGTTCACTACGATGATTTAATGAAAAACACAAATATACGGTGGCGTCCTGCAACTCCAACGCCTGACATTTGCAGTGGTTGCTTGCCGCACCGACATATATCCTTGGTCGTCAGTCTAAGTCTCCCTGACTCTATCTCTCTTTTTTGTATGACATTCCACTCCCATCGCACTGCCCAAATCCTTAAAACACCGGAGGTCAGCTCACATCAGCTGCCTCCATTTTGTCCAGGATTACCCTTTCATGAAAAAACAACGCCCATGGCCATCACTCTTGCTTCAAGTTTGGATCGAAACATCACCGTAAATATATATGGTTGTGTGAATCAATATGGGTGCAGAGACTAGGATTACCCTTTCATGAAAATCCACGCCCATGGCCCATCATACTAGCTAGATCTTATACAAAATAAATGTGAGGAAGAAGAAGAGCCAGTCGGTATATGCAAAAACAAATGGATCCGATAAATAACAGTCCTCGAGTCCATGTTCAAAAAACGAAGATATATCACGGGTTGAGTTAACACTCAAGACAACATGAAGAAACTTCAACATATTTGACGTGTACAATATACAAAATGTGTACATGATTTTACAACTATGTGAATCACTTGGACATCTCACAATGAGATATAATGATGGATGAACATCTCGAACATACTGGAACAAATAAAAAGACATATGTAGGTACATTGGTAAGACATGCAAGTTACGAGAGTGATTTGCATGTAGAGGGATGATGAGGTAATGTATTTCTGATGGGCGATGTATCATATGGAGCAGGTGTAGTTGTCGGGGCAGGTCTTGCGGCACTGGTTAAGAAGGAGGGTGAAGTCGTCGAGTAAACTGAGTTTGATGCCGAGAATCTCAGCCTTGATGGCGGTGCAGAGACAGACGGAGGCATCGAGGTTGGCGAGCCCAGACAGCAGCGGGCAGCACTCCTCATTCTCGGGCACGGGGAGGTTGAGCTTGAGCAGGTTCAGCACGTTGGCGCACACTTTCAGCTTCAGAGTGTCAATCGAGCAGGTTGACGGCGGTGGCGGTGGGCTGGGGGTGGGGCAGTATGGAGCGCAGGCGTGCGCGGCGGAGGCAAGGATAGCCAGGTTCACGGCGAGGAAGAGGACCAACTTGAAGGGCGCCATTGCACTGATCGATTGGTGGAGCAAGCGAGCGAGCTATGTAGTGATCGCGTGGAGTGATTTGATGGCTTAATGCTTGGGATGATTTTCTTGGGTGTTTTGTGGTGGTATTTATAGCCCAAGTATAGTGTGGGAGATCTCTGTCCATGCTAGTCATGATCGATTGAATATGAGTAATTTAAGAATGGTGTACAACACGCTGCCCTTGTTAATTAGCACTGACAGCCATGTTCATAAGATAATTATGTTATCGCGACGAAGATTAGAGCCCGTAAGTGGTTTGTCGGAATAATTAACATACGGTAAACGCAACTGCAATCGCGAAGTATCCAGCTCTCGGCTCAATGTGACAACGTGCATGCCATCTCATCGCCTCCAACAAGTCCGGCTCCAGGACCGTGGGACGACGTGCATGTCATCACTCGTCACAGATCGAGCGACCTGAGTTCAGCAGCATTCTAGTCCGAGACTCTGTGGTATGGTTTTGACTCCATGTATTCCTCATACTGGCTTCTTGCCAATTTGCCGTGCATAGCTAGCTGTCTAGAGAGACAAATCGTTTGAACTTATGGTTCTGTCGAGCTTGTTAGTTTTTAGCGCATTAATCTCATGATTGCTATTTACCCCCTCGATACCCATCATTCGCCGCCTCTCTTGTTAGAAAACGGACTACTACATTCTTCTATGGTGGCTCCAAACAAAATACTATATTTCTGTCTCTTTTATTCGTGGTAAGTTTTTACCAGCTTCTCTATTGCCACACTACATCTCCTTACGTTTCTTTTACCTGGATCTCAACAGTACCTTCCGTAGTATTTCAGAGAAAAGAAGTTGAGTGGTTCTTCAACCGTACCTTCTCCGCCTCTCCGGTACTTTTGAAAAAAACCTTGTTAGGTCAACATACTACTACCTTGATCTGCAGTGAATTCACAAAAGAACATACTACATTATTTGTCGCGTGTCTCATTTATTCAGGAAAATATTACTAGCTTCCTTTATCGGTCGGCTCAAGATCACCCTACATGCATGGGGGTGTCCCCGCGCTACAACTTATTACACCTCTTTTTATCTCGGACTACGCAATGTTTCAGCCTTACACTTAAATTCTACAATATTCTGGAAAGAAAAATGTTCGACCATTCGTCGTCTACCTTATCCGAGAAAAAACAGTACAATCCACATGAGTCCCCTTGCTACGACGAGACTTTTGGGTTCCTTGTTACCGCAGGAAGAAATGGAGGCGGTGGTGGCCGACAAGCGGAGGCGGGTCAAGCCTGATACTCAAGGGCCACCACATATCGTCGACCTCATCTGCAGCCTCTCCGTTGAGATGTTGGACATTATCATATCTTTCCTCCCCACCAAGTCCGCGGTGCGGACAACCGTCCTCTCCTAGAGGTGGCACCACCTCTGGATATCATCGCCCCTCAACCTCACCGTCGAGTGCAACCTCTTCCAACAGGAACGCAAACAGGCCGCCGTAGTTTTTAAGATCCTCATGGCGCACCCTAGACCCGCCAAAAGTGTACACATCTATGGCTTGTGTACCAAATCCAAGCTCGACACCAGCCTCGACATGTGGTTCCGATCAGGCGCCCGAAATGGCCTCGAGGACCTCATATTCTATGGTGGAAACCGAGCTCCCTGCTGTGGTCCACACTCCGCTTCGCGCCCAAGTTGCGCATCGCTCGCCTTTGGTCCTGCTATTTCCTGGAATTTCATTTAGATCCCCTTCTTGTACTTGGACTAAATCAGCATGAGCTCTACAACATCCCCATCTCGGAAGCAGCCAACGAAAGCCTGGTTGTTGACTATATTGCGCTCGAGGGCCTTCAACTTCAGGGGATCCACAGGTTGATAACGATCTACATTGTCTCGCTGAGTATCCGTATGATTGATGTGTTTGGCTTCGAGGATCCTAGAGCCCTTATGATTCTCCGGGAGCTGGTCATTCAGGATGCACGAGATTGATCATAGTTTCTCTAGCGGACCATACAAAAATCTATGTTATCGAGGCACCTAAATTGATAGTGTTGGCCTATGAGTCAACCGAAAGCTCCAAACTTGTTATGGGAGAAATACTAATTGAACTACACCGGTAGTTTTCTTCATCTTGAAAACCACATTTTGTAATTTTATTTTTATCTATGTACTGATGTCCACCCAAGTATGATACACGAGCTCCATCAGCATGCTTGCCATCAGCGCACGGAACTCAACGGAGTGGAACTCGCTGTGAGCTGTGACGGCATTTTTGCCGCCTTTCGCTGCGCCCGCGACACTTCATCGTTGGTGCCAAACTTGGTTTTGAAAAGATGCTGAAGGTTTGAGCAGGTCGGCGCTGAGTACGCAGTGCAGGTCGAAAGGGAGAGCATGCAGACCACCAAGCATGATGGGAGGGCCAGCGAGTGTCGTTGGCGCAGCAAGTGGATCACCACGAAGATGGACACAACCACGAGCAGCTCCACCACCTTATATAGCTCTTGGAACAGGGTACTCTGATTACGTGCAAGACACTACTCACTACCACAGCGAACACCACGTCCGCGCGTGGAAAGACTGCCATATCGCTGTCGCTAACGGTGGCCAAGGAGATTATGATGCCTAGACACCTATGCCAACCACAACTAGCACCATGTTCCATCTACGAAGCCGCGCACATGGCGCGAAGAAATACCACCATGCCACCACCGCACACATCTACACAAGTCACATTATACTAGCGAGTTGCATATATATTTGTCTACGACCGTTGAAACGAAAACTTTACAACATGGGAAGTGTGCGAAACAGCAAGGTGAAGCTATTCGTCAAATGAAATTTTAAACGACAAAATGTGTGCGATAAACATTATGAAATTCGGTAAAAAAAAAGCTTCAAACAAGAACACGAAATTGGAGATTTACAACAAAGAAGTCTTGAAATCGATAGTCAGAATGGAATGGCCTCGTCGACGCACATATTTTTATGTACAACTTATTTTTATTTGAAGTATTGTTATGTTGATTAAATGTGAGTAGAGCTGATGAAGATTAAGGAGGATTGGGGGAGCAAGACCACATTCAAGGTTGCATATAGCGAGCGCTCGATTGCAGCGAGTCGGCCTTCATCTAGGGAAACGACCGATTCGGGTGTACACACCGGGGCTGGCCCAAAGCTGCTTTGACGCACGGTCCAGCCACTACACATGAGGAGATCAACCAGCCAATCCGCCCACTTTCTGCACCCTAGGGCTTGTTTCTAGGTAGTGCAACCTACCAATCGCGCCCTACAAGCATGCCGGCCATGTGTGTCTAGCTTGCTCGACTAGCTGACCATGTGTGTCTAGCTTGCTCGACTAGCTGGTGTCCATACGCCGTGCATGAGCAGATGACCGTCATGCTTTTACAAGTGTGAAGGAAAGGGACGGCATAACCACCACAACACTGAAGGAATATTTACAACCCCACATGTCAGCTCTAGGATGATTTGGTACCTATTTGCTCGCTCAATACATGTAGTAGTACCGTGGGTTCACGTTTTTTAAGATGTGGTACTAAAGTGCACATCTAATACAAGTTGTGGTACCGAAAATATATATAACTCTTAAATGAATGCATAACTGTTAACGGTGTAAAAGTACATGTTTAACCCATTATTATTATCTTATTAATTAAAAGAGTACTGACATGATCTTCTTAACATAGTGTGTCTAACATGGTATGTAACTACTATTTTTTTTATAAATCTCAGCCATATATTTTAGATCTTACTGTCAAAATTAATTTAAATGATATGGATCAACTTGCTGGCTCTATAAGATTTCCATATATTGCTTTTACTATATAATACATAGCTGCATATTCAGATTTAGGGATATGGTCGATATATGTCAAAACACCATTTCTAAATTTAATGATATATGATGCAGTCTAAGATATTTTTAATCTAAAAAATGCCAAAAAAAAGTATGCAAAATCTAGCGTTCTATTTACAGAGAAAATTAAGCATCACGAGGTTGGAATATACACTTTGAGAAATTGAACAAATGTTATGACACACATAGTTTACCACCTCGAATTAGCACTATGAATAATATGTTCGAGATTGGGTGAGAGTGTTGCTTTATGGTTGGTCTGATGAACCTGTCGAAATATTGTTGCTGTTGACAAGATTAATTTCTCAATTGTTTTCAATAATATTTTTGATCCGTATATGCTCATTTTTGCACCTCATGGAGACGCATGATTTCTGGGTATGGGTTCAATCAATTGGAGACGACGGTCGCTCGGAATATCAACTAACATGGAACCATGATTGGTTGTCTAGTAAGTGCACCCACATTTCTTGACGCTAATTTAGGTTCTTATAAGTTTAAAAAAGTAAATCTTAGAAAATAGGATTTAACACCAAAGTGTATTAACTCAGCAATGGTGTGGCGCATATTAGTTCACTACGAGGATTAAACTAAAAAATATATGCTAGCTTCCTGCTACTCCAACGCCTGACATTTGAAGTGGCCGCTTGCGACACAGACATATCCTCATACTTCAATCTGAGTCTCCCTCGCTCTCTGTCACTCTATCATCTATGACCACAACATGACCAGGCTCCGCCCATCGCACTGCCTAAATCCATCAAGCACCGGCCGGTGGTCGGATCACAGCAGCTGCCTCCACTTTGTCCCTCTGGCGTTGTAGCCGTGCTTGCTTCTAGTTTTAATCGAAACATCACAACTAATATATACGGCTGTGTGAATCAATATGGGTGAAGGATTACCCTTTAATAAAAAAAAGCATGCACATGGGCCACCATACTATATCTTATACAAAATACTGGTGAAAGAAAAGATGTAAGAAAGAAGAAGAGGCAGTCGGTATATGCGAAAACAAATGGATTTGATTAAGATCTGCCCGTGATCCCATGTACAAAAAAGAAGGTATATCACATTTTCAGATAACACTTAAGACAACATGAACAAACTTCAATGAATTTGATCGTGTACGTACAATATACAAAATGTGTACATGATTTTACAACTATGCGAATCACTTCCACATCTCACAATGAGATACAATGATGGATGAACATCTCAGTCGTACTGGAACAAATAAGAAGACATATGTAGGTAGAATGGTAAGACATGAAAGTTACGAGAGTGATTTGCATGTAGAAGGATGACGAGGTTTAATGCTTTTCCGATGGACGATGTATCAGATGGAGCAGGTGTAGTTGTCGGGGCAGGTCTTGCGGCACTGGTTTAGGAGGAGGGTAAAGTCGGCGAGTACATTGAGTTTGATGCCGAGGATCTCGGCCTTGATGGCAGTGCAGAGACAAACGGAGGCATCGAGGTTGGCGAGCCCGGACAGCAGCGGGCAGCACTCCTCATTCTCCGGCACGGGGAGGTTGAGCTTGAGCAGGTTCAACACGTTGGCACACACTTTCAGCTTCAGAGTGTTAACCGAGCAAGTTAACGTCGGTGGCGGTGGGCTTGGGGTGGGGCAGTATGGAGCGCAGGCATGCGCGACGGAGGCGAGGAGAGCCAGGTTCACAACGAGGAAGAGGACCAGCTTGGAGGGCGCCATTGCACTGATCGATTGGTGGAACAAGCGAGCGAGCTATGCAGTAATCGCGTGGATTGATTTGATGGCTCAACAGGGTTTAGTTGCTTGGGATGAATTTCTTAGGTGTTTTAGGGTGGTATTTATAGCCCAGGTGTACTATGCGAGATCCGTGTCCATGCCACTAATGATCGATAGAATATGAGTATTTTAAAACGACAGAGTACAGCGTGCTGCCCTTGTTAGTAATGACACCCATGTTCTCCAGATAATTATGCTATCACGATAAGGAGTACAACGCGAGAGCTGGTTTATCACAATAATAAACGTACAGTAAACGCTACTGCAATCGCGAAGTATCCTGCTCGTGCTCCATGCAGCAGCTTCAGGTCAATGTGACAACGTGCATGCATGCCATCTCATTGCCTCCAACAAGAAGTCTCACTGTCTCAGAGCGTGCTTCGAAACCATGGGACGACGTGCATGTCATCCCATCGCTTCACCCTCCAACAAATTTCAGAACGAGATGAGTTCAGCAGCATCCGAGACTACGTTGTTTTGACTCCATGTGCGTATAGCGGCCATGCATGCTAGTAGTCTAGACCAGGAGATGCCTACTGGAGGTTTCGCACATTGTTTTGTTACACTGGTTGCTTGCCATGCATTGAGAAGATACCTCGTACAGCTAGCTATCTAGAGAGAAAAATCGTTTTAAGTGATGGTTTTGACGGCTTCACTAGTAAAAAACGGATCTTTAGTCTCGATTTTGCAACCGGGACTAAATGCCTCCCTTTAATTTTGGTTGTGGTGCGAATCGGGATTAAAGGTCACCCATCCTCAGACTCCTCCGATATCACTTGCATGCTTAACTTCTTACACTAGTAGAAAAAAACCCCTTAGTACCGGTTCCAGTGGCCTTAGTACCGGTTTTGGAACCGGTACTAAAGATTCGGGACTAAGGGCATCTCCAACCGGCGACCCAAACCGCGCCCGCGCGTCCGGATGGGTCCAACCGGACAAAAACCCAGCGCGGACTCATCCCTAAAACGGATGGCCGCGGCGTCGGGGACGACCCAAACCCGGCCCAAATCTGGGACGAGTTTGCGTGGTCGCGGATGCCGAATGCTGGTCTGTCCTCCCCTGGCCCGCCCGTCTGTCTCCCAAAACACAAACCCCTCGCACACATCTCCGGCCGCTCCGCCGCCAGCCAAGGACTGGCGATTTGGGAGCGGCGTCGACTCCGGCCACCGTCGTCGAGACGCCGGCAAGCGGGGTGGAAGCATAGGTCGCGGCCTCGCGCTGCTTTCGCCGCGTCGTAGCAGAGTCGGAGGACGCCGTCGCCGTCGCTGTTGTCCTCCCACCGTCGCGAGAAGTCCCCCCGTTCGCAGCTGCGCCGTTGCCGCCGGAGGTGAGCTCTCGTGCACCTTGTTTGCAGACCGGTCGGCCGAGACGGCCATGGCCTGCAGGTCCCTACGGACACATTGGATGGCCTCCGCCTGTGAGGTGTTCGATGAAATGGGCATACTAAAATTTGTCCCTTTTCATCTGTAGATCATGGTGGACAGCGACGACGACTACTTCTTCAAGAACTTCATCGACACGTTGTCGGACGAGGACTCCGACGACGAAGTTTTCCCGGATGCTGCGCTGATCATCCACGAGCACATTGTCTCGCAGATCCCCGTGCACCGGGGGTCCTTGCCGGGGCGCGCGGCCGCCTTGGACCGCAAAAGAGAACGCGACCACGACCAGCTCTTCACCGACTACTTCCAACCCAAGGCATTGTTCACGCCGGCCATGTTTCGCCGTCGTTTTCGGATGTCCAGACCGTTGTTCCGCCGGATAATGGATGGCGTCAAGCTCTACGACGACTACTTTCGCGAAAGTCATTCTCATTGAACTTGGGGAAAGTTCACTTTCAGTCCCAAAATTTATTTTTAGTCTAGAATGAACCTTGAACTCTCATAATAGTTCATTTTTCATCCCTTTGCAGTTGAGTTGAGCAAATTACTGGCGTGGAAAGAAAAAAATAGGGAACCAACCAAGAAAAAATAGGGAACCAACCAAATTGGTTTAGAACCAGACCAAGCCCAAACTAGCTGAGATGTTAAACCAAACGTCACAATGCAAAAAACAACGAAACCCTTGGGTCCCTGAACGAGTCACTCGCCCTTCTAATTCACGTGAAGCGTTGCACCACAAAGGTCTCCTTGTTTGCTTATCAACATCGTCCCGTCTCTCTACCCTTGCACCGTTACCTTGAGTTTTTGGGCACCTATGGCAGATATTTGCCTAGCTCAATCGGGGTAAGGACTAAAAGTGAATGATTCTGAGAGTTCAAGGTTCATTTTGAACCAGACAGAAGTTTTAGGACCAAAAGTAAAGTTTCACTAGAATTCAAGGACCAAAAGTGGACTTTCTTCTTTTGAATTTGCTTCTTGATGCTCCTTTTGCTTCATTTTCTATTTTCATGTGAGCATCATTAAAATCTTCTGCGCCTAGCTGAAAGGCGTTAAAGAAAAGCGCTTATGGGAGACAACCCATTATTTTATTTCTGCAATTTTTGTTTTATATTTGAGTCAAGGAGCTTGTTACTACTGTAGCAATACCTTTGTATATTTATTTTATTGCATTGTTGTGCCAAGTAAAGTCTCTAACAGAAAGTTGATGCTAGATTTGAATTTCTGCGCAGAAATAGATTTTTAGCTGTCACGAATTTGAGTTGATCTCTCTGTAGGAAACTCGTAAAATTCTGAAAAAAATTCATGCGTGATCCTCAGATATGTACGCAACTTTCGTTAGTTTTGAGTTTTCTGATTTGAGCAACGGAAGTACCTCTAAAGAGTTCGTGTTTACTGGCTGTTCTGTTTTGATAGATTCTGTCTCTGTTTTTTGCATTGTCTCTTGTGGACTTTAAGTAAGGCTTTCTAGACGTGGAGAGCTGTAGTTAATGTTTTATTGAGTTCTTGCAATGTGTCACTACAGAACTAAAGTGGATTAAAGTTTTTTGAGTACTAACCCCTCTAATGAAGTTTATGAGAAGTTTGGTGTGGCAGAAGTTTTCAAGGGTCAAGAGAGAAGGGTGATATAATGTGATCAAGAAGAGTGAAGAGCCTAAGCTTGGGGATGCCCCGTGGTTCACCCAAGCATATTTCAAGAAGACTCAAGCGTCTAAGCTTGGGGATGCCCAAGGCATCCCCTTCTTCATCAACTTATCAGGTCATCTCTAGTGAAACTATATTTTTATTATTCCACATCATATGTGCTTTACTTGGAGCGTTTGTTTGTTTTTATTTTTGTTTGTGTTTGAATAAATTCGGATCGTAGCAATCCTTGTGTGGGAGAGAGACACGCTCCGCTTTTTCATATGAACACTGGTGTTCTTCGTTTTATTTTCATGTTCATGGCGAAGTTGAAAGCCGTTCACTTATTGATATTTGGTTGGAAACAGAAAATGCTTCATATTATCTTGAATAATTTGATACTTGGCAATTGTTTTGAGCTCTCAAGTAGATCATGTTTAAGCTCTTGCATCATGTAGTTTAAACCTATTAGTGGAGAACTACCATAGAGCTTGTTGAAATTTGGTTTGCATGATGGGTCTCTCTAAGGTCTAGATATTTTCTGGTAAAAGTGTTTAAGCAACAAGGAAGACACAGAGTCTTATAATGCTTGCAATATGTTCTTCAAGTTTTTTGTACCGGTTTATACTTGTGTTTGCTTCAAACAACCTTGCTAGCCAAAGCCTTGTACTGAGAGGGAATGCTTCTCGTGCATCTAAAACCTTGAGCCAAAACCTATGCCATTTGTGTCCACCATATCTACCTATTATTTGGTATTTCCTGCCATTCCAAGTAAATACTTCATGTGCTACCTTTAAACAATTAAAAATCTATTATCTCTTATTTGTGTCAATGTTTTATAGCTCATGAGGAAGTATGTGGTGTTTATCTTTCAACCTTGTCATTTACTTGACAGACTTTCACCAATGGACTAGTGGCATATACATCAGCTTATCCAATAATTTTGCAAAAAGAGCTGGCAATGGGGTGCCCATCCCCAATTAATTAACTTTCATTAATAACTCTCTTCACATGTTTTGCCCTGATCTATCAGTAAGCAACTTAATTTTGCAAATAGACACTCCTCCATGGAGGAGTGTCATCAATAATGAAACTAAAATACATGTGTAAACAAAAGAGAAGAGGGATGATCTACCTTGCTGGTAGAGATAACGTCCTTCATGGGAGCCGCTCTTGAAAGTCTGGTTGATGAGGTAGTTAGAGTACCCGCTACCATTCGTTGACAACAACAAACACCTCTCAAAACTTTACTTTTATGCTCTCTATATGATTTCAAAACTTGAAAAGCTCTAGCACATGATTTAATCCCTGCTTCCCTCTGTGAAGGGCCTTTCTTTTACTTTATGTTGAGTCAGTTTACCTACTTCTTTCTATCTTAGAAGCAAACACTTGTGTCAACTGTGTGCATTGTTCTTACATGCTTACTTATTGCACTTACTATATTACTTTGTGTTGACAATTATCCATGAGGTATGCATGTTGAAGTTGAAAGCAATTGCTGAAACTTAAATCTTCCTTTGTGTTGCTTCAAACCTCTTATTAAGAATTTATTGCTTTATGAGTTAACTCTTATGCAAGACTTTTTGATGCTTGTCTTGAAAGTACTATTCATGAAAAGTTTTGCTATATGTTATCTATTTGTTAGCAAACTATAGATCATTGCCTTGAGTCACTTCATTCATCTCATATGCTTTACAATATTATGATCAAGATTATGTTGGTAGCATGTCACTTCAGAAATTATTCTTTTTATCGTTTACCTACTCGAGGGCGAGTAGAACTACTAAGCTTGATACGTCTCCAACGTATCTATAATTTCTGATGTTCCATGCTAGTTTTATGACAATTCCTACATGTTTTGCTCACACTTTATAATGTTTTTATGCATTTTCCGGGACTAACCTATTAACAAGATACCGAAGTGTCAGTTCCTGTTTTCTGCTGTTTTTGGTTCCAGAAAAGCTGTTCGGGCAATATTCTCGGAATTCGAAACAAAAGCCAAACCTCCTATTTTACCGAGACGGGAACACCGAAGGAGATACGGAGAGGGCCAAGGGGCCCCCACACACACCTAGCGGCGCACAGGGGGTTCGACCATATTTCCAGAAGACATCCAGAACTCCGCCGCCATCGCGAAACTCCATTCTGGCACCCTGCCGGGACGGGGAATTCGAGGAGATCATCGCCATCATCACCACCGACGCCTCTCCATCGACCATCCATGCTTCCCCCATCCATGTGTGAGTAATTCCCCCGCTGTAGGCTGAAGGGGATGGTAGGGATTGGATGAGATTGATCATGTAATAGTCATAAGATTGTTAGGGCATAGTGCCTAGTATCCGTTGTTGGTACTTTTATGATATTGTTGCAACTTGTTATGCTTAATGCTTGTCACTAGGGCCCGAGTGCCATGATTTCAGATCTGAACATGTTATTGATTCATGATGATATTCATTGTTTTATGATCATACACAAGTTGTATACACATGTTGCCGTCCGGAACCCGAGGCCCCAAAGTGACAGAAATTGGAGACAACCGGAGGGGAAGGTTGTGATATGAGGATCACATGTGTTCACGGAGTGTTAATGCTTTGCTCGGTACTCTATTAAAAGGAGTACCTTAATTACAGTAGTTTCCCTAGAGGCATGGCTGCCACCGGCTGGTAGGACAAAAGATGTTGTGCAAGTTTCTCATTGCGAGCACGTACGACTATATACGGAACACATGCCTATGGTTGTTTAGTACTTGGATACTATTTTATTACTATCTGCAAAATGCCCTGCCTTGATTGTTACATGAGTTCTCTTATCCATGCAGCGCCCGTTCATCCATCCCTGTGCCTACATTATTTTAATCCTGCTGTTTACTACAATCACTACTGCTATCTTTATTACTCTGCTGCTTATATTTCTGTTGCGGTCAGAAACCCACCGGCGGGCAGCGACGGGCAACACAGTAGAGCCGGGAACAACTAGGGCTGCGGCTGGCCCCGAGTCCCTCGAGACGGCCCGCAGCCTCCCCGGTCACACACCCGATGCAAAGGCGTGACCTATACCTGGTCGGGAAGGTGTGGATGATGCCTCGCTTAGTTTCTGCAGGGCACACACGTAAACGTTAAATACGAGCCTCGATCGGCTCTCAGGTTATCCTGTGAATCGGCTCAAAGAGCCGATCAACCCATGATTCGTCCAAGGTGTCCGAATATATGGTGGTCCTGCTTGATCAAGATAAAGCTGATATGATCTACGACGATTTAGGGTTTCACCGCATAATCGGATCATCCTACTCACGATTGGGCCTCGCGCTCGCGTACGGTGATCGTAAGCCGATCCTAGACAGGGCCTAAAAACCAACACGAGGTTGATCCTCGGAACGTCCTGTCTAGGGCTAGCAAACTACACCCTACACGCCGCTGGATCCTCCAACCCTTTGTAAGGCCTAACTATTGCAGATATTAAACTAATCCTTGAAGAATCAAAGAGCAACCGTAACGGATCGAATCTACTAAATAATGATCAAGCGGGGTGCCGCCCCTACACCTAAGATAGGTAAGGGCGGCTAGACATGCAAGGGTCGCACTACGATAGCATATTATAGGAACAATGCTAACCCTAACATGTCTAAGATAACTACGTTGCTCGCCATCAAAAAGGCTTCAGTACGAGCAACGCATGAACAACGGGGATAGGCATTACGCTGCCTAGATCGCGAGATGCGATCTAGGCAGCATGGTGCTTACCGGTAGAAACCCTCGAGACGAAGGAGTTGGCGATGCGCCGAGATTTGTTTGGGGTGAACGTTGGTTGTTGTTTATTCCATAAACCCTAGATACATATTTATAGTCCGGGGGACTTTCTAATGTGGCGTGCACTAACGTGCACGGGTAAAACTCTAACTTCTAAACTAAGATGCGATCTAATATGTTACAGATACACGGGCAATTTAGCCCAAACTTGGTACACAAGGCCGATTCACGTATTTCTTCCATGTATATCTTCAAGTCCATCTTCAATCGCGGCCCACCTCTGACTTGGTCAAATTCTGGTGATAACACATGCCCCCCTGGTTTTGGAAATGACATTTCCAAAATCATTACGCTTTTCTTTCGTCGGGTCATGTCGTAGCAGAGCAAAAAACTGCCGCAGAATCCTTCACCATGATGCCTTGCCCCTTCCGCTTCCACGCGGTCTGCGAAATTTTCTGGCTGGGCACCACTTCCTCGGGAGCTGGCGTGGCATTGAATCTTCCGCATATCCCCTTTATTTAACCGTTTTGGGTTTGCTTCTTCATCGTCCTCCTCGCATTCGCAAAAACCCTCCCGCCACCATGTCTTCTTCCTCCTCCTCCTCCTCCTCCGAGCTTTCTATGGTTCCTCCTCCTCCGCGAGACGCCGCCGGACATCCGCTGAAGCATGGGACCTGGAAGACCACGCCTCTTCCATCTGGTCGAAGACGACCGGTCCACGACGAGCGGGGATGAAGATCTTCGATTCCTTTCGTGAGGCGGAGTCGGAAAGCGAGGACGACCGGTTCCCTGGACGGCTGTCCTACCTCAAGAAGAGGAAGGAAGGAAGCAGCCGACGACTCCCTCGGGGCTACCCGCCGCGAAACGCCTCCGCATGTGGTGGGACGACGACGGCGACGATGAAGACGGGGATGAAGCTCCCGTAGAGGGCTACAGGAGTAGCGACGAGGAGCCCATCGGCAGCAGTGCCGATGAGGGTTCCGAGGATGACGACGAGGGCAGTGATGGCCCATAGATTAGGATCTACTAGTGTAGGCCTAGCAGTAGTAGATTGGTCAATAGACCCTTCTTTTGTTCTTCCCTCTTTGAGCAATCGGTTCTTCCTTTGTAAGAAATCCTGTTTATTAATGAAGAAGTTTCCCCAATTTGATTTTGCCGATTTCTTTTAAACCGATTCTCAATGAGCCGATGGCAACGCATCAGTTTCTCATGATCCGCCCTTCCTTTCTTCGACCGCAGGGTGACTGCAATCCTTGATAAAAATCGCGGCTCAGGACTAGCCGATGGCCACCTAATCGGCTTTCAAAAAAGATCATGAGCCGGAGTGCCCAGGAGCCTCAATCAAGGCGAGAACGGTAATGGATCAGCCAAATGTGCCGGTTGGTCTCACGCCATGTCGCGAGCCAGCCGATTTTAACAATCGGCTCCCTAGGCGAAAGAGACAGCAGGGCGAGCTGCCCAGAGCTCCTTCGATCCGCTTCTTGCGCCTTGCTTGGTCAGATCGGCTTTTTCATTTGGCGGATTTGATGTAACCCACCCTTAACCTGATCTGCACGTCCAGCTGCTCTTGGCATTGGTCTTGTGATCCCCCAAACTTCCCCAGCTGATATTGCGGACTCGAGTACTTGCAAGAACCTCTTGAGTCGATGGCTATGCATCGGCTGTGCTTCAATTTTTTTTGAATTCGGCCGATTTATGTACCGGCCCCCATATTTCAATACCCATCATCGAAGAATATCTTGAGCTGCTGGGCATTGGGAAGACACTTTATCTTCATATCCTCGTGTTGTATCCATGTAGGTGCCCCCGGCGATTGCAGTGCTTTGAAATCGGCTATGATCTCGGGCACCCTACGTGAACGTCGGCTGTTAGGACCAGTGTGCACTTCTTCCAGCTCATTAACCGACGAAACCCCATTGCCTATTAGATTGGCGTTGAACCAAGGCAGGACGGATGGTGAGGATAATTTTGGCCGATTGCTGGAATCGGCCTCCATGTTGGTTGGAGCGCTGAGTGAAGGTTCTGTAATGTCCCTTCATAGACTTTTGGGGCCGATCACAAGGATCAGCCTCGCCAAGTTTGCTCGTTGCTTTGCTTCACTACATGGTCGGCCGGTGGATAAAACCAGCCCAATCTCGACTTTATCATGTTGGTGCGCTTGCTGTCGCCCACCTTGAGTGCATCGTGTAATCGTGGAGCACTAAGCTTCGTCGGAAGGACGAGCACCATGTTTGTGCCAGCCGATGTCTCATCATCGGCTTTCCTTTGCTTGGGGCGCTACTCTTTTCTTTGTGGACGACCCTCTTCATCCAGGGTTCGCTGAACTTTCGCAGCCAGATCAGGTCGTGCCTTCCTTAGCGTATGCAAGTATAACCTTTCGGCTTCCTCCAGACCGCGCAATCGCTGAACCCTGCGCTTTTGGGAACGGCTGAGTCCATCGGGGCACCACCTTGGCCGGTGGTACCTGTCTTCTTCTTCTTGTCCCTCGTTTTCTGAATCCTCGAGATCTTCCCATCGAGGGGACTCAGCGCGTTGCTGTGGGGAGGCCCTAGGCGCTTGAACACGGACACGTTGGCTGCCTCCTTCTTCTTCTGGTTGCATTCTGGGCAATTGCCGATTGTGGGCAATCGGCTCATTCCTGAATCCCAGCAGTGTCTGAAGAAGGGGCAGTCCCAATGCCTGTCCTCGTCGTCTCGCTCCCCTGACTTTTCCTTGGCCCGGCGCTCGTGCTCCTCCTCATCGCGAACGTGCCGACGATGTCTTCTGGCTTTCTAGCCGGACGATCTCTTTCATCATCATCGCTGGATCGTCGGCGTTGGTCATACTGACTCACATACTTGTTGAGGAGGTGATCAGAGAGAGGTCGCTGATATCTTATGTTCTTCACTTCTCCCTCTGTGACGTAGCGCTTGCCGTCGTGGCGGAGCCGATCGCGTGGAGCGGCTTCCTCTGTGTCTTTGCTATGAGAGCAGCTGCCCTCATCTCCGTCCTTACCAGAGTGGTGCCCAGGTCCCACCATGTTGATATTGCACGAGAAATCTGGCTGGCACCCTCCATGGTAAGCATACTCCACCATGTTAACGGCGGGGAATGGGTGTGTGTCGACCTTCATGGCGTACTGGTTAAAAAACCGTCCATTTTCTATCGCCATTTGGATCTGCTGCGCGCACACCCTGCAGTCGTTGGTGGTGTGGGAGAACGTGTTATGCCATTTGCAGTATGGCTTTCCGTTCAGCTCCTGCGCCGTGGGGATCTTGTGGCCTTCGGGTACCTTTATATGCTTCTCCGTGAGTAAGAGATCAAAAATCTGCTCAGTTTTGGTCACGTCGAAGTCGAACCCTTTTGGAGGGCCTTGTGGCTTCACCCATTTGCAGGACACGGGGCCGCCGCTCGAGTCCATTCAGCCACTGCTACCTCTCGATCTCCCGACACCTTCATCTTCGTCTGCCTCAACCAGGACCACCGCACGCTTGAATTTGTCTGGTAAACATCTGGGTGTGTTCATATGCTGACAGCTTCTGCACCATGTGCGCCAATGAAGGGTAGTCTGCTTGGGAGGCCACGTCCTTGATCGATGATGAGAGACCCACCACCGCCAACTCGACTGCTTCTTTTTCACTTACGTGAACCGAAAGCATCGGTTCCTAATGGTCCTGAAGCGCTGGATGTATTCTGCCACTGTTCCCAGCGCTGTCTGGCAAGATCGGCAATACCCGAAAGCCGATCTGTGAGGGACTGTGCGAAGAACCTCACACGCAGCTCGTCTGATGCTGAGATAGTGCCCAGCTGTGCCAAATATCGGCTCACATGCTCGATGGAGCTGGAACCATCCGATCCACTAAACTTTGTAAAGTCAGGGAGCCGATATTTGGGAGGTAGCGGGATCAATTCGTACTCGTTGGGGTACGGCTTGGTATAGCCGATTGTCCTCCTTTTCGGCATCATGCCGAACTGGTCTTTAGGATCGTACAAATCTCATCCTCGGTGATGGCTGAAGGCGCTGGACCCTGAAGATTCGCCGGGGTGGCATACTTGGCCAGCCATGCTTGCTTTTCGGTTACGAGCCAGCTGCGGAGCTGGGCTCGGAGGTTCGTCGGGTGGCGTACTTAGCTAGCCACGTTTGCTTCTCAAGATCTGCTCTGACGTTCCTCCTGCTGTTCCAGAGGCCCTGCTGTGCAGCCTGGTTCGAAGTGCCCAGCTGCCGTACAGGTATGTATGCGCACGCGTATCCGTGCGGGATCTCCTTGGGTGCCTCAGGTAGGAATTGGTAGTCACTAGGATCACCACCAATTTTGTAGACGACGTATGCCGATGAGTTCGGCACTTCTGGTGCTGCCCATGCGAATGGCAGCGGTGGATGGGACTGGAGTGCCATCTCTCCCTTGTAAGTCCCCAGAGCTGGTCTGACGGAGAATACGGGTGGCTCATGATTTCTGGACCACGCGGAGCGACACGCTCAAGGTGTTCACCAGGCTCTCGAGTGGCGGTGCGGAGGAGGCCACCATGTAGTTGATCTCCTGACGCAGCGACACTGGTGCGTTCTTACGGAGCGGATGGGTCTACTCCATCGAGTGCCCTTGGGTGAGAACCCCTTCCACCTGACGCCATGAGAGCGGGTTCTGTGGAGGGAGCCGATGAGTTCGGCTTCGGGGACTGCCTTGATCTCATCATGCTTCTTCTTGAGCTCGTCAGTCAGATCCTCGTACTTGACCGGAGTGCTTTCCGCCATCTCGGATGTAGATGGCGATGCGGTGGATGTCGAAGATCGTCCCACCGGCGTGCCAGAATGTGTTGCGGTCAGAAACCCACCGGCGGGCAGCGACGGGCAACACAGTAGAGCCGGGAACAACTAGGGCTGCGGCTGGCCCCAGTCCCTCTGAGCGACGGCCCGCAAAGCCTCCTGGTCACACACCCGATGCTGTCGCAAGGGCGTGCCACCTGACCTATACCTGGTCAGGAAGGTGTGGATGATGCCTCGCTTAGTTTCCTGCAGGGCACACACGTAAACGTTAAATACGAGCCTCGATCGGCTCTCATGTTATCCTGTGAATCGGCTCAAAGAGCCGATCCACCCATGATTCATCCAAGGTGTCCGAATATATGGTGGTCTGCTGATCAAGATAAAGCTGATAGATCTACGACGATTTAGGGTTTTCACCGCATAATCGGATCATCCTACTCACGATTGGGCCTCGCGCTCGCGTACGGTGATCGTAAGCCGATCCTAGACGGGGCCTAAAAACCAACACGAGGTTGATCCTCGGAACGTCCTGTCTAGGGCTAGCAAACTACACCCTACACGCCGCTGGATCCTCCCCTTTGTAAGGCCTAACTATTGCAGATATTAAACTGATCCTTGAAGAATCAAGGAGCAACCGTAACGGATCGAATCTACTAAATAATGATCAAGCGGGGTGCCGCCCCTACACCTAAGATAGGCGTAAGGGCGGCTAGACATGCAAGGGTCGCACTACGATAGCATATTATACGAGGAACAATGCTAACCCTAACATGTCTAAGATAACTACGTTGCTCGCCATCAAAAAGGCTTCAGTACGAGCAACGCATGAACAACGGGGATAGCATTACGCTGCCTAGATCGCGAGATGCGATCTAGGCAGCATGGTGCTTACCGGTAGAAACCCTCGAGACGAAGGAGTTGGCGATGCGCCGAGATTTGTTTGGTGGTGAACGTTGGTTGTTGTTTATTCCATAAACCCTAGATACATATTTATAGTCCAGGGGACTTTCTAATGTGCGTGCACTAAACGTGCACGGGTAAAACTCTAACTTCTAAACAAAGATGCGATCTAATATGTTACAGATACACGGGCAATTTAGCCCAAACTTGGTACACAAGGCCGATTCACGTATTTCTTCCATGTATATCTTCAAGTCCATCTTCAATCGCGGCCCACCTCTGACTTGGTCAAATTCTGGTGATAACAATTTCACTACTCTACTGCTATAAAACTGTTGCTACTGATAAATTCTTGCGAGCAAGTCTAGTGTGGCTGAATTGACAACTCCGTTGTTAAGGCTTACAAATATTCTTTGGCTCCCCTTGTGTCGAATCAATAAATTGGGTTTTACTTCCCTCGAAGATTGATCCGATTACTTGTGGGTCATCAAAGGACTAGGTAACTATGTATCGAAAGCTTATAGCAAGTTGAACTTAATGACTTGACCTCATGCTACGCTTATTTCGGTGTATGTCCATTATATCATTCACCCAATGACATAACCTTGTTATTAACAACATCCAATGTTCATGATCACGAAACCATGATCATCTATTAATCAACAAGCTAGTTATACAAGAGGCTTACTAGGGACTCCTTGTTGTTTACATAACACACATGTATCAATGTTTCGGTTAATACAATTATAGCATGGGATGTAAACATTTATCATGAACACTAAGATATAACAATAACTAATTTATTATTGCCTCTTGGGCATATCTCCAATAGTCTCCCACTTGCACTAGTCAATAATCTAGTTTACATTTGTAAAGATATAACACCTTGGTCTTCTGGTGCTTATCATGTTTTGCTCACGGGAGAGGTTTTAGTCAACGGATCTGACACGCTCAGAAACGTATGTATTTTGCAATTCATTTGCGTCTCAACGCATCACTCATTTTCAAAATGAGTCGGCATTAATCATATATGTTCAGTCTTCTGGTGGAACCTTAATTCCGCGGTCTGAAATATGTCACTAATATTGTCACACACAATATAGCTTCAAAGTTCTGACACTATCGGAACTACACCAAGTTCTCAAAGAACTCCTCGACTTAAACATCCTCAGTCATTGTCAAAACAATGACATACTCTGCCTTCGTTTGTAGAATCCGTCACAATATTTAGAACTCATCTAAATCTAGCATAGACTTCTTCTAGCTCATTGTGCTACCTTTTAAACAACACTTAGCCTAATTGAGATTGAAATTTTATTTTTATATGTGACCAAACTAATATCGGTGCAACACCTTACAGCGATTTGTTTTTCATTACCCCATACAAAAAATATATATATATCATTGGTTCTTCTAAAGCACTCAGGGATATTCTTACTGTTGTCCAATGATCATTACATGAATCATTCTGGTATATGCTCGTAACACTTTAGAGCACAGGACATCTGATTTTGTACATATTATTCATGATCTAAAATCACTCATGTGTTTTTACTCATCGAGTGTCAAATACACTCAAGTCTTGTTAAACCTTCACATGGAAAAGAACACCTTCTTAATATATTTATATTGAACTACTTCAATATTCATTCTATGTACTTTGACTTAAACTTATTATGTGTTTCAATCTATCTTCATAGATCTTGACACTAAATATGTTTCAGTCCATATCCTTTCATTGAAGTTAATTCTCAATGAAACCTTTTAATCACATCAAGTATATAATTACATCATTTATAATCAATGATATGTCATCCACATATAATATTATAACTATGTCTCAGCGCTCCCACTTAATTTCTTGCAAATGCAAGCATCTTCATCGTTTCTGATGAAATCAAAACTCTTTGATTATTTCATCCGGTGAAGATTCCAACTCCGTGATACTTACTTCATCCAATGAAGTTTGTATACTTATCTATTATTCCACGGACTAGCAACATTCTTTGGTTTGTATCTAGTATACATCCTTCATACACACTTCTGGTATGGAATGTATTTTGCCATCCTACTATCATATCTCATAAAAGAAATATGTAGCGATTACTAGAATAATCCACATAGACTATAAGCATTGCTACGGAAGATCTAATCTTATCATAGTCAACTCTTTGAACTTTGTCGTAAATAACTTTTCGACAAGTCGAGCTTCTTCAAGGATATTGCATCCAAGTCCAGTCTTTTTATTTTGAAAAGTATTCACCTATCTTGGATTTGGCGCATAGCCATTTTAACGGAGTCAGGGCCCATCATAACTTTTTTGTATGTAGTTGGTTTATCATTGTTCAAAATCAATCCTTTGTCCACAAATCATTAATTTGATCACAAAGTAAACCACATCTACAAGGTTCAATAGGTACTTTAATCTCCATGACTATAACACTTTGTAGACATGGGAGCCATGATCGTCGTGGCTGCTTCCGGAACCATTTCCGATGCTGTGCTACTCTGATCATCATGCTCAGGTTCATAAACCTTATCAAGTTCCATTGTCCTCCCACTCAAATACTTCGCTAGAAACAATTTCTTGGAAATAAGTAAGAAACATCGACAAACACTTTTGTCTTTGACTTCATAGTGGAAAGAATTCCCAATCAATTCTCTGGGATAACCAACAAAGACATTCATCCGATTTTGGTTGTAAACTCATTTACTTATGCTACGCATACCAAAATTTAAGAAAGGACTATTAGGGTTTATACCCATGCCATAACTCATATGGTGTCATTTCAACGGATTATGATGACGCTCTATTTAGTGTAAAAGCGGTAGTCTCTAAAGCATAATCCACAAAAATATAATGGCGTCATTTTATTTTATCTCATCATTAATCCAACATTTGGATACGTCTCTCGGATACTCCATCATCACTATGATACTCCAAGAAACGTGAGGTTGTAGAACAATTTCATAACTCTCTTAGATGTTCGCTAAAACTCGTAATTCAAATATTTCCACCATGATCCAATCATAGATATTTGACTTTTCTATTACGATGATTTCCACTTCATGCTGAAATTTATTTGAATCCATTCAAATGTTTCAAACTTCTTCCTTATCGAATAAATATATCCACATATATACACTCAATTCATTGTTGGAAGTTTTCATGAAGTAGAAGAATCTCCCGCACACAACTATGCCCAGTGAACCACATACATCATCATGTATGTTTCCACTAAGTTAGTTGCCCGTTCAACTCTTGGCCTATGAACGGTATTTCAGTCATTCTCTTTAGAAGAGATTTGCAAGCGCCAAACGATTCAAAAATCAAATGACTCCAAAATTCCATTTGCATGGAGTTCCTTCATGCGTTCCTTTCTAACATGACCTAAATGGCGGTTCCACTAATAAGTGGAATTCACATCATTTGCCTTATGGCATTTTAGCGTCAGTGTTATGCGTACATGGAATACTGTCATAATTTGAACAACTCATTGTTTTCATTTGACTAGAACAAAACAACAATTATCACTACAAGAAAAGTTGCCATGGCCGACGAAGTTGAAGTCGCGCCGTGGTTGCTGGTGTACCATGGCCGACGATTTTGGGTCCCTCCGTGGTGCATGTCAAAACTTTTTTTTCTCGTTTTTGAGGCCACCTAGCCCGACGAAAGCGGCCAAAACGTCGCGTATGGTGGCCCGGGACGTGGTGCATCGCGAATTCTCGGGTTCGCCGGCCGAGTCAACGCAAATCCGCACCGCCGAGGGATGTAGGGCCCAGATGGCAGCCTCTCGGCATTGTTTTTTTCTCGATCGCGCCATCTCGTTCAACGTTCTCCGATCGAGCCGTTTACGATGCAGGATCATGGGTCCCGCATGTCATCCTCTATGAACCAAAATTCTTTCTATTCTTGGATTTTTTTGACCCCCTGATTTCTGGCTACTTCCTTTTTCTTTTGATCCCTTGCCGCCTTGGAAACGTTGAGACCGCTGCTGCTAAATGGGACCCGCATGTCATCCTCTATGTGCAATCAACTTTCTTTTCTTGGAGTTTTTTTGGCACCTCAAATTTGGTCACTTGCCTTTTTCTTTCGAGCCCCTGCCGCCTCTCAAACGGTGATACCGCTGCTGCTAAATGGGACCCGCATGTCATCCTCTATGTACTATAAAACTTTCTTTTCTTGGAGTTTTTTTGGCACCTCAAATTTGGTCACTTGCCTTTTTCTTTCGATCTCATGCCAGCCTCTCAAACGGTGATACCGCTGCTGCTAAATGGGACCCGCATGTCATCCTCTATGTACTATAAAACTTTCTTTTCTTGGAGTTTTTTGGCACCTCAAATTTGGTCACTTGCCTTTTTCTTTCGATCCCTGCCGCCTCTCAAACGGTGATACCGCTGCTGCTAACTGGGACCCGCATGTCATCCTCTATGCACTATAAAACTTTCTTTTCTTGAATTATTTTTGGCACCTCATATTTGGTCACTTGCCTTTTTCTTTCGATCCCCTGCCGCCTCTCAAACGGTGATACCGCTGCTGCTAACGGGACCCGCATGTCATCCTCTATGCACTATAAAACTTTCTTTTCTTGAATTATTTTTGGCACCTCAAATTTGGTCACTTGCCTTTTTCTTTCGATCCCCTGCCGCCTCTCAAACGGTGATACCGCTGCTGCTAAATGGGACCCGCATGTCATCCTCTATGTACTATAAAACTTTCTTTTCTTGAATTATTTTTGGCTCCTGATATTTTTTCACTTGCCTTTTTCTTTCGATCTCATGCCACGTTTGAAACGTTGAGGAACCTGCTGGCTCACCCGCATGTCATCCTCTATGTACTATAAAAGTTCATTTTCTTGGTTTTTTTTCACCCTCTGATTTTTGGCAATTTCTTTTTCTTTTGATCCCTGCCGCCTCTCAAACGGTGATAGCTGGCTAAAAATATGTCATGTCATCCTCTATACAATAAAGTTTCTTTTCTTGGATTATCTTTGGCTCCTGATATTTTGTCACTTGCCTTTTTCTTTCGATCTCATGCCGCCTTTGAAATGTTGAGTAAGCTGCTGGCTCATGGGTCCCGCATGTCATCCTCTACGAACAATAAAAGTTTGCTTTCTTGGAGTTATTTTTGACCCCTAATTTCTGGCTATTTGCCTTTTTCTTTTGATCTCCTGCCCCTTTTGAAACGATGAGGACGCTGTTGGCAGGTCGGTCCCACATGTCATCCTCTGTGAACAATAAAAGTTTCCTTTGATGCATTTATTTTGAACCCCTAATTAATTTCGGGATATTTCCTTTTTTTCCTTTGATCCCGCCTTGGAATCGTTGAGGATGCTGCTGCCTCATGGGTCCCGCATGTCATCCTCTCGAACGGTAAATGTTTTTTTCTTGGATTTTGTTTACCAAATGATTTTTGGCTTATTTTTTCTCGATCTCCTGCCGCCTTTAAAACGTTGAGGACGCTGCTGGCTCACGGGTCCCACATGTCAGCCTCTATGAACAATAAACGCTGAGGATGCTGCTGCCTCATGGGTCCCGCATGTCATCCTCTAAGAACGAAAATGTTTCTTTTCTTGGATTTTGTACCAACAGATTTTTGGTTTATTTTTTCTTTCCATCCCCTGCCGCCTTTAAAGCGTTGACGCTTGGCTCATGGGTCCCCGATGTCAGCCTCCCCGTACAAGAAACATGTGATATCTTGATTATTTTGCAGACAATAAACAGTGTATTTCGCTCTGAGCTATTGCAAACGGATAAATTAAATCTTTATTTTTACATAAACAAACTTATATGTTGAATCTCCTTGTTTTGTGTTTTTGCGAAGCATAGGACTTTCTGTTTTTTAGAAAAATCCGAACTTTCCTGTTTTGGAGTGGGCTGAAATTGTACGAGTCAAAAGGCCCAGCAGGATAGTTCGAAGGCCCAGATGTCCAGATGCAGCCCAATTGAAATCTTTCTTTTCTTGGATTTTTTCACCCCCTGATTTCTGGCTACTTCATTTTTCTTTTGGTCCTGTGCCGCCTTGGAAATGTTGAGACCGCTGCTGCAAAATGGGACCCGCATGTCATCCTCTATGTACAATAAAATTTCTTTTCTTGGATTATTTTTGGCTCCTGATATTTGGTCACTTGCCTTTTTCTTTCGATCCCCTGCCGCCTCTCAAACGGTGAGACCGCTGCTGCAAAATGGGACCCGCATGTCATCCTCTATGTACTATAAAACTTTCTTTTCTTGAATTATTTTTGGCTCCTCATATTTGGTCACTTGCCTTTTTCTTTCGATCCCCTGCCGCCTCTCAAACAGTGAGACCGCTGCTGCTAAATGGGACCCACATGTCATCCTCTATGTACAATAAATCTTGGATTATTTTTGGCTCCTGATATTTGGTCACTTGCCTTTTTCTTTCGATCTCATGCCACCTTTGAAACGTTGAGTAAGCTGCTGGCTCATGGGTCCCGCATGTCATCCTCTACGAACAATAAAAGTTTCCTTTCTTGGAGTTATTTTTGACCCCTAATTTCTGGCTATTTGCCTTTTTCTTTTGATCCCTGCCCCTTTGAAACGATGAGGACGCTGTTGGCAGGTCGGTCCCACATGTCATCCTCTATGAACAATAAAAGTTTCCTTTGGTGGATTTATTTTTTACCCCTAATTAATTTCTGGCTATTTCCTTTTTTCCTTTGATCCCTGCCGCCTTGGAAACGTTGAGGATCTGCTGCCTCATCGGTCCCGCATGTCATCCTCTCAGAACGATAAATGTTTTCTTTTCTTGGATTTTTTACCAACTGATTTTTGTTTTTTTTTATTTTCGATCCTGCCGCCTGAAACGTTGGACGCTGCTGGCTCATGGGTCCCGATGTCAGCCTCCCCGTACAAGAAACATGTGATATCTTGATTATTTTGCAGACAATAAACAGTGTATTTCGCTCTGAGCTATTGCAAACGGATAAATTAAATCTTTATTTTTACAACTTATATCTTGAATCTCCTTGTTTTTTGTTTTGGCGAAGCATAGGACTTTCCTGTTTTTTTTGAGAAAAATCCGAACTTTCATGTTCTGGAGTGGGCTGAAATTGTACGAGTCAAAAGGCCCAGAAGGATAGTTCGAAGGCCCAGATGTCCAGATCAGCCCAATTGAAATCTTTCTTTTCTTGGATTTTTTCACCCCCTGATTTCTGGCTACTTCATTTTTCTTTTGGTCGTGCCGCCTTGGAAACGTTGAGACCGCTGCTGCAAAATGGGACCCGCATGTCATCCTCTATGTACAATAAAAGTTTGATTTCTTGGATTTTTTCACCCTCTGATTTTTGGCTATTTCCTTTTTCTTTTGATCCTGCCGCCTTTGAAAGTTTAGTACTCTGCTGCCTCATAGGTCCCACATGTCAGCCTGTATGAACGATAAAGCTTTCCTTTCTTGGAGTTTTTTTGACCCCCTAATTTCTGGCTACTTTCATTTTCTTTTGATCTCAAGCCGCATTTGAAACGTTGGGACCACTGCCGCACAATGGGACCCGCATGTCATCCTGTATGTACAATCAAGTTTCTTTTCTTGGAGTTATTTTTGACTCCTGATATTTGGTCACTTGCCTTTTTCTTTCGATCTCATGCCACGTTTGAAACGTTGAGGAACCTGCTGCTAAATGGGACCCGCATGTCATCCTCTATGTGTTATAAAAGTTTATTTTCTTGAAAAAAATTTCACCCTCTGATTTTTGGCTATTTCCTTTTTCTTTTCATCCCCTGCCGCAAAACGTTGAGTAAGCTGGCTCATGGGACCCGCATGTCATCCTCTATGTCCATCAACTTTCTTTTCTTGGATTTTTTGAGCCCCTAATTTCTAGCTACTTTCTTTTTGTTTTGATCTCAAGACGCATTTGAAATATTGAGACCGCTGCTGCCAAAATGGGACCCGCATGTCATCCTCTATGTACAATAAATCTTGGATTATTTTTGGCTCCTGCTATTTGGTCACTTGCCTTTTTCTTTTGATCTGCCGCCTTTGAAACGTTGAGGATTCTGCTGGCTCATGGGTCCCACATGTCAGCCTCTATGAACAATAAAGTTTCTTTTCTTGGATTATCTTTGGCTCCTGATATTTTGTCACTTGCCTTTTTCTTTCGATCTCATGCCTCTGAAACGTGGAGTAACCTGCTGGCTCATGGGTCCCGCATGTCATCCTCTACGAACAATAAAAGTTTCCTTTCTTGGAGTTATTTTTGACCCCTAATTTCGGCTATTTGCCTTTTTCTTTTGATTGCCCCCTTTGAAACGATGAGGACGCTGTTGGCAGGTCGGTCCCATGTCATCCTCTATGAACAATAAAAGTTTCCTTTGGTGGATTTATTTTGACCCCTAATTAATTTCTGGCTATTTCCTTTTTATTTTTGATCTGAGCTATTGCAAAGGGATAAATTAAATCTTTGTTTTTACATAAACAAACTTATATGTTGAATCTCCTTGTTTTTTGTTTTTGCCAAGCATTGGACTTTCCTGTTTTGGAGTGGGCTTAAATTGTACGAGTCAAAAGGCTTCCAGCACGATAGTTCGAAGGCCCAGATGTCCAGATGCAGCCCAATTGAAATCTTTCTTTTCATGGATTTTTTGACACCCTGATTTCTGGCTACTTCCTTTTTCTTTTGATCCTGTGCCGCCTGGAAACTATGAGACCGCTATTGCAAAATGGGACCCACATGTCATCCTCTATGTACAATAAAAGTTTCTTTTCGTGGATTATTTTTGGCTCCTGATATTTGGTCACTTGCCTTTTTTCTTTCGATCCCGTGCAAAATGGGACCCGCATGTCGTCCTCTATTTACAAAAGAAGTTTCCTTTCTTGGAGTTATTTTTTACCCTAATTTGTGGCTACTTCATTTTTTTTTGATTCCCTGCCGCCTTTGAAACGTTGAGGACTCTGCTGGCTCATGGGCCCCACATGTCAGCCTCTGTGAACAATAAACCTTTCCTCTGTGAACACTAGCATTGACGAACTGAATGTGAACATGCGTTACAGGCTTTTTTTAGTAAATTTTGTCAACCAATTGCTAGCTTCTGTATATATCACTAGTAGTACATACATCGCGAAAGCATTAGAATATTAGACCATGTTCACAAGAATAACATCAAGTCTGAACTACATTAACAGAGTGATAAAATATATTGTTCAGACCAGTACAAAATATAGGGAGTTAAACTAACACTATGCAGAAATTGGCCCATCTCTTGCATATATCCCTCTAGCAAAGGGATCAGCCACTGACAAGTCATGTACCAACCAGCTAAGAACACCGTCCGAGCTGAACTTATCTAAGGATGGTAAATATCCAAACTGAAAATCAACATCTCTATAAGCGGTGTTCTTCAGGTCTAGCTGCTTGAACTGGGTATCCCACCAGATCTTCTTGTGATGATATCTTACACCAAAATTCATTACTTTGAGCATTCTAGTGTTCTGTATAAAGAACCTGGAGACAATAACATCATTTCTCCTTCCTCGGTAGTCAGAAATCGAAATTTCTTTGAGGTGGAGATCAAGGCATTCAATGGGACAGGCTGGCTCATTATGCAGCACATGAACCTTATTGCCGGTTCTATAAAACTGCAAAGAAGTCAAATTAAGTAGTCAGTACAATAACAAAGTACTTCATAGCTATCAACTAATGAATATCTCAGGTGAGTTGAATCATGTGTTAATTGAGGACCGTGGAACAACATAATCCCCTGACACGTTCCAATTTGATAGATGCACTTTTTTACATCTGTTATTGTCATTGTAAAGTTGGGGAAAGGTTACCAACATGGGAAACTCCAATCCGCAACTAGTTGCGGGTGCACCCCATTTTTCTTTTGACACTTCCAAGTTTCCAAAAAAAAATGTAAACTAAAAGTCTGGACATACATTGTGTTCTATCATGTGCTTCTGTGAAGTTTCATCCAAAAATATGATAATATGTGATCTACACAAAAAAAGAACAAATGATGTGTAAATAGTAAGTCACACTATTTACATATGTCTTCTCTTTTTTACACAGATCACATATTATCATGTGTTTATATGAAACTTCACAGATGCACAAGATACAACACATTGTATGACAAGAAGTTTAGTTTTGAACCAACATAATATAACTCCATTGTGGATGTTCTTCTAGTACAATTGTTCAACTGATCTAGGCTAATAACAGGTTAACTCCATGTAACTCTACAGTTTTTGCTCATAGTGGTAAACAGTTAACAACAACGAATTTACCTGGATATATAGCTTCTCCGTGCAGGGAAAGCATCTAAGAAATGCAAGTAGTTGATCCAGACGAGGGCCGTCAGATTTTAGAACCAAGTTCTTCACTGTGCACAGAGAATTTTCCAAGCTTATGGGCATCATCCTCTACAGGACAATGGTACATATGTCAAAAAAAATAACAAAAATGTGAGTTAATTCAACAAGAAGAAGGCTGTTCTACCAAAAAGTTTATGCGTCCAATAACAAGTTGGCAGCCAGGGTACGACGCAAAGCCCAACACCATCAACTTTGGTGCGTTGGCGACCTGGATTAGTAGTGGAACATCATCAACGCATATGACCAATCTCTCGAGGCAAGATGCATCCATAATTTGCACCGTGTCTAACTGAATAAGTTCGGTGGTGTTGCGTTTCCAATAGCTAGCCACACTAATTGTACGAAGATTTGGCATTTGAATGTTGAGTTGGGTGAACCCGTGGACCCCCTCAAGGTGAAGTGCCTCGAGCACAATACAGCGGGTGAACAGGCGGTCGATGTTCGTCGCCTTACAGATGTAGACGTCATAGAGCAAGAGCCTTTTGAGTTGGGGGAAAAGAAGCATGGAGTTGGCATGAATCTCGGGCAAATAGCAAGTAGAAATGCTGACAATGCGCAGCGTGGGCGCGCAGCGGAACGCGGACAGCGGGAAGGAGCGCATCACTGTTCCAGCATCGAATCTGAGGTTCTCGACGCAAGATAGGGTGCTGGACCGGAACCAGCTGTCGAGCGTGGTGTCGACCTTGCAAGTGGTTCTGAAGGGGTCGATTGACACGCTTCTGGCGGGGCCAGGGTGAGCGGCGAGGATACTGGAGACCGCGGCGATGCGTTTGTGGTTTTGCTTGGCGAGTTGGTCGTCGATCTCGAGGTTAAGTGGGACGGAGTGCCAGAGGTGGCGCCACCGTTTGGAGACCAAGGTTGTGCTTACAGCGGATATAGTGGGCAGGTGGGAGATGATGATGTGGAGAATCTGGTCCGGTAGGCGGCTGATGAGGTCGTTGTCGCCGACGAGGAGGTTAAGTGGGACGGAGCGCCAGAGGTGGCGCCACCGTTTGGAGAGCAATGTTGTCCTTACAGCGGATATCATGGGCAGGAGGGAGATGATGATGTGCAGCATCTCGTCGGGGAGGCGGCTGATGAGGTCGAGGCTCGACGGAGGCTCTTCCCGATCTGGCTCGACCCGCCTTCGGGAGTTGAGCGGCTCCGCCTCCATCTGACACGGCGGCGACACACGCAACGCCGCAGTCGTCTGCTCGAAGTGTGTAGCAGGTAGCGGAGCGGATCTGCTGGACAGGGGAATAGGCGCAGCGGCGGTGGTGAGGACAGAAAGGTACTCGGCGGTGGATTTAGGTGGATGGCGGATGCAAGTGCGCTGGGGTTTTTGGAGGAGACGGCAAGCGCTATGCAAGGAACTATTGCGGCGGGCGGCCAGCCGGGGTGCCTGAGGAGAGAAAGGTATACTACTAATGATGCGGTGCGGCGTTTGCGTCTCCCTTCCCCACGCGTGCAGCCTTCACATTTCACAAGACGTGCGAGTTTTTCAACAGAGATTATCAAGTGGAGAGACTTTCCCAATGCAATTGTCTCTCCACTTGATAATCACTCTTGAAAACACCGAGAAGATGGCGGTGAAGAAGACGGAGAGGCAAGGAAAAAAACAATATGAATTGAAATCAAATATAATACGGGCGTTCCTTCTCTCTCTGGTCTCTGCTGCACTTACTGCACCTGTGGTGCAGGCGTGTGACCCGAGAAGAAGCTAATGTACTGTATAGCCGTCCCTTGCACGCCGTGTAGCTGTATTTTGTCTCGTCAAATCAGCTCGGGACAGTTTCAGCAGAGAAAACATCATTTTTTCTTGCCATCATCATAATAGGCGAACATTACCACGGGCACACGGTAGTGCACATCCAACTTCTACTACTCAATCCTCCATATGCTGCACAAACCACCACTTTAACTTTTTCTTCGCAGTTTTCATGATTTTTAGCAGTTTCCACCATGTGGTGGTCTAATCTGTTGCAATTTTTACCACTTGGTCATCTGATCAGTTATTTTGTCATGTCGATAGCAAAATCAACAAGTGGATGCCAACTTTTTTGAAGGGCTACTCTCTAAAACACAGTTTGCATTATGGCATGTTTGGTATTTTCCCTAGGTAGTACATCCAAAAAAAAATTGACTACATGCTTTTATTTGCCTATTTTAAGCACCTTTTACCATGATTTCAAATTTAGGTCAAACTCACGGGGGCCATAGGATGCACGGCATTTATTTGGCAATTGTTTCAGTATGGCCAACTAGTTAGGCCTCCTTTGGTTCATAGGAAATGGAAAGTATAGGAAAAGGAAAATCATAGAATTGGGATGTCATGTCTACTTGAATCCTATGGGAATCGTGCTCCTTTGATTCATATGATTGTCATAGGAATTATGTTGGATTTGGTTCTTATGGGAAAAATTCCTATACAAGTCATTTGATTCATAGGAACTATTCATATAGGAATCTTGTAGTGCAAATCTTATAGGAAAAAACCATTAGCTAATACCTCATGGAAAAGTTCCTTTGCCACAATCAAAGACACATCATGCCGAAGTTTTGTTCTAGGACATGGACACGTTCAAACTAATCATGGTAATAGATGATACAACATCGCACACATAAATAGACGACATGTCTAAAATCATACATTTTTTGAACACAGAAATGTCCCGAAGGACCTCGCGACACTGCTTTTATATTATGATGACGGTGGGATTACAGACTGCAAGCTAGGAGGACCCTCCAAGTAAAAGGAAACTACAGACAAGACATCCAAAAGTACAAAAAGAACTCTAGTTCTAGAAAAGGAAACTCCATCCGGTCCTTCTCCACCGAGCTCAGATTAGCCTCAAAGCGCGATCATCTTCTCCATCGAGACCGGCAAGATCAACCACCTACCGTCTCGTTGGCGCATGCGGGCACGTCGCCTCATGTTGAAAGTATTCGAGCAAGTCGCCGCTCATGTCGCAACCATCGTTGCTGCAATCCACCTTAAACAAGGAGGCAAATCTACTTAAATCCTCATCCTCTTCGTAGATGTCGTCGCAGTTCGGGCACACGAGACTGGGCAGGTTTCTTAAGCAGCTTCCGCATGCAATGTGATGTCCCTCCCCCATGCGAATGCACTGCTTAATACAAGGAAATTTACATGACTGTTGGCCCAAAGAAAAATACAGCTGGGTGGAACCTAGTGAAGAAAGTACTAACCCGGTATAGTGGACGTCGTGCGATTTGAGAGCACAAACCGCAGATGAACGTTCTTCTCACCACATTCTTTTCCATAACACATTCACGGGAAAAGTCCATGCTTTCAGATGGAGGACTTTCACCTTGGAAGACGCCCTGGCATCCCGGGCACGCGCCACCGGGCAGGTTCCTAGCGCAGCTGTCGCATGCAACCTTCTTGCACGAACAGCACTGCTTAATACAAGGAAATTAACACGACTGTTAGCCCAAATTAAAATACATCTTGATGAACCTAGTGAAGAAAGTACTAACCCGCCAAAATGGAGGTTGTGCGGATTGAGAGCACAAACCGCAGGTGAGCAGTCTTCTCAATTTAGCATCGTCGACAAAAGCTCTAAAGCTACCAGGGGGGACCTCCATGCCCAACGATTCTAAATGGGAATATGAATTTAGAGGATGTGAAGGAGATAGGGATAGAGGGTCGTAGTCTTCGACTTGTATAGTATATATAGGCGAGGGAATTGCAGATTCCACCAAGGAACGAGATCCAGTGACTTCACTGGCGACTTGTACGTGAGTCATTCGATCAAGATCCAACGCACATGGTTGATCCAAATTTTAAACTTAAAATTAAACTCAATTTTCAAATGAAGTAAAACTTTACCAGAATACTTAAGAAAGATATATATCTTACTGTAATGTTTTCGATTTTTTTCGAGCAACTTAAAATGTGACTACAAATTCTGGATCAACTGTGTCCGTTGGATCTTGATCCGATGGCTCATGTACGTAAAGTTGCATTTTGGAGTAAGTAAAGTCACTGGCCTCAAGTTCCACCACCTCATACTTCGTATGTTGCACAAAAACACCATTTGGAAGGATATTTTGCGGTTTCCACCATGTACTGCTCCAATCTGTTGTGATTTCACCACTTAATCTTCTAATCAACCAATTATACTGGTAAATATTCTCTTACTTTGCATCTCAAACATTTCCCTGACTTTGAGTCCCTGAACGCGCGCTAGTACACTCAATAAAGACAGAGAGAGAGGAGAGACGCTGAGGAGGACTTTGAGTTCTAGTACCTCACCTGCCCGAAATAAGTACGCTGGCAGCCTGACCTGCCCTAAGTACGTCCGGTCAAATCGATGCCTTGCCTTGCACGCCGTCTGCGCGCATCCATGTCTTCCCGATGAAATTGTCAGTCCAATAAAATCGGAAATTTAATTCGGCTATTGGGCGGATATGCTACCTCGACCCAAAAAAACATATTTTTAATTTTCAAAAAATTCTAACAAAAAAATCCGCATGTACTTCTCGATAATCTATGTGTGTTCGTGTAGTTTCGTGAAAAGCCGATATTTTTTGTGGTTGATGTAAGAAGACAAAAGCAAGTACTCCGTATTACAAACAGCTTTATTTTTAGCAATAAATTTTATCTTTTTTACATAGCCCAAACGACAATTTAGTTTTTTATGGAAAGACTTTATGCGCTCTTAGCATGTGAAGATGAAAAGATTAATTTTTTGTTTGGAATTTTTTTACATTTCAAAATATATAGATGTTGCAGTTCAAACTAAAGGGAGCATACGCAACCAGGAGCCAAAACATCCTCCCCCAAAAAATATGATTTGTTTTCTATTTGCGACGCTTCCGCGATGCCTATCACATGTCTGTATAGCCGCAGCTAGCACCATCGAGCACGCCCCAATGCTCTGTGTATTGTCTTGTCAATTCAATGGTCAAGGTAATCTGACCAAAAGATACGTCTTGGAGTACGCGTGCGCCTTATTCCTTGAAATGGAGGTAGTGTGGCCCAAATGCGAAAAGTGTTACTCCTCCTATTCTAGTATACCATACTACGTATTACTCAAAACAAGTTAGAAGTTATGTCAAGTATGACTAGTGCAAATAAACCCTCTGGCATTAAGAGTATGTTAGAAGTTCGGATCATGATGAACAAGTTAAATGTAATCTTCAAAACGTACAGCTATGTCAAGTATGACTAGTGCAAATAAACCCTCTGGCATTAAGAGAAACATCAAATAGTACAAAACACCTGAACAAAAACGAAATTACAACAAAATCCTTGAGATGCCCTTCGTCTTCAACCTCCAGACCGTGTCGACAGCACCATGGCCGACACTAATCCAACCCAGGAAGCCAGAATCCTAGGATAAGCAAGCTCGGAAGGTAGGTGGCCACGGAAGCTCTAGCACGTACCAATTCAGCACGCGCGAGGGCCCGCCCAGCATCTCAATCGGCACGGTGTGAAGCCAGTCCTCGTCTCGAGCTCTCTCGAAGCGTGAGAGCTCGCCGGATTCTCTGTCGAGAGCAAGAATGAAGTTTCCGAGCCCACCGAACACGTACCACTGGAAGAAACGGGCGTTGCACCCCACAAAGAGGATATCCGACCGGCCTGTGTGCGTGGCGTGGAGAGGCACGATGGCGCCGGAGGAGGTCCAAGCGTGGCCACCAGGGCCAGGCGAGAACACGCAGGTCTTGCAGATGCCGTCATGATAGATCAGGCACGTCACCCTGTAATTTGACAGACTGATGCGCGCCGCAGCGTCCTCGCCATGGAGGGCGGCGCCCAGGAACAAGCTTACGAATGTTGTGTGCGAAACAGCAGGGGGTGGAGGGACCGTCACGTACTGACCTGCCAGGGGATCGCAGACGACGAGACGTGAAGGCTGCTCGAAAGGCTTTCCGTGTTCGGTGTGGTCGAAGTCCGCAAGGAGTAGGAGGCCGCCCCGAGAGTCGGCGAGCTCCAAACTGAGGTCGCCGTTTGGCGCCCGTGGGAGGAAGTCGAGCGCGAGATTATTTGCGGCGACCCCGGCCCAACATGACGAGGAAGAGGGAACGAAGTGGGGCAGCAAGCCAGACGGCCGATAGTGACAATGGGAGAAGCTGATGTGGTAGTGGCCGGCGACTATGGAGGATGGCGCGCCGTGGCGAGCGGAGAGGACACGGAAGTCCTCCGCCGCGATGACCTTGCGCCAGCTCCTGCAGGCGAACGCGGCGCGGACGAGATCCAGAGGCGAGGTGAGGCGCAGGAACACCAGCCCGAGAAGTTCATCCGGGATGGCGTCACCCTTGTCCTCCTGCCCGGACTTCCTCTGAGCATTCTTCCAGCGGGGGCGGCTGTGCCCCATCTCCGGCTGGACCTAGCTCGCGTACGGGGGCGAGGTGTGCTGTAGGGAGGAAGCTAGGGAAGTAGCGAGGCGGCCGGCTTGGTAGAGACTAGAGGAGTTAAGGAGGAGACTTATGTACTGAAAAAGTTCCGTGGAATCAAATTCCTATATTGGTTAATTACATGCAAGGATGAGCAGAGTAGTTGGTTGTGTAATTGAAACGAGATTACGAGCTTGATCCCCACACACGAACCACATCGTAAAGCTTCATGAAAGAAAAATAGGAAAACAACAAAATTGTGTGGCACAACAGTTGCTTTCTCCAAGTTCCTATAGAGGGAGTACTATGAACATATTCAAACTAGACAAATCATGTATCTACCCCCTAACCCCTAAAACTCAGTCTTATGAAATCTAGCATAAAGAGATCGAAGTCGTTTTGGGTTTCAAACATGGAAATTTCAAGAACATCCCAAAAGCTTCATTTTAGAGTGACTAAGAAGGATCCATGCTTACCTTTTCATTTTCATGTTTTAAACTTGTTTAAATCATGGTCAAACCTAGGATTTGACCAAGATTCAAATGGGCCTAAAAATTCAGAAAAAATCAAAAGAATGAAAAACCAAAACATATATAGCATTCTTATGTCATATATATAGTAAGCATTCAAGTTGATAAACAAGGTCTAGACATATATATTCAAACCAGAAAAATCATGTATATATCTACCCCTAAAACCTAAACTCTGTCTTATGAAGTCAATCATGAAGAGAAGTGGTTTTGGGTTTCAAACATGGAAATTTCAAGAACCTCCCAAAGCTTCATTTTAGAGTGACTAAGAAGGATCCAGGCTTATCTTTTCATTTCATGTTTTAAACTTGTTTAAATCCTGGTCAAACCTAGGATTTGATGAAGATACAAATGGGTGGGCACAATATTCAAAAAAAAGAAAAATGAAAAACCAAATCACATTGTCTTCTTATGACATATCGTAAGCATTCAAATTGATAAACAAGGTATAGATATATCCAAACCAGACAAATCATGTATCTACCCCCTGTCGATCTTATGAAGTCTAGCATGAAGGGAAGTCGTTTCGGTTTCAAACATGGAAATTTCAAGAAAATCCCAAAAGCTTCCATTTTAGAGTGACTAAGAAGGATACGGACTTCCTTTTTTATTTTCATGTTTTAAACTTGTTTAAATCTTGGTCAAACCAAGGATTTGACCAAGATTCAAATGGGCCTAAAAATTTAGAAAAAAATCAAAATAGAATGAAAAACCAAAGCACATAGCATTCTTATGTCATATGTATAGTAAGCATTCAAGTTGATAAACAAGGTCTAGACATATTCAAACCAGAAAAATCATGTATATATCTCTACCCCTACAACCCTAAACTCTGTCTTATGAAGTCAATCATGAAGAGAAGTGGTTTTGGGTTTCAAACATGGAAATTTCAAGAACCTCCCAAAAGATTTATTTTAGAGTGACTAATAAGGATCCATGCTTACCTTTTCATTTTCATAATTTAAACTTGTTTAAATCTTTGTCAAACCTAGGATTTGACCAAGATTCAAATATATGTGCATAAA
Organism: Lolium multiflorum; assembly: GCA_030979885.1. Taxonomy (NCBI): domain Eukaryota; kingdom Viridiplantae; phylum Streptophyta; class Magnoliopsida; order Poales; family Poaceae; genus Lolium; species Lolium multiflorum. The sequence continues at coordinate 259,086,988 of CM061749.1, forward strand.
ATTCAAAAAAATCAGAAAAATGAAAAACAAAAGCATATAGTCTTCTTGTGTCATATAGTAAGCATTCAAGTTGATAAATTAACAAGGTTTGGACATATTCAAACCATACAAATCATGTATCTACCCCTAACCCTAAACTCGGTCGATCTTATGAAGTCTAGCATGAAGAGAGGTCGTTTTGGGTTTCAAACATGGAAATTTCAAGAACATCCCAAAAGCTTCATTTTAGAGTGACTAAGAAGGATCCAGGCTTACTTATTCGTTTTCACGTGTTAAACTTGTCTAAATCTTGGTCAAACCTAGGATTTGACCAAGATTCAAATGCGCAGAAAATTAAAAAAATTAGAAAAATGAAAACCAAAGTACATAGTCTTCTTATGTCATATAGTAAGCATATTCAAGTTGATAAACAAGGTTTGAACCTTGATCTGTAGTACTGGGCAAAACCCTAGTTTAACCTATTTAATTATAGATTCGTAGGTTGATTTTTCTACCTTTTTATTATTACTATGCAGCACATGTGTGTTTGCCCGTCGAGTGAAACTCGGAGGAAGAGGGATCACTCGGAAGGAGAGAAGAAGGGAGAGCATTATGGTGTCTCCCCTTTTCGGGTGATGATGTTAACTTTTGTGCAGGGTTTGTCGGTGAGCGGGAGGTGCGAGCGAGCGGCGAGCGAGTCGAGCGGCCGAGAATGAGAGAGATTGTTTTTTTGTGAGAGGGACAACCGAAGGATCCAGAAGGACCCACAGACTTCCAATACGCATCCTGATGCGTCTTCTCTTGACAAAGAAGATGGCTGGGAGTTTGCGTACCTATTGCACGTGACTTGTGCTCACTGAAGTGTGGGACCTCACGCGTGGGCACCACACGTAAGTGACCGACCTGTTGGTGTAAAAACTCGGTTGATTATTATAGTGCATTAGAACAAAGTTTCCTATGGATTCAAGGGTAGGAAATCCAAGTTAACTCATTTACATGACATTATTTTTCTTATGTCATATAGTAAGCATTCAAGTTGATAAACAAGGTCTAAATATATCCAAACCAGACAAATCATGTATCTACCCCTTGTCGATCTTATGAAGTCTAGCATGAAGGGAAGTCGTTTTGGGTTTCAAACATGGAAATTTCAAGAACATCCCAAAAGCTTCATTTTAGAGTAAATAAGAAGGATACAGACTTCCCTTTTCATTTTCATGTTTTAAACTTGTTTAAATCTTGGTCAAACCAAGGATTTGACCAAGATTCAAATGGCCCTAAAAATTCAGAAAAAAATCAAAAGAATGAAAAACCAAAGCACATAGCATTCTTATGTCATATGTATAGTAAGCATTCATGTTGATAAACAAGGTCTAGACATATATATTCAAACCAGAAAAATCATGTATATATCTACCCCTAAAACCCAAATTAAACTCAGTCAATCATGAAGAGAAGTGGTTTTGGGTTTCAAACATGGAAATTTCAAGAACCTCCCAAAAGCTTCATTTTAGAGTGACTAAGAAGGATCCAGGCTTACTTATTCGTTTTCACGTGTTAAACTTGTCTAAATCTTGGTCAAACCTAGGATTTGACCAAGATATGATTCAAATGCGCAGAAAATTAAAAAAATCAGAAAAAATGAAAAACCAAAGTACATCATATTCAAACCATACAAATCATGTATCTATACCCCCTAACCCTAAACTTTGTCTTATGAAGTCAAGCATGAAGAGAAGTGGTTTTGGGTTTCAAACATGGAAATTTCAAAAACCTCCCAAAAACTTCATTTTAAAGTGACTGAGAAGGTTACATGCTTCCCTTTTCATTTTCATGTTTTAAACTTGTTTAAATTATCTTGGTCAAACCTAGGATTTCATGAAGATACAAATGGGTGGGCACAATATTCAAAAAAATCAGAAAAATGAAAAACCAAATCACATTGTCTTCTTAAGTCATATCGTAAGCATTCAAGTTGATAAACAAGGTCTAGATATATCCAAACCAGACAAATCATGTATATATCTACCCCCTGTCGGTCTAGCATGAAGGGAAGTCATTTTCGGTTTCAAACATGGAAATTTCAAGAACATCCCAAAAGCTTCCATTTTAGAGTGACTAAGAAAGATACAGACTTCCCTTTTCATTTTCATGTTTTAAACTTGTTTAAATTCTTGTCAAACCAAAGATTTGACCAAGATTCAAATGGGGGCCTAAAAATTTAGAAAAAAAATCAAAAGAGAATGAAAAACCAAAGCACATAGCATTCTTATGTCATATGTATAGTAAGCATTCAAGTTGATAAACCAGGTCTAGACATATATATTCAAACCAGAAAATCATGTATATATCTACCCCTAAAACCCTAAACTCTGTCTTATGAAGTCAATCATGAAGAGAAGTGGTTTTGGGTTTCAAACATGGAAATTTCAAGAACCTCCCAAAAGCTTCATTTTAGAGTGACTAAGAAGGATCCAGGCTTATCTTTTCATTTCATGTTTTAAACTTGTTTAAATCCTGGTCAAACCTAGGATTTCATGAAGATACAAATGGGTGGGCACAATATTCAAAAAATCAGAAAAATGAAAAACCAAATCACATTGTCTTCTTATGTCATATCGTAAGCATTCAAGTTGATAAACAAGGTCTAGATATATCCAAACCAGACAAATCATGTATCTACCCCCTGTCGATCTTATGAAGTCTAGCATGAAGGGAAGTCGTTTTCGGTTTCAAACATGGAAATTTCAAGAACATCCCAAAAGCTTCCATTTTAGAGTGACTAAGAAGGATACAGACTTCCTTTTTTATTTTCATGTTTTAAACTTGTTTAAATCTTGGTCAAACCAAGGATTTGACCAAGATTCGGGCCTAAAAATTTAGAAAAAAATCAAAAGAGAATGAAAAAACAAAGCACATAGCATTCTTATGTCATATGTATAGTAAGCATTCAAGTTGATAAACAAGGTCTAGACATATTCAAACCAGAAAAATCATGTATATATCTACCCCTAAAACCCTAAACTATGTCTTATGAAGTCAATCATGAAGAGAAGTGGTTTTGGGTTTCAAACATGGAAATTTCAAGAACCTCCCAAAAGATTTATTTTAGAGTGACTAATAAGGATCCATGCTTACCTTTTCATTTTCATAATTTAAACTTGTTTAAATCTTTGTCAAACCTAGGATTTGACCAAGATTCAAATATATGGGCATAAAATTCAAAAAAATCAGAAAAATGAAAAACAAAAGCATATAGTCTTCTTATGTCATATAGTAAGCATTCAAGTTGATAAATTAACAAGGTTTGGACATATTCAAACCATACAAATCATGTATCTACCCCTAACCCTAAACTCGGTCGATCTTATGAAGTCTAGCATGAAGAGAGGTCGTTTTGGGTTTCAAACATGGAAATTTCAAGAACATCCCAAAAGCTTCATTTTAGAGTGACTAAGAAGGATCCATGCTTACTTATTCGTTTTCACGTGTTAAACTTGTCTAAATCTTGGTCAAACCTAGGATTTGACCAAGATTCAAATGCGCAGAAAATTAAAAAAATCGGAAAAATGAAAACCAAAGTACATAGTCTTCTTATGTCATGTAGTAAGCATATTCAAGTTGATAAACAAGGTTTGAACCTTGATCTGTAGTACTGGGCAAAACCCTAGTTTAACCTATTTAATTATAGATTCGTAGGTTGATTTTTCTACCTTTTTATTATTACTATGCAGCACATGTGTGTTTGCCCGTCGAGTGAAACTCGGAGGAAGAGGGATCACTCGGAAGGAGAGAAGAAGGGAGAGCATTATGGTGTCTTCCCTTTTTCGGGTGATGATGTTGACTTTTGTGCAGGGTTTGTCAGTGAGCAGGAGGTGCGAGCGAGCGAGCGAGTCGAGCGAGCGAGAATGAGAGAGATTTGTTTTTTGTGAGAGGGACAACCGAAGGATCCAGAAGGACCCACAGACTTCAATACGCATCTGATGCGTCTTCTCTTGACAAAGAAGATGGCTGGGAGTTTGCGTACCTATTGCACGTGACTTGTGCTCACTGAAGTGTGGGACCTCACGCATGGGCACCACACGTAAGTGACAGACCTGTTGGTGTAAAAACTCGGTTGATTATTATAGTGCATTAGAACAAAGTTTCCTATGGATTCAAGGGTAGGAAATCCAAGTTAACTCATTTACATGACATTATTTTTCTTATGTCATATAGTAAGCATTAAAGTTGATAAACAATGTCTAGACATATTCAAACCAGACAAATCATGTATCTATACCCCTAACCCCTAAACTCTATCTTATGAAGTCAAGCATGTGAAGAGATGTGGTTTTGGGTTTCAAACATGGAAATTTCAAAAACCTCCCAAAAGCTTCATTTTATAGTGCCTAAGAAGGATACATGCTTCCCTTTTCATTTTCATGTTTTAAACTTGTTTTAATTATCTTGGTCAAACCTAGGATTTGACGAAGATACAAATGGGTGGGCACAAAATTCAAAAAAATCAGAAAAATGGAAAACCAAATCACATAGTCTTCTTATGTCATATCGTAAGCATTCAAGTTGATAAACAAGGTCTAAATATATCCAAACCAGACAAATCATGTATCTACCCCCTGTCGATCTTATGAAGTCTAGCATGAAGAGAAGTCGTTTTGGGTTTCAAACATGGAAATTTCAAGAACATCCCAAAAGCTTCATTTTAGAGTGACTAAGAAGGATCCAGGCTTACTTATTCGTTTTCACGTGTTAAACTTGTCTAAATCTTGGTCAAACCTAGGATTTGACCAAGATTCAAATGCGCAGAAAATTAAAAAAATCAGAAAAATGAAAACCAAAGTACATAGTCTTCTTATGTCATATAGTAAGCATATTCAAGTTGATAAACAAGGTTTGAACCTTGATCTGTAGTACTGGGCAAAACCCTAGTTTAACCTATTTAATTATAGATTCGTAGGTTGATTTTTCTACCTTTTTATTATTACTATGCAGCACATGTGTGTTTGCCCGTCGAGTGAAACTCGGAGGAAGAGGGATCACTCGGAAGGAGAGAAGAAGGGAGAGCATTATGGTGTCTCCCCTTTTTCGGGTGATGATGTTAACTTTTGTGCAGGGTTTGTCGGTGAGCAGGAGGTGCGAGCGGCGACGAGTCGAGCGAGGCCGAGAATGAGAGAGATTTGTTTTTTTTTGTGAGAGGGACAACCGAAGGATCCAGAAGGACCCACAGGCGTCCAATACGTATCCTGATGCGTCTTCTCTTGTCAAAGAAGATGGCTGGGAGTTTGCGTACCTATTGCACGTGACTTGTGCTCACTGAAGTGTGGGACCTCACGCGTGGGCACCACACGTAAGTGACAGACCTGTTGGTGTAAAAACTCGGTTGATTATTATAGTGCATTAGAACAAAGTTTCCTATGGATTCAAGGGTAGGAAATCCAAGTTAACTCATTTACATGACATTATTTTTCTTATGTCATATAGTAAGCATTAAAGTTGATAAACAATGTCTAGACATATTCAAACCAGACAAATCATGTATCTATACCCCTAACCCCTAAACTCTGTCTTATGAAGTCAAGCATGTGAAGAGATGTGGTTTTGGGTTTCAAACATGGAAATTTCAAAAACCTCCCAAAAGCTTCATTTTAGAGTGCCTAAGAAGGATACATGCTTCCCTTTTCATTTTCATGTTTTAAACTTGTTTTAATTATCTTGGTCAAACCTAGGATTTCATGAAGATACAAATGGGTGGGCACAATATTCAAAAAAATCAGAAAAATGAAAAACCAAATCACATTGTCTTCTTATGTCATATCGTAAGCATTCAAGTTGATAAACAAGGTCTAGATATATCCAAACCAGACAAATCATGTATCTACCCCTTGTCGATCTTATGAAGTCTAGCATGAAGGGAAGTCGTTTTGGGTTTCAAACATGGAAATTTCAAGAACATCCCAAAAGCTTCATTTTAGAGTAAATAAGAAGGATACAGACTTCCCTTTTAATTTTCATGTTTTAAACATGTTTAAATCTTGGTCAAACCAATGATTTGACCAAGATTCAAATGGCCCTAAAAATTCAGAAAAAAATCAAAAGAATGAAAACCAAAGCACATAGCATTCTTATGCCATATGTATAGTAAGCATTCATGTTGATAAACAAGGTCTAGACATATATATTCAAACCAGAAAAATCATGTATATATCTACCCCTAAAACCCAAATTGAACTCAATCAATCATGAAGAGAAGTGGTTTTGGGTTTCAAACATGGAAATTTCAAGAACCTCCCAAAAGCTTCATTTTAGAGTGACTAAGAAGGATCCAGGCTTACTTATTCGTTTTCACGTGTTAAACTTGTCTAAATCTTGGTCAAACCTAGGATTTGACCAAGATATGATTCAAATGCGCAGAAAAATTAAAAAAATCAGAAAAATGAAAAACCAAGGTACATAGAGTCTTCTTATGTCATATATATAGTAACCGCATTAAAGTTGATAAACAAGGTCTAGACATATTCCATACAAATCATGTATCTATACCCCTAACCCTAAACTTTGTCTTATGATCGAAGTCAAGCATGAAGAGAAGTGGTTTTGGGTTTCAAACATGGAAATTTCAAAAACCTCCCAAAAACTTCATTTTAAAGTGACTGAGAAGGTTACATGCTTCCCTTTTCATTTTCATGTTTTAAACTTGTTTAAATTATCTTGGTCAACCCTAGGATTTGATGAAGATACAAATGGGTGTGCACAATATTCAAAAAATCAGAAAAATGAAAAACCAAATCACATTGTCTTCTTATGTCATATCGTAAGCATTCAAGTTGATAAACAAGGTCTAGATATATCCAAACCAGACAAATCATGTATCTACCCCCTGTCGATCTTATGAAGTCTAGCATGAAGGGAAGTCGTTTTCGGTTTGAAACATGGAAATTTCAAGAACATCCCAAAAGCTTCCATTTTAGAGTGACTAAGAAGGATACATACTTCCTTTTTTATTTTCATGTTTTAAACTTGTTTAAATCTTGGTCAAACCAAGGATTTGACCAAGATTCAAATGGTCCTAAAAATTTAGAAAAAAATCAAAAGAGAATGAAAAAACAAAGCACATAGCATTCTTATGTCATATGTATAGTAAGCATTCAAGTTGATAAACAAGGTCTAGACATATTCAAACCAGAAAAATCATGTATATATCTACCCCTAAAACCCTAAACTCTGTCTTATGAAGTCAATCATGAAGAGAAGTGGTTTTGGGTTTCAAACATGGAAATTTCAAGAACCTCCCAAAAGATTTATTTTAGAGTGACTAATAAGGATCCATGCTTACCTTTTCATTTTCATAATTTAAACTTGTTTAAATCTTTGTCAAACCTAGGATTTGACCAAGATTCAAATATATGGGCATAAAATTCAAAAAAAATCAGAAAAATGAAAAACAAAAGCATATAGTCTTTTTATGTCATATAGTAAGCATTCAAGTTGATAAATTAACAAGGTTTGGACATATTCAAACCATACAAATCATGTATCTACCCCTAACCCTAAACTCAGTCGATCTTATGAAGTCTAGCATGAAGAGAGGTCGTTTTGGGTTTCAAACATGGAAATTTCAAGAACATCCCAAAAGCTTCATTTTAGAGTGACTAAGAAGGATCCAGGCTTACTTATTCGTTTTCACGTGTTAAACTTGTCTAAATCTTGGTCAAACCTAGGATTTGACCAAGATTCAAATGCGCAGAAAATTAAAAAAATCAGAAAAATGAAAACCAAAGTACATAGTCTTCTTATGTCATATAGTAAGCATATTCAAGTTGATAAACAAGGTTTGAACCTTGATCTGTAGTACTGGGCAAAACCCTAGTTTAACCTATTTAATTATAGATTCGTAGGTTGATTTTTCTACCTTTTTATTATTACTATGCAGCACATGTGTGTTTGCCCGTCGAGTGAAACTCGGAGGAAGAGGGATCACTCGGAAGGAGAGAGAAGGGAGAGCATTATGGTGTCTTCCCTTTTTCGGGTGATGATGTTGACTTTTGTGCAGGGTTTGTCAGTGAGCAGGAGGTGCGAGCGAGCGAGCGAGCGAGCGAGGCCGAGAATGAGAGAGATTTGTTTTTTGTGAGAGGGACAACCGAAGGATCCAGAAGGACCCACTTCCAATACGCATCCTGATGCGTCTTCTCTTGACAAAGAAGATGGCTGGGAGTTTGCGTACCTATTGCACGTGACTTGTGCTCTGAAGTGTGGGACCTCACGCGTGGGCACCACACGTAAGTGACAGACCTGTTGGTGTAAAAACTCGGTTGATTATTATAGTGCATTAGAACAAAGTTTCCTATGGATTCAAGGGTAGGAAATCCAAGTTAACTCATTTACATGACATTATTTTTCTTATGTCATATAGTAAGCATTAAAGTTGATAAACAATGTCTAGACATATTCAAACCAGACAAATCATGTATCTATACCCCTAACCCCTAAACTCTGTCTTATGAAGTCAAGCATGTGAAGAGATGTGGTTTTGGGTTTCAAACATGGAAATTTCAAAAACCTCCCAAAAGCTTCATTTTAGAGTGACTAAGAAGGATACATGCTTCCCTTTTCATTTTCATGTTTTAAACTTGTTTTAATTATCTTGGTCAAACCTAGGATTTGACGAAGATACAAATGGGTGGGCACAAAATTCAAAAAAATCAGAAAAATGAAAAACCAAATCACATAGTCTTCTTATGTCATATCGTAAGCATTCAAGTTGATAAACAAGGTCTAGATATATCCAAACCAGACAAATCATGTATCTACCCCTTGTCGATCTTATGAAGTCTAGCATGAAGGGAAGTCGTTTTGGGTTTCAAACATGGAAATTTCAAGAACATCCTAAAAGCTTCATTTTAGAGTAAATAAGAAGGATACAGACTTCCCTTTTCATTTTCATGTTTTAAACTTGTTTAAATCTTGGTCAAACCAAGGATTTGACCAAGATTCAAATGGCCCTAAAAATTCAGAAAAAAATCAAAAGAATGAAAAACCAAAGCACATAGCATTCTTATGTCATATGTATAGTAAGCATTCATGTTGATAAACAAGGTCTAGACATATATATTCAAACCAGAAAAATCATGTATATATCTACCCCTAAAACCCAAATTAAACTCAGTCAATCATGAAGAGAAGTGGTTTTGGGTTTCAAACATGGAAATTTCAAGAACCTCCCAAAAGCTTCATTTTAGAGTGACTAAGAAGGATCCAGGCTTACTTATTCGTTTTCACGTGTTAAACTTGTCTAAATCTTGGTCAAACCTAGGATTTGACCAAGATATGATTCAAATGCGCAGAAAATTAAAAAAATCAGAAAAAATGAAAAACCAAAGTACATCATATTCAAACCATACAAATCATGTATCTATACACCCTAACCCTAAACTTTGTCTTATGAAGTCAAGCATGAAGAGAAGTGGTTTTGGGTTTCAAACATGGAAATTTCAAAAACCTCCCAAAAACTTCATTTTAAAGTGACTGAGAAGGTTACATGCTTCCCTTTTCATTTTCATGTTTTAAACTTGTTTAAATTATCTTGGTCAAACCTAGGATTTCATGAAGATACAAATGGGTGGGCACAATATTCAAAAAAATCAGAAAAATGAAAAACCAAATCACATTGTCTTCTTAAGTCATATCGTAAGCATTCAAGTTGATAAACAAGGTCTAGATATATCCAAACCAGACAAATCATGTATCTACCCCCTGTCGGTCTAGCATGAAGGGAAGTCATTTTCGGTTCCAAACATGGAAATTTCAAGAACATCCCAAAAGCTTCCATTTTAGAGTGACTAAGAAAGGATACAGACTTCCCTTTTCATTTTCATGTTTTAAACTTGTTTAAATTCTTGTCAAACCAAAGATTTGATCAAGATTCAAATGGGGGCCTAAAAATTTAGAAAAAAAAATCAAAAGAGAATGAAAAACCAAAGCACATAGCATTCTTATGTCATATGTATAGTAAGCATTCAAGTTGATAAACCAGGTCTAGACATATATATTCAAACCAGAAAAATCATGTATATATCTACCCCTAAAACCCTAAACTCTGTCTTATGAAGTCAATCATGAAGAGAAGTGGTTTTGGGTTTCAAACATGGAAATTTCAAGAACCTCCCAAAAGCTTCATTTTAGAGTGACTAAGAAGGATCCAGGCTTATCTTTTCATTTCATGTTTTAAACTTGTTTAAATCCTGGTCAAACCTAGGATTTGATGAAGATACAAATGGGTGGGCACAATATTCAAAAAAATCAGAAAAATGAAAAACCAAATCACATTGTCTTCTTATGTCATATCGTAAGCATTCAAGTTGATAAACAAGGTCTAGATATATCCAAACCAGACAAATCATGTATCTACCCCCTGTCGATCTTATGAAGTCTAGCATGAAGGGAAGTCGTTTTCGGTTTCAAACATGGAAATTTCAAGAACATCCCAAAAGCTTCCATTTTAGAGTGACTAAGAAGGATAAAGACTTCCTTTTTATTTTCATGTTTTAAACTTGTTTAAATCTTGGTCAAACCAAGGATTTGACCAAGATTCAAATGGGCCTAAAAATTTAGAAAAAAATCAAAAGAGAATGAAAAACCAAAGCACATAGCATTCTTATGTCATATGTATAGTAAGCATTCAAGTTGATAAACAAGGTCTAGACATATTCAAACCAGAAAAATCATGTATATATCTACCCCTAAAACCCTAAACTCTGTCTTATGAAGTCAATCATGAAGAGAAGTGGTTTTGGGTTTCAAACATGGAAATTTCAAGAACCTCCCAAAAGATTTATTTTAGAGTGACTAATAAGGATCCATGCTTACCTTTTCATTTTCATAATTTAAACTTGTTTAAATCTTTGTCAAACCTAGGATTTGACCAAGATTCAAATATATGTGCATAAAATTCAAAAAAATCAGAAAAATGAAAAACAAAAGCATATAGTCTTCTTGTGTCATATAGTAAGCATTCAAGTTGATAAATTAACAAGGTTTGGACATATTCAAACCATACAAATCATGTATCTACCCCTAACCCTAAACTCGGTCGATCTTATGAAGTCTAGCATGAAGAGAGGTCGTTTTGGGTTTCAAACATGGAAATTTCAAGAACATCCCAAAAGCTTCATTTTAGAGTGACTAAGAAGGATCCAGGCTTACTTATTCGTTTTCACGTGTTAAACTTGTCTAAATCTTGGTCAAACCTAGGATTTGACCAAGATTCAAATGCGCAGAAAATTAAAAAAATCAGAAAAATGAAAAACCAAAGTACATAGTCTTCTTATGTCATATAGTAAGCATATTCAAGTTGATAAACAAGGTTTGAACCTTGATCTGTAGTACTGGGCAAAACCCTAGTTTAACCTATTTAATTATAGATTTGTAGGTTGATTTTTCTACCTTTTTATTATTACTATGCAACACATGTGTGTTTGCCCGTCGAGTGAAACTCGGAGGAAGAGGGATCACTCGGAAGGAGAGAAGAAGGGAGAGCATTATGGTGTCTTCCCTTTTTCGGGTGATGATGTTGACTTTTGTGCAGGGTTTGTCAGTGAGCAGGAGGTGCGAGCGAGCGAGCGAGTCGAGCGAGGCCGAGAATGAGAGAGATTTGTTTTTTTTGTGAGAGGGACAACCGAAGGATCCAGAAGGACCCACAGCTTCCAATACGCATCTGATGCGTCTTCTCTTGACAAAGAAGATGGCTGGGAGTTTGCGTACCTATTGCACGTGACTTGTGCTCACTGAAGTGTGGGACCTCACGCGTGGGCACCACACGTAAGTGACAGACCTGTTGGTGTAAAAACTCGGTTGATTATTATAGTGCATTAGAACAAAGTTTCCTATGGATTCAAGGGTAGGAAATCCAAGTTAAATCATTTACATGACATTATTTTTCTTATGTCATATAGTAAGCATTAAAGTTGATAAACAATGTCTAGACATATTCAAACCAGACAAATCATGTATCTATACCCCTAACCCCTAAACTCTGTCTTATGAAGTCAAGCATGTGAAGAGATGTGGTTTTGGGTTTCAAACATGGAAATTTCAAAAACCTCCCAAAAGCTTCATTTTAAAGTGACTAAGAAGGATACATGCTTCCCTTTTCATTTTCATGTTTTAAACTTGTTTTAATTATCTTGGTCAAACCTAGGATTTGACGAAGATACAAATGGGTGGGCACAAAATTCAAAAAAATCAGAAAAATGAAAAACCAAATCACATAGTCTTCTTATGTCATATCGTAAGCATTCAAGTTGATAAACAAGGTCTAGATATATCCAAACCAGACAAATCATGTATCTACCCCTTGTCGATCTTATGAAGTCTAGCATGAAGGGAAGTCGTTTTGGGTTTCAAACATGGAAATTTCAAGAACATCCCAAAAGCTTCATTTTAGAGTAAATAAGAAGGATACAGACTTCCCTTTTCATTTTCATGTTTTAAACTTGTTTAAATCTTGGTCAAACCAAGGATTTGACCAAGATTCAAATGGCCCTAAAAATTCAGAAAAAAATCAAAAGAATGAAAAACCAAAGCACATAGCATTCTTATGTCATATGTATAGTAAGCATTCATGTTGATAAACAAGGTCTAGACATATATATTCAAACCAGAAAAATCATGTATATATCTACCCCTAAAACCCAAATTAAACTCAGTCAATCATGAAGAGAAGAAGTGGTTTTGGGTTTCAAACATGGAAATTTCAAGAACCTCCCAAAAGCTTCATTTTAGAGTGACTAAGAAGGATCCAGGCTTACTTATTCGTTTTCACGTGTTAAACTTGTCTAAATCTTGGTCAAACCTAGGATTTGACCAAGATATGATTCAAATGCGCAGAAAATTAAAAAAATCAGAAAAAATGAAAAACCAAAGTACATCATATTCAAACCATACAAATCATGTATCTATACCCCCTAACCCTAAACTTTGTCTTATGAAGTCAAGCATGAAGAGAAGTGGTTTTGGGTTTCAAACATGGAAATTTCAAAAACCTCCCAAAAACTTCATTTTAAAGTGACTGAGAAGGTTACATGCTTCCCTTTTCATTTTCATGTTTTAAACTTGTTTAAATTATCTTGGTCAAACCTAGGATTTCATGAAGATACAAATGGGTGGGCACAATATTCAAAAAAATCAGAAAAATGAAAAACCAAATCACATTGTCTTCTTAAGTCATATCGTAAGCATTCAAGTTCATAAACAAGGTCTAGATATATCCAAACCAGACAAATCATGTATCTACCCCTGTCGGTCTTATGAAGGGAAGTCATTTTCGGTTCCAAACATGGAAATTTCAAGAACATCCCAAAAGCTTCCATTTTAGAGTGACTAAGAAAGGATACAGACTTCCCTTTTCATTTTCATGTTTTAAACTTGTTTAAATTCTTGTCAAACCAAAGATTTGATCAAGATTCAAATGGGGGCCTAAAAATTTAGAAAAAAAAATCAAAAGAGAATGAAAAACCAAAGCACATAGCATTCTTATGTCATATGTATAGTAAGCATTCAAGTTGATAAACCAGGTCTAGACATATATATTCAAACCAGAAAAATCATGTATATATCTACCCCTAAAACCCTAAACTCTGTCTTATGAAGTCAATCATGAAGAGAAGTGGTTTTGGGTTTCAAACATGGAAATTTCAAGAACCTCCCGCTTCATTTTAGAGTGACTAAGAAGGATCCAGGCTTATCTTTTCATTTCATGTTTTAAACTTGTTTAAATCCTGGTCAAACCTAGGATTTGATGAAGATACAAATGGGTGGGCACAATATTCAAAAAAATCAGAAAAATGAAAAACCAAATCACATTGTCTTCTTATGTCATATCGTAAGCATTCAAGTTGATAAACAAGGTCTAGATATATCCAAACCAGACAAATCATGTATCTACCCCCTGTCGATCTTATGAAGTCTAGCATGAAGGGAAGTCGTTTTCGGTTTCAAACATGGAAATTTCAAGAACATCCCAAAAGCTTCCATTTTAGAGTGACTAAGAAGGATAAAGACTTCCTTTTTTATTTTCATGTTTTAAACTTGTTTAAATCTTGGTCAAACCAAGGATTTGACCAAGATTCAAATGGGCCTAAAAATTTAGAAAAAAATCAAAAGAGAATGAAAAACCAAAGCACATAGCATTCTTATGTCATATGTATAGTAAGCATTCAAGTTGATAAACCAGGTCTAGACATATATATTCAAACCAGAAAAATCATGTATATATCTACCCCTAAAACCCTAAACTCTGTCTTATGAAGTCAATCATGAAGAGAAGTGGTTTTGGGTTTCAAACATGGAAATTTCAAGAACCTCCCAAAAGCTTCATTTTAGAGTGACTAAGAAGGATCCAGGCTTATCTTTTCATTTCATGTTTTAAACTTGTTTAAATCCTGGTCAAACCTAGGATTTGATGAAGATACAAATGGGTGGGCACAATATTCAAAAAAATCAGAAAAATGAAAAACCAAATCACATTGTCTTCTTATGTCATATCGTAAGCATTCAAGTTGATAAACAAGGTCTAGATATATCCAAACCAGACAAATCATGTATCTACCCCTGTCGATCTTATGAAGTCTAGCATGAAGGGAAGTCGTTTTCGGTTTCAAACATGGAAATTTCAAGAACATCCCAAAAGCTTCCATTTTAGAGTGACTAAGAAGGATACAGACTTCCTTTTTATTTTCATGTTTTAAACTTGTTTAAATCTTGGTCAAACCAAGGATTTGACCAAGATTCAAATGGGCCTAAAAATTTAGAAAAAAATCAAAAGAGAATGAAAAACCAAAGCACATAGCATTCTTATGTCATATGTATAGTAAGCATTCAAGTTGATAAACAAGGTCTAGACATATTCAAACCAGAAAAATCATGTATATATCTATCTACCCCTAAAACCCTAAACTCTGTCTTATGAAGTCAATCATGAAGAGAAGTGGTTTTGGGTTTCAAACATGGAAATTTCAAGAACCTCCCAAAAGATTTATTTTAGAGTGACTAATAAGGATCCATGCTTACCTTTTCATTTTCATAATTTAAACTTGTTTAAATCTTTGTCAAACCTAGGATTTGACCAAGATTCAAATATATGTGCATAAAATTCAAAAAAATCAGAAAAATGAAAAACAAAAGCATATAGTCTTCTTGTGTCATATAGTAAGCATTCAAGTTGATAAATTAACAAGGTTTGGACATATTCAAACCATACAAATCATGTATCTACCCCTAACCCTAAACTCTCGATCTTATGAAGTCTAGCATGAAGAGAGTCGTTTTGGGTTTCAAACATGGAAATTTCAAGAACATCCCAAAAGCTTCATTTTAGAGTGACTAAGAAGGATCCAGGCTTACTTATTCGTTTTCACGTGTTAAACTTGTCTAAATCTTGGTCAAACCTAGGATTTGACCAAGATTCAAATGCGCAGAAAATTAAAAAAAATCAGAAAAATGAAAAACCAAAGTACATAGTCTTCTTATGTCATATAGTAAGCATATTCAAGTTGATAAACAAGGTTTGAACCTTGATCTGTAGTACTGGGCAAAACCCTAGTTTAACCTATTTAATTATAGATTTGTAGGTTGATTTTTCTACCTTTTTATTATTACTATGCAACACATGTGTGTTTGCCCGTCGAGTGAAACTCGGAGGAAGAGGGATCACTCGGAAGGAGAGAAGAAGGGAGAGCATTATGGTGTCTTCCCTTTTTCGGGTGATGATGTTGACTTTTGTGCAGGGTTTGTCAGTGAGCGGGAGGTGCGAGCGGCGAGCGAGCGAGCGAGTCGAGCGAGGCCGAGAATGAGAGAGATTTGTTTTTTGTGAGAGGGACAACCGAAGGATCCAGAAGGACCCACAGGCTTCCAATACGCATCCTGATGCGTCTTCTCTTGACAAAGAAGATGGCTGGGAGTTTGCGTACCTATTGCACGTGACTTGTGCTCACTGAAGTGTGGGACCTCACGCGTGGGCACCACACGTAAGTGACAGACCTGTTGGTGTAAAAACTCGGTTGATTATTATAGTGCATTAGAACAAAGTTTCCTATGGATTCAAGGGTAGGAAATCCAAGTTAACTCATTTACATGACATTATTTTTCTTATGTCATATAGTAAGCATTAAAGTTGATAAACAATGTCTAGACATATTCAAACCAGACAAATCATGTATCTATACCCCTAACCCCTAAACTCTGTCTTATGAAGTCAAGCATGTGAAGAGATGTGGTTTTGGGTTTCAAACATGGAAATTTCAAAAACCTCCCAAAAGCTTCATTTTAAAGTGACTAAGAAGGATACATGCTTCCCTTTTCATTTTCATGTTTTAAACTTGTTTTAATTATCTTGGTCAAACCTAGGATTTGACGAAGATACAAATGGGTGGGCACAAAATTCAAAAAAATCAGAAAAATGAAAAACCAAATCACATAGTCTTCTTATGTCATATCGTAAGCATTCAAGTTGATAAACAAGGTCTAGATATATCCAAACCAGACAAATCATGTATCTACCCCTTGTCGATCTTATGAAGTCTAGCATGAAGGGAAGTCGTTTTGGGTTTCAAACATGGAAATTTCAAGAACATCCCAAAAGCTTCATTTTAGAGTAAATAAGAAGGATACAGACTTCCCTTTTCATTTTCATGTTTTAAACTTGTTTAAATCTTGGTCAAACCAAGGATTTGACCAAGATTCAAATGGCCCTAAAAATTCAGAAAAAAATCAAAAGAATGAAAAACCAAAGCACATAGCATTCTTATGTCATATGTATAGTAAGCATTCATGTTGATAAACAAGGTCTAGACATATATATTCAAACCAGAAAAATCATGTATATATCTACCCCTAAAACCCAAATTAAACTCAGTCAATCATGAAGAGAAGAAGTGGTTTTGGGTTTCAAACATGGAAATTTCAAGAACCTCCCAAAAGCTTCATTTTAGAGTGACTAAGAAGGATCCAGGCTTACTTATTCGTTTTCACGTGTTAAACTTGTCTAAATCTTGGTCAAACCTAGGATTTGACCAAGATATGATTCAAATGCGCAGAAAATTAAAAAAATCAGAAAAATGAAAAACCAAAGTACATCATATTCAAACCATACAAATCATGTATCTATACCCCTAACCCTAAACTTTGTCTTATGAAGTCAAGCATGAAGAGAAGTGGTTTTGGGTTTCAAACATGGAAATTTCAAAAACCTCCCAAAAACTTCATTTTAAAGTGACTGAGAAGGTTACATGCTTCCCTTTTCATTTTCATGTTTTAAACTTGTTTAAATTATCTTGGTCAAACCTAGGATTTCATGAAGATACAAATGGGTGGGCACAATATTCAAAAAAATCAGAAAAATGAAAAACCAAATCACATTGTCTTCTTAAGTCATATCGTAAGCATTCAAGTTCATAAACAAGGTCTAGATATATCCAAACCAGACAAATCATGTATCTACCCCCTGTCGGTCTAGCATGAAGGGAAGTCATTTTCGGTTCCAAACATGGAAATTTCAAGAACATCCCAAAAGCTTCCATTTTAGAGTGACTAAGAAAGGATACAGACTTCCCTTTTCATTTTCATGTTTTAAACTTGTTTAAATTCTTGTCAAACCAAAGATTTGATCAAGATTCAAATGGGGGCCTAAAAATTTAGAAAAAAATCAAAAGAGAATGAAAAACCAAAGCACATAGCATTCTTATGTCATATGTATAGTAAGCATTCAAGTTGATAAACCAGGTCTAGACATATATATTCAAACCAGAAAAATCATGTATATATCTACCCCTAAAACCCTAAACTCTGTCTTATGAAGTCAATCATGAAGAGAAGTGGTTTTGGGTTTCAAACATGGAAATTTCAAGAACCTCCCGAAAGCTTCATTTTAGAGTGACTAAGAAGGATCCAGGCTTATCTTTTCATTTCATGTTTTAAACTTGTTTAAATCCTGGTCAAACCTAGGATTTGATGAAGATACAAATGGGTGGGCACAATATTCAAAAAAATCAGAAAAATGAAAAACCAAATCACATTGTCTTCTTATGTCATATCGTAAGCATTCAAGTTCATAAACAAGGTCTAGATATATCCAAACCAGACAAATCATGTATCTACCCCCTGTCGATCTTATGAAGTCTAGCATGAAGGGAAGTCGTTTTCGGTTTCAAACATGGAAATTTCAAGAACATCCCAAAAGCTTCCATTTTAGAGTGACTAAGAAGGATACAGACTTCCTTTTTTATTTTCATGTTTTAAACTTGTTTAAATCTTGGTCAAACCAAGGATTTGACCAAGATTCAAATGGGCCTAAAAATTTAGAAAAAAATCAAAAGAGAATGAAAAACCAAAGCACATAGCATTCTTATGTCATATGTATAGTAAGCATTCAAGTTGATAAACCAGGTCTAGACATATATATTCAAACCAGAAAAATCATGTATATATCTACCCCTAAAAACTCTGTCTTATGAAGTCAATCATGAAGAGAAGTGGTTTTGGGTTTCAAACATGGAAATTTCAAGAACCTCCCGAAAGCTTCATTTTAGAGTGACTAAGAAGGATCCAGGCTTATCTTTTCATTTCATGTTTTAAACTTGTTTAAATCCTGGTCAAACCTAGGATTTGATGAAGATACAAATGGGTGGGCACAATATTCAAAAAAATCAGAAAAATGAAAAACCAAATCACATTGTCTTCTTATGTCATATCGTAAGCATTCAAGTTGATAAACAAGGTCTAGATATATCCAAACCAGACAAATCATGTATCTACCCCCTGTCGATCTTATGAAGTCTAGCATGAAGGGAAGTCGTTTTCGGTTTCAAACATGGAAATTTCAAGAACATCCCAAAAGCTTCCATTTTAGAGTGACTAAGAAGGATACAGACTTCCTTTTTATTTTCATGTTTTAAACTTGTTTAAATCTTGGTCAAACCAAGGATTTGACCAAGATTCAAATGGGCCTAAAAATTTAGAAAAAAATCAAAAGAGAATGAAAAACCAAAGCACATAGCATTCTTATGTCATATGTATAGTAAGCATTCAAGTTGATAAACAAGGTCTAGACATATTCAAACCAGAAAAATCATGTATATATCTACCCCTAACCCTAAACTCTCTTATGAAGTCAATCATGAAGAGAAGTGGTTTTGGGTTTCAAACATGGAAATTTCAAGAACCTCCCAAAAGATTTATTTTAGAGTGACTAATAAGGATCCATGCTTACCTTTTCATTTTCATAATTTAAACTTGTTTAAATCTTTGTCAAACCTAGGATTTGACCAAGATTCAAATATATGGGCATAAAATTCAAAAAAATCAGAAAAATGAAAAACAAAAGCATATAGTCTTCTTGTGTCATATAGTAAGCATTCAAGTTGATAAATTAACAAGGTTTGGACATATTCAAACCATACAAATCATGTATCTACCCCCTAACCCTAAACTCAGTCGATCTTATGAAGTCTAGCATGAAGAGAGGTCGTTTTGGGTTTCAAACATGGAAATTTCAAGAACATCCCAAAAGCTTCATTTTAGAGTGACTAAGAAGGATCCGGGCTTACTTATTCGTTTTCACGTGTTAAACTTGTCTAAATCTTGGTCAAACCTAGGATTTGACCAAGATTCAAATGCGCAGAAAATTAAAAAAATCAGAAAAATGAAAAACCAAAGTACATAGTCTTCTTATGTCATATAGTAAGCATATTCAAGTTGATAAACAAGGTTTGAACCTTGATCTGTAGTACTGGGCAAAACCCTAGTTTAACCTATTTAATTATAGATTTGTAGGTTGATTTTTCTACCTTTTTATTATTACTATGCAACACATGTGTGTTTGCCCGTCGAGTGAAACTCGGAGGAAGAGGATCACTCGGAAGGAGAGAAGAAGGGAGAGCATTATGGTGTCTTCCCTTTTTCGGGTGATGATGTTGACTTTTGTGCAGGGTTTGTCAGTGAGCAGGAGGTGCGAGCGAAGCGAGCGAGTCGAGCGAGGCCGAGAATGAGAGAGATTTGTTTTTTGTGAGAGGGACAACCGAAGGATCCAGAAGGACCCACAGACTTCCAATACGCATCTGATGCGTCTTCTCTTGACAAAGAAGATGGTGGGAGTTTGCGTACCTATTGCACGTGACTTGTGCTCACTGAAGTGTGGGACCTCACGCGTGGGCACCACACGTAAGTGACAGACCTGTTGGTGTAAAAACTCGGTTGATTATTATAGTGCATTAGAACAAAGTTTCCTATGGATTCAAGGGTAGGAAATCCAAGTTAACTCATTTACATGACATTATTTTTCTTATGTCATATAGTAAGCATTAAAGTTGATAAACAATGTCTAGACATATTCAAACCAGACAAATCATGTATCTATACCCCTAACCCCTAAACTCTGTCTTATGAAGTCAAGCATGTGAAGAGATGTGGTTTTGGGTTTCAAACATGGAAATTTCAAAAACCTCCCAAAAGCTTCATTTTAAAGTGACTAAGAAGGATACATGCTTCCCTTTTCATTTTCATGTTTTAAACTTGTTTTAATTATCTTGGTCAAACCTAGGATTTGACGAAGATACAAATGGGTGGGCACAAAATTCAAAAAAATCAGAAAAATGAAAAACCAAATCACATAGTCTTCTTATGTCATATCGTAAGCATTCAAGTTGATAAACAAGGTCTAGATATATCCAAACCAGACAAATCATGTATCTACCCCTTGTCGATCTTATGAAGTCTAGCATGAAGGGAAGTCGTTTTGGGTTTCAAACATGGAAATTTCAAGAACATCCCAAAAGCTTCATTTTAGAGTAAATAAGAAGGATACAGACTTCCCTTTTCATTTTCATGTTTTAAACTTGTTTAAATCTTGGTCAAACCAAGGATTTGACCAAGATTCAAATGGCCCTAAAAATTCAGAAAAAAATCAAAAGAATGAAAAACCAAAGCACATAGCATTCTTATGTCATATGTATAGTAAGCATTCATGTTGATAAACAAGGTCTAGACATATATATTCAAACCAGAAAAATCATGTATATATCTACCCCTAAAACCCAAATTAAACTCAGTCAATCATGAAGAGAAGAAGTGGTTTTGGGTTTCAAACATGGAAATTTCAAGAACCTCCCAAAAGCTTCATTTTAGAGTGACTAAGAAGGATCCAGGCTTACTTATTCGTTTTCACGTGTTAAACTTGTCTAAATCTTGGTCAAACCTAGGATTTGACCAAGATATGATTCAAATGCGCAGAAAATTAAAAAAATCAGAAAAAATGAAAAACCAAAGTACATCATATTCAAACCATACAAATCATGTATCTATACCCCCTAACCCTAAACTTTGTCTTATGAAGTCAAGCATGAAGAGAAGTGGTTTTGGGTTTCAAACATGGAAATTTCAAAAACCTCCCAAAAACTTCATTTTAAAGTGACTGAGAAGGTTACATGCTTCCCTTTTCATTTTCATGTTTTAAACTTGTTTAAATTATCTTGGTCAAACCTAGGATTTCATGAAGATACAAATGGGTGGGCACAATATTCAAAAAAATCAGAAAAATGAAAAACCAAATCACATTGTCTTCTTAAGTCATATCGTAAGCATTCAAGTTCATAAACAAGGTCTAGATATATCCAAACCAGACAAATCATGTATCTACCCCTGTCGGTCTAGCATGAAGGGAAGTCATTTTGGGTTCCAAACATGGAAATTTCAAGAACATCCCAAAAGCTTCCATTTTAGAGTGACTAAGAAAGGATACAGACTTCCCTTTTCATTTTCATGTTTTAAACTTGTTTAAATTCTTGTCAAACCAAAGATTTGATCAAGATTCAAATGGGGGCCTAAAAATTTAGAAAAAAAAATCAAAAGAGAATGAAAAACCAAAGCACATAGCATTCTTATGTCATATGTATAGTAAGCATTCAAGTTGATAAACCAGGTCTAGACATATATATTCAAACCAGAAAAATCATGTATATATCTACCCCTAAAACCCTAAACTCTGTCTTATGAAGTCAATCATGAAGAGAAGTGGTTTTGGGTTTCAAACATGGAAATTTCAAGAACCTCCCAAAAGCTTCATTTTAGAGTGACTAAGAAGGATCCAGGCTTATCTTTTCATTTCATGTTTTAAACTTGTTTAAATCCTGGTCAAACCTAGGATTTGATGAAGATACAAATGGGTGGGCACAATATTCAAAAAAATCAGAAAAATGAAAAACCAAATCACATTGTCTTCTTATGTCATATCGTAAGCATTCAAGTTCATAAACAAGGTCTAGATATATCCAAACCAGACAAATCATGTATCTACCCCTGTCGATCTTATGAAGTCTAGCATGAAGGGAAGTCGGTTTCAAACATGGAAATTTCAAGAACATCCCAAAAGCTTCCATTTTAGAGTGACTAAGAAGGATAAAGACTTCCTTTTTTATTTTCATGTTTTAAACTTGTTTAAATCTTGGTCAAACCAAGGATTTGACCAAGATTCAAATGGGCCTAAAAATTTAGAAAAAAATCAAAAGAGAATGAAAAACCAAAGCACATAGCATTCTTATGTCATATGTATAGTAAGCATTCAAGTTGATAAACAAGGTCTAGACATATTCAAACCAGAAAAATCATGTATATATCGATCTACCCCTAAAACCCTAAACTCTGTCTTATGAAGTCAATCATGAAGAGAAGTGGTTTTGGGTTTCAAACATGGAAATTTCAAGAACCTCCCAAAAGATTTATTTTAGAGTGACTAATAAGGATCCATGCTTACCTTTTCATTTTCATAATTTAAACTTGTTTAAATCTTTGTCAAACCTAGGATTTGACCAAGATTCTAATATATGTGCATAAAATTAAAAAAATCAGAAAAATGAAAAACAGAAGCATATAGTCTTCTTGTGTCATATAGTAAGCATTCAAGTTGATAAATTAACAATGTTTGGACATATTCAAACCATACAAATCATGTATCTACCCCCTAACCCTAAACTGATCGATCTTATGAAGTCTAGCATGAAGAGAGGTCGTTTTGGGTTTCAAACATGGAAATTTCAAGAACATCCCAAAAGCTTCATTTTAGAGTGACTAAGAAGGATCCAGGCTTACTTATTCGTTTTCACGTGTTAAACTTGTCTAAATCTTGGTCAAACCTAGGATTTGACCAAGATTCAAATGCGCAGAAAATTTAAAAAATCAGAAAAATGAAAAACCAAAGTACATAGTCTTCTTATGTCATATAGTAAGCATATTCAAGTTGATAAACAAGGTTTGAACCTTGATCTGTAGTACTGGGCAAAACCCTAGTTTAACCTATTTAATTATAGATTCGTAGGTTGATTTTTCTACCTTTTTATTATTACTATGCAGCACATGTGTGTTTGCCCGTCGAGTGAAACTCGGAGGAAGAGGGATCACTCGGAAGGAGAGAAGAAGGGAGAGCATTATGGTGTCTCCCCTTTTTCGGGTGATGATGTTAACTTTTGTGCAGGGTTTTGTCGGTGAGCAGGAGGAGCGAGCGAGCGAGCGAGTCGAGCGAGCCGAGAATGAGAGAGATTTGTTTTTTTTGTGAGAGGGACAACCGAAGGATCCAGAAGGACCCACAGACTTCCAATACGCATCCTGATGCGTCTTCTCTTGACAAAGAAGATGGCTGGGAGTTTGCGTACCTATTGCACGTGACTTGTGCTCACTGAAGTGTGGGACCTCACGCGTGGGCACCACACGTAAGTGACAGACCTGTTGGTGTAAAAACTCGGTTGATTATTATAGTGCATTAGAACAAAGTTTCATATGGATTCAAGGGTAGGAAATCCAAGTTAACTCATTTACATGACATTATTCTTCGTATGTCATATAGTAAGCATATTCAAGTTGATAAACAAGGTTTGGACATATTCAAACCATACAAATCATGTATCTATACCCCCTAACCCTAAACTTTGTCTTATGAAGTCAAGCATGAAGAGAAGTGGTTTTGGGTTTCAAACATGGAAATTTCAAAAACCTCCCAAAAACTTCATTTTAGAGTGACTGAGAAGGTTACATGCTTCCCTTTTCATTTTCATGTTTTAAACTTGTTTAAATCTTGGTGATCAAACCTAGGATTTGACAAGATTCAAATGGGCATCAAAATTCAAAAAAATCAGAAAAAACCAAGCAATGGTTTTCTTATGTCATATAGTAAGCATTAAAGTTGATAAACAAGGTCTAGACATATTCAAACCAGACAAATCATGTATATATCTACCCCTAAAACCCTAAACTCTGTCTTATGAAGTCAAGCATGAAGAGAAGTGGTTTTGGGTTTCAAACATGGAAATTTCAAGAACCTCCCAAAAGCTTCATTTTAGAGTGACTAAGAAGGATCCAGGCTTCCCTTTTCATTTTCATGTTTTAAACTTGTTTGAATTATCTGTGTCAAACCTAGGATTTCATGAAGATACAAATGGGTGGGCACAATATTCCTAAAAATCAGAAAAATGAAAAACCAAATCACATAGTCTTCTTATGTCATATCGTAAGCATTCAAGTTGATAAACAGGGTCTAGATATATCCAAACCAGACAAATCATGTATCTATACCCCCTAACCCTATAGTTTGAGGCCATTTGGATGAGGTCGAAAAAATTCTTGGATTAGAATCGTGTTGTTCGACCCCGTAGTTGGATTTTTTGAACCTTGATCTGTAGTACTGGGCAAAACCCTAGTTTAACCTATTTAATTATAGATTCGTATATCGATTTTTCTACCTAGGATTTGACCAAGATTTATGGGCATAAAATTCAAAAAAATCAGAAAAATGAAAAACCAAAGCACATAGTCTTCTTATGTCATATAGTTAGCATTAAATTTGTTAAACAAGGTCTAGACATATTCAAACTAGACAAGCCACATGTATCTACACCCCCTGACCCCTAAACTCTATCTTATGAAGTCAGGCATGAAGAGAAGTGGCTTTGGTTTTCAAACATGGAATTTTCAAAAACCTCCCAAAAACTTCATTTTAGAGTGACTAAGAAGTATACATGCTTCCCTTTTCATATTCATGTTTTAAACTTGTTTAAATTATCTTGGTCAAACCTAGGATTTGACAAGATTCAAATGGGCATCAAAATTCAAAAAAATCAGAAAAATGAAAAACAAAAGCAAATAGTTTTCTTATGTCATATAGTAAGCATTCAAGTTGATAAACAAAGGTCTAGACATATTCAAACCAGAAAAATCATGTATATATCTACCCCTAACCCTAAACTAATCTGTCGATCTTATGAAGTCAATCATGAAGAGAAGTGGTTTTGGGTTTCAAACATGGAAATTTCAAGAACCTCCCAAAAGCTTCATTTTAGAGTGACTAAGAAGGATCCAGGCTTACTTATTCGTTTTCACGTGTTAAACTTGTCTAAATCTTGGTCAAATTTAGGATTTTACCAAGATTCAAAAGCGCAGAAAATTAAAAAAATCAGAAAAATGAAAAACCAAAGTACATAGCTAGTCTTCTTATGTCATATAGTAAGCATATTCAAGTTGATAAACAAGGTCTAGACATATTCAAAGTTTCAAACTAGACAAACCATGTATCTACCCCCTAACCCCTAAACTCTGTCTTATGAAGTAAAGCATGAAGAGAAGTGGTTTTGGGTTTCAGACATGGAAATTTCAAAAACCTCCCAAAAACTTCATTTTAGAGTGACTAAGAAGGATACATGCTTCCCTTTTCATTTCCATGTTTTAAACTTGTTTAAATTATCTTGGTCAAACCTAGGATTTGACAAGATTCAAATGGGCATCAAAATTAAAAAAATCAGAAAAATGAAAAACCAAAGCAAATAGTTTTCTTATGTCATATAGTAATAATTAAAGTTGATAAACAAGGTGTAGACATATTCAAACCAAACAAATCATGTATATATCTACCCCTAACCCTAAACTGTCTTATGAAGTCAAGCATGGAAATTTCAAGAACATCTCAAAAGCTTCATTTTAGAGTGACTAAGAAGGATCCATGCTTACCTTTTCATATATTTTAAACTTGTTTAAATCTTTGTCAAACCTAGGATTTGACCAAAAGATTCAAATGGGCATAAAATTCAAAAAAATCAGAAAAATGAAAAACACTACGAACAGTGAACAATACTGTTTCGCGTCCCTACAGTACACCATGGACAGTGTTGCGAGTGACCTGTGTCCTTCACGGATAGAGATCAGGTGACATGCACCTTTCGCATGTCACCTGGTGACATGCGGCTTAAATCTAAATTTAAATATTGCGAAAAAATCATGTCCCAACCTATAGCCCTCTCGATTTATAGGCCCCTGCCGCCTCTCCCCATTCATCTTCAAAATCCTATAGCCCCAACCTGTACAGTGCTCGTCGGCGGCTGTACCATCCACAACCTCTGTATTAGCGCCTCCCTGCACCCCCATCTTCCGGCGATGAATCCCACGAGTGGACAAGGGGGCCTGTTAGGTGTGCGGCCCACCGTCGTAATCCCCCAGCAGCAACTACAGGACCTCGCCGCCAACTCGCACGCCCCCCTACAGCTGCTGCAGCAGGCGCATGGCGGCCTCGCCGTTGAGTCTGATGTGCCCACCAAGCGGCAGCGGATCAACGACCTCTCCGTGGGCTCAGACGTGACAGTCCTGCTGCAGCTGCAAGACAACCTCGCCGTCGCCGGGGAGTCGGTCCTCTCCAAGGAGGAGAGCTTCGAGGTCAGTGGTTAATGTAGTTTAATCATTGGTTTAAAACTAGTTAGCCCCCTACTGAGTATTATTCGGAGGGGATTTGATGCAAAATACTTCATTCACCATGTTTTGGCGTGAGTATTTGCGGCAGATCAGGACAACCTGAGAGATAGCCTGTCCTGGGGCATTATTAGTTTTTTTTTGAGGGGTTCCTCGGGCCTTATTAGTGAAGCGTCCAATTTCTATTCACGTAATCCATGCCAGCAGGCCTCAGGACTTGTAATTTTGCATTGGAATCAATCCCTCAGCCTGATCCATGCTAGAACGGGGTGGATGCCTGGAAGGAGAAGCAGCAATCGGAGCACGTATGTGGAACGACCAGAAACGCGAGAGCATAGAGGTGTTGCGGTTCCACGTCCACCCGACGTGCGCGGAAGTGTTTCCTGAGGATCCCCGCGACTCTGATCCTGTCCAATACTCTTCTGCCAAACAGATAAAATGTGTTCTTATTAAGAAAGACCCAGATATTACTCACTGAACCATGTGAAAACACGTCAACCAAACAAGGCACAAGGGATTTCTACTGCACTAATACTAGCTGCATTACCACTTTCGAACTTCAATGCAAACTTGAAACTTCACTGCAGTCTTTTTCCCCCTTTCGAACTTGAGATCCAGCCTCTCCATCGATTGATGCATAGGGCAAACTTTATTAGTTCATGTTTCGTTCTTAGTTTGAAACTTTATTACTCCAAGCTCCGGAGTACTCATATTACTACAGTATTGCAATTGAAATTTATACATATTACAATTACTATTGAAGTTAGTCTTGTACATATTACTATGAGTATTGAAGTTTAAGTCCTGCAAACTTTCGGAGTACTATATTTTTACTATTGAAGTTACACTCTTGCACTTTATTAGTATAATATCATGTGTCACACAGGGTCGCTCTGTGAATCTACCATCTAATGAAGGACGACAACATGAAGCGTCTCTGCAAGTAATCCGGCGGTCGCTCCTGGATGAGTCGCGCGAGTTGATTGACCATGCGTCCAAGCTCCGAGATGTGAACGCACATCTGGTAAACCGTGCTATGAAGCTATGGAATGAGTATGCCGTACTCTTGAATGAGCACTCATCTCTATCAAAGGAGAACTCATCTCTATCGAAGGAGAACCTCTCCATGGTAAATCAGAACGGGTCTCTAACGAAGGAGAACATCTCCATCCTAAAAGAGAACTCATCTCTGAAAAAGGAGAACATCTCCATCCTAAAAGAGAATTCATCTCTGAAAAAGGAGCACACCTACTACAAGTGGCGGAGCATGACAGGAAACAAGTAATCTTCTTCGGGTGTGAAGAAGTTGTACCCATATGTGCATGTAGAGAGGTGGAGACGGTTGCCGATGAGACAAGTGAGTAGATTGAGGAGGGCAGCCACAACCCACAACGTTTGTAGTTACAAATCTTCTATCATAAAAGTAGTAGTATCGAAATTAATATGTATCCCTTAATATATGTGGTGTTTGGCAATATATAGTTTAACATGCAAGGACTCTGCAATGTAATTTGTATCAGTTTGATTGGCTTTCTACCCAAGTGAGCATGTGTCATATTTGTCCAAGGTTTGATTTTTGCATCTTATCATATTTTGTTGAATACCATACTAAAAAATTCCATGTGCATCATTTTGATGCAGAGGCTGGGGGTCTCAACTTCCATTACGAAAAGGATTTGTCAAGACATGAAACATTGGATAAAATCCTTGACTGTACCCTGCAAGTGTGGCACCTAGAAACAATGATTAAAATTCAAAGCTGCATCTCCTACCAATACAAATGGTATATCAGACAATTTTGAAACAAATTGAATCCAACCCGAAATAAATTAAATTATATTTGGAAGAAGATATGTAGAAGTACCCCTGTACAGTAGGACGCTATGTGCAATGCACGACATATTGGCAAAAAATTACCCGCATGTACCAAAGGCATGGGCACCAAGATCTGATGCAAATTTGAATTCGGCCAAAGGAGGGTACTAGCAAAGATTTCGATCGTGTCAGCGATCCAGACATTCTTATGAAGTAAAGGGAATTTGATCATCTTGGTCTTGCAAGTAATGAAATGTGGGGACTCCTAAGATCGACGCCTTCAACACTGATGTTTCTTTTTCATCAGAAGCTAGTGGCTGACAACTTTGATTCCTATTCGGCTGATGCAGATATCCATGAGATCATCAAGAGGATCTTGGAACATGTTGAAGCACGTGTCGACATTCTGCTCTCGTGCTTGAAGGCAGATGATTTTGATAGGGTGATGCAAAAGCCGCCATATGGTCAATAGATTGTTATTATATACAAGGATGTTGTTTCTTGGGTCATCATCTAGATCTTTTGTTTTCTTATGTGTTAGCAGTACTTTATGGAAACTATGTTAGTATTGTCTTATACTGAATTGTTGCTATATCTGGACACCGGATGCTTATGTTCTATGACATTATGGAATGTATGGAAAAAAGATGACACCTTTTTAGCTATTCAGAAAAGGCAAAAAAACAACAACAATTTGTTTCCCACAATAAAATGAAATCTTATTGCACCTTTCCCCAAAATGGTAATGCACATTTTACCTTGGGCATTTTCGTTAAGACCCATGGTTTTTTATATAAAATGGTAGGCCATATTTTGAAGCTAGTTTTTTTTAAAAAACATATCAAAATTCAAGCTTATCATTTTATAGCCACAAGTTCACTTTTTTTTCTTCATTTTTTTCAAAACAGGGTGGGAATCGACTGCATGCCATTCCTTGCAAACATTGGCGAATGTCGGAAATAATCTTAGATAGGGCGAACTCTAAAAGAAGAGGTAAATACCGAAATAGTCCCGAGACATTGTGATGCATGTAATTCTAACGCAATCCCAATAAACCAAAACATATTTTATTATAAGTAGAACCTATATACATACCAATTATGTGATCAATGGCAAAACTTTAGTTCTTTTGAAAATCATTTTGTAATTCGATCGATCAAGAATTTTTTCAATATCTTTTGCTCGATGCACAACTCGGAATTTATGATCTTTGTTGTCGAGCCATTTCAGGAGTCCTTTAAGTCATAGGATAGGAAAAACGTATGTACATCTTGTCTATTTGAATCCTATGGGAATATGAGTTTCTTTGATTGTACCAAAGGGATTTTTCCATGAGGGATGACCTAATGTTTTGTTCATATAGGATTTGTAGTACAAGATTCATATGGGATATGTTCCCTATGAATATAACCAATAGTGTAGAATAATTCCCGTAGGATCTAAATCCTATAAATCAAAGGAGCCTCAGTTGTTTTCGTCACCACATATAAAATCAGCGCCAACTCAATGAGATGATAAATGTT
Organism: Lolium multiflorum; assembly: GCA_030979885.1. NCBI lineage: Eukaryota > Viridiplantae > Streptophyta > Magnoliopsida > Poales > Poaceae > Lolium > Lolium multiflorum. The sequence continues at coordinate 259,117,074 of CM061749.1, forward strand.
GTCGGATGAAACATGGCGTTTCTTTCAAATATAAAGAAATATCTGAAGTCTTCAATTCTACGCGTATGATAATGAATAGCTCAAGGTTATTTTACATATACTAAGATCCATGATACATCAATCTTTTTAATGCGGAGAACGAGTCTATATATGTTTTTTGGTACCTAGTCCATGTTTTGTTTTCGAAATCGGCTCCACGCAGTGTTCACTAAAATAGGCGCAACTTTGTCATATGAAGTCCGTTTTAAGTACTCAAATGTTCAGAAAAAAACACATATATATGAATGGATATTCACTAAAAATCAAGGTAGGATGGCTGCCGTACCGCCCATGCTTACAAATGAGACCTTGATGGGGTCGGACCGCGTCCATTTTTTTTCGCGCATCCACCAAACCATTTCAACGAAGCGCCAAAACACCGGCGAAAATAGCTCGGGTTGCCGCCTCCAATTTTCAAATGTTCGAATTTCCCATCTTATCCTTTCATCAAAAACGTCCCCAGCGGTTCTTCTCTTATTCGGGCCAAGGCCAATCTCACCCCAGCCATTAAAACATACCACCGGCACAGGCGCCGAATCCCACATCTCTCACGCGTCACCCACCGAATCGGAGCATCTCGCCCGACGACGGCAGTGCACCACCGTCCCACCTCGCCACCACAGCCTCCTGACCAGCCGCTGTAGTGTCCGAGAAGACGTTGTCAAGCAAGCCGGAGCCGCTTCCCCGACGAAGGCGCACACCGCACCATTTGTGCTCCACCGTAGCCGACGCCCACCGCGCCGGATCCTGCTCAGGGACGCCGTCCACCTCCGCCGCTGCGTCGGATCTGCTTCCCGACTCCCTGGTCTACCGCACGGTGAAATGGGTAGACCCCGCGCCCAACCGGTCCACCGCGCGAAACCAAAGCGTAAAGCCGTCCACTCCCCATGCGAAGGTTGGTGTTTAGCCGCTTCCGTTATGCATTTCATTTCCGAACATCAGTTTCGTGCGATCTGTTTTAGGGCTTGTTTGGTACTAGAGTTTTACTGGGATTAGCAGGGATAATCCGCTCCAAACTTTAAATCCCCACTTATCCCCAATGCATGTTTGGTGCTAGAGTATGAGCGAGTTTAATCCCCACTTGTCCCTACTTTTCCGCAAAATTTAGTGTATTTTTTCAATCCCCAATACTCTACCCCTACCTAGTGGATTGGGGATGGGGTTTTGTGGGTATTGGGTGAATTCTGCTGTCACCCAATACTCTAGAGTATTATCCCCACTAATCCCCACTAAAACACTGGACAGAGATCAGGTGACATGCAATAGGCATGTCACCTGAGAACAGTGTTGTGACATGCGACCATGTTCTGATCGTTGGACTGAAAATGGAGGGCCAGATCAACATGAACAGTAGACGCTACAGGGACAATCCACAGTGCATCGCTACTGGGACAAATCTACAGTGCATCGATACAGTACATCTGCTACAGGGTCATCTACAGTACATCACTACCGAAAGTGCATGTTACGGCACTGTTCATCGGTGACATGCCTATGGTATGACTGTAGTAGAAGTCAAGCCTGCAGAGTGATTAGTCGACATTATTAAACTGCATGTTTATAAATCTTGTAATCATCAATTGGCATGCACAGGGAAATCATTTATTTTTGATCTACGCTTTATTCCTTTTTGAGCTATCATCTACTTGCTACTACTAATTTGCCCTTCTACTGCTCTACTCAAAGTTCCATGATAAATCTCGTTAGCATTTTTTTCTAATGCATGCTAAAGATACTGTAGTAGAGTACAAAGAGGGCCGGAGAGAAAATATAGGCATCACCAGTGAACAATCAAACACCTCTCCTGTCTCCATCGATAACAATCAATTTTCTTATTCAGAACTTGATCCTACTGAACAAGAGTCTGAGGGAGACCTGAGTAAAGAGGATGCCCTTGTCAAGCACCCTACTCCACCCCCCAAGGTGATTGCTCGCTCTTTTCATTGGCATTATTGTTGCATCTTCAATAACTGTGATGTATCTGTCCAACCCAGCCCAAGTTATAGCATTATCATCTGCTCAGTTAACACATAATAATAACATATGTTTCATCATGTCTTGGCTTGCTGTTCTTATGTTCCATAATCGTATCAAGCATGTATATGATTTTGTTGATTGAAGTACCGTTTATCTCTGGCAGGCATCAGGGACTTCACGTAAGGACGTTTCAAATACCAACAAGGTGAAGAACATAGTTCAACAGGAAGATCAATATCTGACAGCTCACCTAAAAATAAAAAGGGTTCAAGCTGGTCATGTCAGATCACAAACAAATGCAGTGAACAGAGTAAAAACAAGGTCTCAGACTCAGAGTCACTCTAATCTAGTTGAAAATGATGACCAGGCAAAAAAATATTGTAATGCGAAACACCAACATAAAAAGCTTCGACCTAACCCCACATCGGTTGGTCTAAAAGCTGTAGACGGAGCAAATACCAAACCACATGTTCCCCAGCCACCTGTTGCCAATCCAGTTACCCAAGAACAATTCACAGCAGACCCAGTTTCAACAGCAGGTTCTCAACACCTAACTAATCACGATCGCCCGCTGACATTTAGTCCTGCCAGAGACAACTTCTTCCTTAAAGATGATGGTGGGGCCGAATTAGGTACGTGTTCCCTTACATGCTCCGTTACATAAATACCTTGATAGCTTGATGTAATGCTTAAATTTGCAGTTCCACCACGACCAAGAAAACGAAGGGGGCCAACGACTTTGAAATCACTTAAAAATAAGATTGCCCGAATGGGAACAAGATTTCCCATCACATCAGTTATAGCAGGTATCAGAAGGCCACTGGATCCACAAGAATCATCTAATATAGCATCGATCACAGGCGTTTTTGTCAGGACTCAAATTCCTATCTTTCCATCATGGAAACAACACGTAAACACCCCTTCCCATTTTGAAGGTTTACTGCACATGTTACATGTAAGTCATTTTCGTAAACAATACCATGTTGCTCGTTCACATTCCCTCTAGCTTTCTGTTGGCTAGCTATCTAACACATGAACGGTTCCCATTGTTGTAAACAGACATGTCTTGAGTTTGATGATGACATGAAGAATGTAATCACTGTTATCAGGAGCATATTCTCTTCAGCGTTGCGCCAGGAGCGCCATAGGCTAAAGATGAGATACTTTGCTGGGAGGACTCCTAGCGATATTCCAACAACCTCTCCTATACTACAGATGACTGATGATCAATGGTGTGATCTTGTTGAGTATTGGTCTGCTCAAAAGAATTTGGTATGTTCTGTGAAGACAGTGAGACAAGATCACATTACTGATTCCTTTTTAAGCATGTGTCTCACAAGTCTTCATTTGTAGTTCATCGCTCGAAGTAACATGCGTGCTCGTAATAATGTACGTTTACAACAGCGTACAGGATCTCGTAGCTTGATTGGACACCTCTACTGTATGGTAAGGAATGTTATCTGTACAACTATATTTAAATTAGTAAATCATTTAGAATTTATAGATGCACAATATACATCGTAAATTGATGTCTCTGTTTTATTTATATTTTTTTTGAAAACTTTCAATTGTCGCATGTCGGCATGTGACGTGGTTGTGAAACTAATTTATATTTTCTCTTGCGAAAATATCAGAAGGCAAGGCAAGCATACTGTGAGAGTACAGACAGAGAGATGAGTCTACTTGAGCAATTCAAGGTGTGCCAGACGAGCAGAAATGGTTTGACTGGACATTTTGCACAGAGTGTTATTGTAAGTATTCTCTACTAATGTCAGTTATGGTTTTCAATTGTATGCAGAAATATCTTGTCATATTTGTCAAGCTTCATGCACTAGCCAACACAACCAAATGTCTGAACTGGTGGAAAGGGCTAGTACAATTCACTTATATACTTCTCAGCAATATCATGCACATTACGAATTCTACACATGGATCCATGCATATTTTTATAGTCCTGCTATTACGTGTTAGCAATAGAAGACATGTCAATATGATGTAACATGCTCTTACTAAAATGTATATGCGGTAATCAGCCATGCCAGTTTGTAGGATTATTAGAGGTAGTTCATACACATGTCTTCACATTATAATCTCTTCTCTTACACATGTGTAACAACTGAAAACTCCTCAGTCTGACATGAAAGTGGAGCTGGCAAAACCAAAGAAAGATGGTATAGAAAAAACCCAGGAAGAATGTCTGAATTCATTTTCCAAGGTACTACAATGTCATGGTATAGCCAACAACACATTCCTGCGTAATGCTGGGTTCACAACTAATTTGTCGAGGTCCAAGTCCAAGTCAAAGCCCAAGCGCAGGTTGAGGTCCAAGTCATTGTCTTTTTATGTTCTCGAGGAACTACTCAAAGAGGAACGAGCAATAGTGGCTGCACAAAGAGTAGTCATCCACCGTATAACTGCAGGATTAGAAGCAAGTCAAGCCCACCTGGGCAACATCCTGAGAAAGTGTGGGAGATGCTGAATACCACAGTGAACACTGACAGTCAAAGGTGTCCCTTGGTTGTGTGAAAGGGTTTGTGATGCTGAACTATTTTGTTGGTGCTTCTATCTGCACTTGTTATGTACCTGGTGGTTGTTTCCTTGGTGATGTGGATTAAATGAAAACTGAATGGATTGGATGCACCAATATTTAATCAAGGTTTAATCTGATTTGTAGTATTTTTTATATTGCGCTGCATGGGAAAAGTATAACTATTAGTTGGCCCATTGGTGACCATTTTCATACATTATTTTAGTTGATGGGTCCTTGTCCTTGTATCCCTGAAAGGAGGCAGTACTACAGTAAGCTACCAATTTTTCTAGTACAGTATTTTTTTAGCGCCAGCTAAATTGAAAATATCTGTCAAGCGCTACAATCTCCCGCCAATAAAATCCAAAATATTCGCTACGCGTTTTTAAATTTAAGTTTTTTTAGGAGATAGTACATGGGAACTGATTTTGGTTGTGATTATGACTTGATGTGACCGTATAGTAGTGTCATGCGCATGCGGGAGTGGTGTTTTGAAACATAGGAGCATATGCTCCCTCCATTTTGAAATGCATCTTACACATATTTTGAATTTCAAAAAAATGAAACAAAAAATTCGCATGTACATCTTCTCGTGCTACGCCCTTACAAAGTTGCGACTTGTCATGTGACGTGTGTAAAAAGATAAAATACAGTACTAAAAATAATGCTTTTCACAAGATAAGTTTTCTCTTTTTTACATAGACCACAAAAAATATTGGTTTTTCGTGAAACTTGACGAACGAACATATATTATGAATATGTACATGTAAATTTTTTTGCTAATATTTTCGACATTTTAAAATATGATTTTTTTGGTAGAGGGAGCATATGCACCCGGGAGCCAAATTGAATTTCCGCATGCATATGACACTACTCTATGTTACTACCTTCATAATGCATAGTAACTTAGATGTAGTACTATCATGCATGATTGTTTTAGTTAGTATGTAGACTCATTCTATCTTGAAAAGTGTTATGGTAACATAGCTAGTTACCACAACCAGCTCTATGTTAATACTCCTTAGTTACTCCCACTATGAGTAGTCTAAGTAGCATGGTCTACCCCGGAAGTAGATCCTCTAACGTGCAACAGACAAGTCGGGTAAGCTACACCTCTCTAATTTTCCTTCTCCACATCTACATGATTAAGTCTAATTTGATCTAAATTAACTTCCATAATATATGTAAGCCATATGCATTTACGATAATTAGTAACAATCAAAATTATGACTATCTTTTTTTAATATTTATACGATTTTTTATACAGTAAAAATATACAGTGATTGCTACAGTAAATACGTACAGTATTTGTTACATTTTCCTGATTTTTCTTCTACGTTTTGCACTACTTAAGCACTGTGCTTACCTGACTTGTCATCTCTACGTTAGAGGATATGGTTCCGGTCTACCCCTGGCCTTATATTACAATCACGAGTATATTACTTGGACCATCTGTACAACATACTTTTGTTGCTCCTTGCAAAAAAAAAATACTTTTGTTGCGACTGGATTATTAATAAAGGCCGTGTGCATCACCACGATGCAGAGGCTGGGGTCATATCCCCTTTTCGAAGAAAAAAAATTACTTAGACCATAGCCTTATTCAAAATCAATTCTTAGTCAAGCTGCAAAATCTCCTAGTACCAATCCCGAAATATTTCAGAAGGGCTTTTCAAAATTGATTTTCAAGATATATCATGATTATGATCGTGGTAACCGATTTTCAACGTGATGATGACTTGATGTGACACTTGGCCGTACTAGTACGGTCTCATATTTTTGTATTACTTGGACTGTAGCCAAATTCGAAATCTCATTCCAGCGGCAAAACTTCCCGCTCGAAAAATACAAATATTTCACACGCCTCTAACTTCCCATTCTACCCTCGTAAAGATGACAACAATGTCCATGCATAAGTCGGTTGGTGGGGGGTCTACCCGTCATTTTTTTCGATCACCACCTCCCTAGCTCCGAAACTCCCCGAAAAAAAATTCATTTCCCTCACTCTCTCCTCTGAGACCACCCACCGGAACTTCCCAAGTCCCTCTCTCTCCCACCTCCACGACCACCGCACCGGAACATCCCCGCCGGACTTCCCTGGCCTACCCGAGGCCTCGCGATCCTCGACATCCGGCTGCCTGCCGGAGCCGCTTCATCGACGCCGTCATCAACCGGACCGGATCATCCCCGCCGAACCTCGAAACTATGTGCTCATCCAGCAGTCTACCGCAGTCGCTTCAGCTGCGGTATCGTCCACCCCCCGGAGCCGCTTCGCCGGATCCGTCGTCCACCCATCGGATCTTGCTCACCGACACCGCTGTGCATGAACCGGATCTGCTTCACCGGCGCCTTGCATGATCTAAACTCTTCTGTCGCTTTTCTATTGCTTGCCTGCAAGTTCTTGTTTAATCTTGGGGGAACCTGTTTGTGCTAACGACGCGCCGTTACGTTTTTGCAGATGAGATGAGTAACCATGAAGTGTAATGGCCGTCTCTCCAACCCCAAGTAGCACATGTAGCGTACTTCATCACCGGATCTATCAACCCCAGGAAGATCTGCTGTGACTCCCACAGAGTGCTTCTCCTAATGTAAGTCCCTTGTTTTAGCGCCATGTTCTGGGTTCAGATGCTTGTTTGTCTGAAGCTCTTTTAGTTCATTCCTAGCTATGACCGTAACACCTTGCTATTTTCTACTTCATTGCTAACTTTAAGCGATTGAACATTTTGGTTTGCATTCCCTGCTCTGTAGATGTAGCCATCATAACTTCTATCTTGCTCAGTCGTTGTTACAAAAATTATAGGTATTATAGTAACATCCTGCTATTATTTAGTTCATGGCCAATTTTAAGTAATTGCACATGTTGGTTCGCATTCCCTGCTCTATAGCTTTTGGCATCGTAACTTCTATATTTGGTTTACATTCCCTGCTCTGTAGATCTAGCCATCATAACTTTATCTTGCTCAGTCGTTGTTACAAAAATTATGGCCTGCTACTATGTTGTTTGTGCCAATTTTTTACTCCATGAACATGTTGGCTTGCATTCCCTGTACTACAGGTGATGCCATTGTTTTGTATCTAGTTCATTGTAAGCTAACAAAGTAAGGACTTAGTTTGGCATGCTATCACTCTGCTATCTAGCCTGTAGTACAAATAAACTTGTCATACTACTAGATAATAATTTTGCGTGCCATCTTGTTCTTCAAAAGCTGCATTATTGACTTGTTTCTCTGACTTGGCATGACGCTCACATATGGAAAGCTGAACATATTGGTTTGCATTCCCTCTTATACAAGTTCACAGGTGATCCCACTATATTCTGTATCTGGTCCATCCTAAGCTCCAGCATTAACTATCCTCTATGTGTTGCTCATTACAAGTTTATATCCCGAAACATCTTGATTTGCATCCCCTTCACTATAAGTTCAGGAGTATTATTTAGTTCACGGCCAAAATGAAGTAATTTCACTTGGCACATGTTGGTTCACATTCCCTCCTCTTTAGCTTTTGCCATCGTAACTTCTATTTTTGGTTTACATTCCCTGCTCTGTAGATGTAGCCATCATAACTTCATCTTGCTCAGTCGTTGTTACAAAATTTATAGCCTGCTACTATGTTGTTCATGCCAATTTTGTACTCCCTGAACATGTTGGTTTGCATGGGACTCGACAGTAGTAAGTCTGCTGTTTCATTCTAACATGCTCTGTTATATTGGCTGTTGGTATGCGGCATGCACTCTTTGTTTGCTTATTGTGCGCATTACAATGATCTTGTTATAACGACGAAATGATGAGTTCCAAATTCTTTGGCAAACAATATTGTAGTGTCTTTGCGTTTCCATTGTTGCTGTCTTAACTTGTAATGTCTTTGTTTCAGATATAGGTGCTGCATGGACAACTTAAAAGATTGCCGGATCGCTTCATTGTATTGCTAGGTTTAATTACCATTCAATTTCTCTGGGTTCTGTAATATTTTTTCAAAGCCTTGCAGCTGATGTAATATTTAGTTAGTTTTTATAGTTCTTTCGCGCATTTTTTCTTTGGTGCTTGTGGTAAGTGAGGCTATCCGACAGAAATCAATGCTGCGTAAATATTCTCAGTATCTAAATCACGAATTCCCATCCCTTAAACGGCCCAATTAAGCGAAATCACATATGTGCCGGCCGCAAAATCCTAAAGCGCCTATTACGCCGGCATATAAACAGCAACTAAACGGGCTGGCCCACTTACTTATTGGGCCGCCCAACATTTACGGTGGACCCCACACACTAATTGGGCCGGCCCACTTGCTTTATGGTGGACCCCACCAACTACTGGGCCGGCCCACTAACTAGGTGGGCCAGCCCAATTGCTTTTGTGGGGGACCCCACATACTAAATGGGCCGGCCCTTTAAGACGAAAGTGGGACCCACCAGTGTTTTGGCCGACCCACTATCTTGTTGGGCGGCCCACTTGCTATATGTTGGACCCCACATACTAAACGGGCCGGCTTTTAAGAGGAAAGTGGGACCCTGTGTTTTGGCCGCCCACTAGCGTGTTGGGCCGCCCACATGCTATATGGTGGACCCCACATACTAAATGGGCCGTCCCTTTAGCAGGAAAGTGGGACCCACCTGGTTTTTGGCCGGCCCACTATCTTGTTGGGCCGGCCCTTGCTATATGGTGGACCCCACACTAAATGGGCCGGCCTTTTAACGGAAGGTGGGACCCACTGTGCTTTTGGGCCGGCCCATCTTGTTGGGCCGGACCACTTGCTATATGGTGGACCCCACACACCAAATGGACCGCCCTTTAACGGAAAGTGGGACCCACTGTGTTTTGGCCCCCACTCTCTTGTTGGGCCGGCCACTTGCTATATGGTGGACCCCACATACTAAATGGGCCGACCCTTTAACAGGAAAGTGGGACCCACCTTGTTTGGCCGGCCCACTTGCTATACGGTGGACCCCACACTAAATGGGCCGGCCTTTAAAAGGAAAGTGGGACCCATGTTTTGGCCGGCCCACTTGCTTCTTGGCCGGCCCGATTCTTGTAAGGTGGACCCCACTGTTAGATGGGCCCATTTAAGTGTTGACCGATCAACCTTAGAGGTTAGGCCGGCCCACGTAATGGACCAGCCCAGCTATATAGTTGACCGGTCAAACTAAGTCAGCTGGCCCGGCCCGCAAACTTAATGGGCCGGCCCGCTTAAGACGTGGCAGCCTCGTGTGGGCCTACCATCTACCACGGGTTTTCAGCCGGTTAACGCCGTTGCGCGATTAACGGCGTCCCCACGTGTCAGTTTGCATGACGTCGGCAGTCAACGGGCTCCCGGAAACACTTGGCAACGGTCCGATTTTCCGTGGCGGAAGGGCGCCCAAGCGCGACGGACCGAAAAAATCGTCGTAGGACTTTGCCTGACGCAGTTTCCAACAGAACCCATATCGTCGGGTTAGGCCCATAGGCGACGAAAAATACCCCTTAGCGGACGATTTTGAGACGTTGTCTATCAGAACTTTTCTTGTAGTGTATAAAGTTCTTTATTATAAATCTGAAGGGCTAGGTAGAATGCCAACGATGAACACAATAACACTTTATTTTGTTCCAGACGTGCATTCCTACCATATTCCTTGTCAGTCACTTAGGCCATTGTATTCTTGTATTGCGTTGTTTTGTATGACACCTCATACCAACCAATATGGTACAAATACCCAAGAATTTCATTGTGTGACCAAACAAGGAATACATTCATAACATGTATATCATCTATATACACCTGAGCTAGACTTTCTAGTCTTTTCTTTCTTTCTGCCAAAATATCTTTTGTAGTTTCTCTTTTAGCTTTCCTCATTTTCAGAAACACTTCACCTTAAATAACTTCTAGGTCCGTTGGTCAAATACCAATAACCTTGAGGTTCTTTCTTTGAAGTTGATCATCACATGACAAGATTCCAGATTTCACTATTAGTAACTTTTTAATGTGATGAACAATTTCACTCATAATTTTATCCATGAAATCATGACGACTTTCCGAGACCATGTCTGTACATGCTAGGCTCGTAAAGTTTAACCTTAGTACTCATATGTGCAAATCTGGCTTGCATCCGTTGTATGCACACGTAGAATCTATAACACCCGATCATCACGTGATGCTTCGAAACGACGAGTCTTAGCAACAGTGCATACTAAGGACGATCACTTCATGGATATGTGAATATCGTTAGTGCCCAACTAGTTGGAGGATTGGGACGCTGGCGTCTTCAACCTTCGTACATTCCCATAAAACTTATGAGTTTATGTAGTCTCACTAGATTATATTCTATCATCTTGCAATCAGGTCTTAGATATCACATATATCTCATACCTTGCTTATTTCTGAAAACAAAATTTCCAGCTCCTTACTTTTCAAACGGATTTGAACTTCAAGTTTCACGGAGACAAGATGATTTTAGGTACTAATTGAAACCATTGCTCTTTGAATCAGCAATGTGAGGTTTACTAAAAGTTTGTAATAGGACTTAATCATTTCTTGATTCTTTAACAATACGGTACCAGTACGTAATGTTACTTGTCAGACTTAACAGTATTTCTATCTCAATTGCAAGACTAGCGCATGGTAGATAACGGATGCCAATTCTACAAATTTAATTCAAAATACTATTCAGACTATGTTCATGATAATTAGTTCATGTTTTAATCTAATTACTAATGAACTCTCACTTAATACAACATCCCTCATAGTTGTTTAGTGGCACACGATCCATATCCACTACACCAAAACCGATCATCACGTGAGATGATGTAGCTTCAGTGGTGAACATCAACATGTTGATCATATCATCCATATGTCTCGTGTTCAACCTTTCGGTTTCCGTTGTTCCGAGGCCATGTCTGTACATGCTAGGCTCGTCAAGCAAACCCAAGTATTTCCGCGTGTGCAACATGGCTTACACCCGTTGTATGTGAACATAGAATCTATCACATCCGATCATCACGAGATGCTTCGAGACGATGAACTTTAGCAACGGTGCATATGAGGGGAGAACACTTTATTATCTTGATATTAATGTGAGGGATCATCTTATAATGCTACCGTCGCGATCTAAGCAAGATAAGATGCAAAAAGGATTAACATCACATGCAATTCATAATATGTGATATGATATGGCCTTTCTTCTTGTGCTTTTGATCTCCATCTCCAAAGCACACGAGCATGATCTCCATCATCACCAGCATTGCACCAAGGTCCATGGCCGGCGCCGCTTCATGGTTGTCCATCACTTATAGCTACTATAACAACTACTTGAAATAAAGCTATTACATGATGAATAGACACGCATGTCTTAACAAATTTAAAGACAACCATTAGGCTCCTGCCGGTTGCCATAATACAATAATGAACATCTCATACATCAAATATAATCATCATCACATGGCCATATCACATCACCAAACCCTACAAAAACAAGTTAGACGCCTCTAATTTGGTTTGCATATTTTACGTGGTTTAGGGTTTTCGAGTAAGATCCAATCTAACTACGAACATGAACCACAACGGTGATACTAGTGTTGTCGATAGAAATAGTAAATTGAATCTTAACTATGGTGAGAGAGACAGACACCCGCAAAGCCACTTATGCAATACAAGTTGCATGTCAAGCGTGGAGCAAGTCTCATGAGACGCGGTCATGTAAAGTTAGCCCGGGCCGCTTCATCCCACCATCCCGCAAGATCAAAGTACACATAACTAAAGACAACAAAAACATCAACGCCCACAAAATCATTGTGTTCTACTCGTGCAACAGATCTATGCATAGACACGGCTCTGATACCACTAATGGGTTCGTTGCATGGAAAACAAAAATTTTCTACCGTGAACATGAACAAAAACCAAGATCCAATCTAGGAAGAAGCAAGATCTAATCTACCAAGATCGAAGCAACGAGATGTATGTGAGACTAACCCTCGAAGATTCCAAAGCCTACGAGATTAGATCTCGTTGTTGATGTAGTCGATCATCCAGTGCTGCAATCCGGCAGCACTTCCATACTCGGTCGTGCGTACGGTGTCGATGAATCCCGTTCTCTCCCCGTTCCAGCGGACAGCAGAGGTGTGGTAGATCCCCTCGGAATCCCAGGTGTATGCACGAGTAGAACACAATGATTTTGTGGGCGTTGATGTTTTTGTTGTCTTTTTGTTGCCCCAGCAGAGGTGTGGAGGAGGAGAAAAAGCTGCAGGGCTTCGCCAAGCCGGTACAACATTATGGAGGAGAGAGGGCGGCCGAGCTAGGTCGATGGGGTGAGCGCCCCCTCATCCCCTCTTTATATAGGGGGGAGGTCGGTTTGGGTGGGCCCCCAAAGCCCCAAACCCATCTAGGGCCGGTGGCCAAGAGGGGGGACGGGATTTCTTCCCCCCCTAGGGATTTGGGGAAAACCCTAAGGGTGGCCGGCCTGGGCCTTGAGGGGCATGTGCCCCTGGCCCATTAGGCTAGGGTGCATCCCCTCGGCCCATGCTAGGCCTCCTAGGGTCATGGGCCCACTGGTGGGACCCTCGGAACCTTCTAGAACCTTCCTGGTCTTTCATCGGAAAAATCCCGAACTTTTCCGAAACCTAGAAATCAACTTCCCTTATATGAATCTTCTTCTCCGGACCATTCCGGACCTCCTCGTGATGTCCTGGATCCCATCTGAGACTCCGAACAAACTTCGAACTGCATCTCATATTCCGAATCTACTTATCCGACGTCGAACCTTAAGCGCGCCACCCTACGGTTCGTGAACTATGCAGACATGGTCGAGACTCCTCTCCGACAAATAACCAATAGCGGGATCTGGAGATCCATAATGGCTCCCACACATTCAGCGATAACTTAGTGATTGATTGAACCATTTACATACGATACCGATTCCCTTTGTCACGCGATACTTTACTTGTCCGAGGTTCGATCATCGTTATCTCCATACCTTGTTCAACCTCGTTACCGACAAGTACTCTTTACTCGTACTGTGGTATGTCATCTCTTGTGACCCAGCCACATGCTTGCAAGCTAATTAGACGACATTCCACCGAGAGGGCCCAGAGTATATCTATCCGTCATCGGGATGGACAAATCCCACTTTTGATCCATATGCCTCAACTCACACTTTCCGAATACTTAATCCCATCTTTATAACCACCCATTTACGCAATGGCGTTTGATGTAATCAAAGTACCCTTCCGATGTAAGTGATTTACATGATCTCATGGTCGAAGGACTAGGTAACTATGTATCGAAAGCTTATAGCAAGTTGAACTTAATGACTTGATCTTATGCTACGCTTATTTGGGTGTATGTCTATTATATCATTCACCCAATGACATAACCTTGTTATTAACAACATCCAATGTTCATGATCACGAAACCATGATCATCTATTAATCAACAAGCTAGTTATACAAGAGGCTTACGAGGGACTCCTTGTTGTTTACATAACACACATGTATCAATGTTTCGGTTTATACAATTATAGCATGGGATGTAAACATTTATCATGAACACTAAGATATAACAATAACTAATTTATTATTGCCTCTTGGGCATATCTCCAACAACGATAGTGTGACATGTTGAGAGGCGGTGGCGTAGGAAGAGGCCACGGTGGCCAACGAGGCCGCGGCGGTGGCCTTGCGTGAGATACGCCACGAGGCAGCCATGGCTAGGGTGGAGGCGGTGGTTCTCGATGCTGCCAGCATCACTATGCGCGGGCGTCGTGATACGTCTCCGACGTATCGATAATTTCTTATGTTCCATGCCATATTATTGATGATACCTACATGTTTTATGCACACTTTATGTCATATTCGTGCATTTTCTGGAACAAACCTATTAACAAGATGCCGAGTGCCGTTCTTTGTTTTGCTGTTTTTGGTTTCAGAAATCCTAGTAACGAAATATTCTCGGAATTGGAGCGAAGACCCAGGGGCCTATTTCGCCACGAACCTTCCAGAAGACCGAAGAGCATACGAAGTGGGGCCACGAGGTGGCCAAACCCAAGGCGGCGCGGCCAAGGGGGCCGCGCCGCCTGTGGTGTGGGCCCTCGTCGGCCCCGACTCTGCCCTTCCGCCTGCCAAAGCCTCCGTCGCGAAACCCACGATGCGAAAAACCACGATACGGAAAACCTTGCGACGCCGCCGCCGCCGTCCCATCTCGGGGATTCTAGAGATCTCCTCCGGCGCTGCAGGAGGATTCATCTCCGGAGGACTCTACCGCCATGGTCGCCTCGGAGTGATGAGTGAGTAGTTCACCCCTGGACTATGGGTCCATAGCGGTAGCTAGATGGTTGTCTTCTCCTCATTGTGCTTCATTGTTGGATCTTGTGAGCTGCCTAACATGATCAAGATCATCTATCTGTAATGCTATATGTTGTGTTTGTCGGGATCCGATGGATAGAGAATACCATGTTATGTTAATTATCAAGTTGTTACATATGTGTTGTTTATGATCTTGCATGCTCTCCGTTACTAGTAGAGGCTCTGGCCAAGTTTTTGCTTTTAACTCCAAGAGGGAGTATTTATGCTCGATAGTGGGTTCATGCCTTCATTGACACCTGGGACAGTGACAGAAAGTTCTATGGTTGTGTTGTGCTGTTGTCACTAGGGATAAAACATTGGCGCTATGTCCGAGGATGTAGTTGTTGATTACATTACGCACCATACTTAATGCAATTGTCTGTTGCTTTGCAACTTAATACTGGAAGGGGTTCGGATGATAACCTGAAGGTGGACTTTTTAGGCATAGATGCGGTTGGATGGCGGTCTATGTACTTTGTCGTAATGCCCAATTAAATCTCACTATACTTATCATGCCATGTATGTGCATTGTTATGCCCTCTCTATTTGTTGCCCATTGTAATTTGTTCACCCAACATGCTTTTATCTTATGGGAGAGACACCTCTAGTGAACTGTGGACCCCGGTCCATTCTTTTAATACTGAAATACAAATCTGCTGCAATACTTGTTTTACTGTTTTCTGCAAACAATCATCTTCCACACAATACGGTTAATCCTTTGTTACAGCAAGCCGGTGAGATTGACAACCTCACTGTTTCGTTGTTGGGCAAAGTACTTTGGTTGTGTTGTGTGCGGGTTCCACGTTGGCGCGAATCCCTGGTGTTGCGCGCACTACATCCGCCGCCATCAACCTTCAACGTGCTTCTTGGCTCCTCCTGGTTCGATAAACCTTGGTTTCTTTCTGAGGGAAACTTGCTGCTGTGCGCATCATACCTTCCTCTTGGGGTTGCCCAACGAACGTGTGAAATACACGCCATCAAGCATATTTTCTGGCGCCGTTGCCGGGGAGATCAAGACACGCTGCAAGGGGAGTCTCCACTTCTCAACCTCTTTACTTTGTTTTTGTCTTGCTTTATTTTATTTACTACTTTGTTTGCTGCATTATATCAAAACACAAAAAATTAGTTGCTAGCTTTACTTTATTTACTGTCTTGTTTGCTATATCAAAAACATAAAAAAATTAGTTACTTGCATTTACTTTACTTGATTCATCATGTTTCCTTTTAATTTTACCACAAAAAACATACCGGTAGGACGCGGGTCTATCATTGGGAGAAACAATATAGAAGAATTCTTCAGTCATGTTAGTACCGTTGAAGATTTTGAAGATAGACACTTGGTAGAACTTGCTCCTACTTATGAAATTGCTGCTGCTGCTTTAGTTCGCATGTTGGAAACTAAATTTGTTAATCTCAATCCTATAATCCAACACATGTTTCTTACACTTGGTGATATGGAAGAGGGGGAAAAGAAAGATTTTGTTTTAGAAACCCTTCTTAGAGAATTTGGTGGTCTAGCAAGAGAGGCTAGAAAGGTCTTCGCTAAATTTAATATGCTTGGTTCTCATACTAATTTTGTTAGTCTCCTTGAAAAAATGGACATGGATAGGATAAGATACACTAATAATGCTAATGATGGTGGGGAGATCAAAGCACCAATACCATGTAAACTCCTAGCTATGAATGATGCACTAGAAAATAACTATGCTTGGCTTGTTCCTGAAAATTTGTTCGATGAGAGTAGCAAGCCCAAGACTAATGAGAAGGGAGACGCTGAAACTTATGTATCCAATATACTATGCATGGTTGAGAAAACTCCAAACCCCGCTGTAGGTGCACCACCCTTCGATAATACTTGAGTTACACTTTCTGCGCCTAGCTGAAAGGTGTTAAAGAAAAGCGCTTATGGGAGACAACCCATGTTTTTACTCCAGTATTTTTGTTTTATATTTGTGTCTTGGAAGTTGTTTACTACTGTAGCAACCTCTCCTTATCTTAGTTTTGAGTTTTGTTGTGCCAAGTAAAGTCTTTGATAGTAAAGTAAGTACTAGATTTGGATTACTGCGCAGTTCCAGATTTCTTTGCTGTCACGAATCTGGGTCTACCTCCCTGTAGGTAGCTCAGAAAATTAAGCCAATTTACGAGCATGATCCTCAGATATGTAAGCAACTTTCATTCAATTTGGGCATTTTCATTTGAGCAAGTCTGGTGGCCTAATAAAATCCATATTTACGGACTGTTCTATTTTGACAGATTCTGTCTTTTATTTCGCATTGCCTCTTTTGCTATGTTGGATGAATTTCTTTGATCCATTAATGTCCAGTAGCTTTATGCAATGTCCAGAAGTGTTAAGAATGATTGTGTCACCTCTGAACATGTGAATTTTTATTATGCACTAACCCTCTAATGAGTTGTTTCGAGTTTGGTGTGGAGGAAGTTTTCAAGGATCAAGAGAGGAGTATGATGCAATATGATCAAGGAGAGTGAAAGCTCTAAGCTTGGGGATGCCCCGGTGGTTCACCCCTGCATATTCTAAGAAGACTCAAGCGTCTAAGCTTGGGGATGCCCAAGGCATCCCCTTCTTCATCGACAACATTATCAGGTTCCTCCCCTGAAACTATATTTTTATTCCGTCACATCTTATGCACTTTGCTTGGAGCGTCGATTTGTTTTTGTTTTTGTTTTGTTTGAATAAAATGGATCCTAGCATTCACTTTATGGGAGAGAGACACGCTCCGCTGTAGCATATGGACAAATATGTCCTTAGGTTCTACTCATAGTATTCATGGCGAAGTTTCTTCTTCGTTAATTTGTTATATGGTTGGAATTGGAAAATGCTACATGTAGTAACTCTAAAATGTCTTGGATAATTTGATACTTGGCAATTGTTGTGCTCATGTTTAAGCTCTTGCATCATATACTTTGCACCCATTAATGAAGAAATACTTAGAGCTTGCTAATTTGGTTTGCATATTTGGTTTCTCTAGAGTCTAGATAACATCTAGTATTGAGTTTTGAACAACAAGGAAGACGGTATGGAGTCTTATAATGTTTACAATATGTCTTTTATGTGAGTTTTGCTGCACCGTTCATCCTTGTGTTTGTTTCAAATAACCTTGCTAGCCTAAACCTTGTATCGAGAGGGAATACTTCTCATGCATCCCAAATACTTGAGCCAACCACTATGCCATTTGTGTCCACCATATCTACCTACTACATGGTATTTATCCGCCATTCCAAAGTAAATTGCTTGAGTGCTACCTTTAAAATTCCATCATGCACCTTTGCAATATATAGCTCATGGGACAAATAGCTTAAAAACTATTGTGGTATTGAATATGTACTTATGCACTTTATCTCTTATTAAGTTGCTTGTTGTGCGATAACCATGTTTCTGGGGACGCCATCAACTATTCTTTGTTGAATATATGTGAGTTGCTATGCATGTCCGTCTTGTCTGAAGTAAGAGAGATCTACCACCTTTATGGTTGGAGCATGCATATTGTTAGAGAAGAACTTTGGGCCGCTAACTAAAGCCATGATTCATGGTGGAAGTTTCAGTTTTGGACACATATCCTCAATCTCATATGAGAATAATAATTGTTGCCACATGCTTATGCATTAAAGAGGAGTCCATCATCTGTTGTCCATGTTGTCCCGGTATGGATGTCTAAGTTGAGAATAATCAAAAGCGAGAAATCCAAAATGCGAGCTTTCTCCTTAGACCTTTGTACAGGCGGCATGGAGGTACCCCATTGTGACACTTGGTTAAAACATGTGCATTGCAAAGATCCGGTAGTCCAAGCTAATTAGGACAAGGTGCGGGCACTATTAGTATACTATGCATGAGACCTGCAACTTGTAAGATATAATGTACATAACTCATATGCTTTATTACTACCGTTGACAAAATTGTTTCATGTTTTCAAAATAAAAGCTCTAGCACAAATATAGCAATCGATGCTTTCCTCTTTGAAGGACCATTCTTTTTACTTTTATGTTGAGTCAGTTCACCTATCTCTCTCCACCTCAAGAAGCAAACACTTGTGTGAACTGTGCATTGATTCCTACATACTTGCATATTGTACTTGTTATATTACTCTATGTTGACAATTATCCATGAGATATACATGTTACAAGTTGAAAGCAACCGCTGAAACTTAATCTTCCTTTGTGTTGCTTCAATACCTTTACTTTGATTTATTGCTTTATGAGTTAACTCTTATGCAAGACTTATTGATGCTTGTCTTGAAGTACTATTCATGAAAAGTCTTTGCTTTATGATTCACTTGTTTACTCATGTCATTACCATTGTTTTGATCGCTGCATCCACTACATATGTTTACAAATAGTATGATCAAGGTTATGATGGCATGTCACTTCAGAAATTATCTTTGTTATCGTTTTACCTGCTCGGGACGAGCACTAAGCTTGGGGATGCTTGATACGTCTCCGACGTATCGATAATTTCTTATGTTCCATGCCATATTATTGATGATACCTACATGTTTTATGCACACTTTATGTCATATTCGTGCATTTTCGGAACTAACCTATTAACAAGATGCGAAGTGCCGTTCTTTTTCTGCTGTTTTTGGTTTTAGAGATCCTAGTAACGAAATATTCTCGGAATTGGACGAAACGAAGACCCGGGGCCTATTTCGCCACGAACCTTCCGAAGACCGAAGAGCATACGAAGTGGGGCCACGAGGTGGCCAAACCACAAGGCGGCGCGGCCAATGGGGGCCGCGCCACCATGGTGTGGGCCCTCGTCAGGGCTCGCCCGCCGCCTACTTAAAGCCTCCGTCGCGAAACCCCGATGCGAAAAACCACGATACGGAAAACCTTGCGAGACGCCGCCGCCGCGATCGCATCTCGGGGGATTACGGAGATCTCCTCCGGCGCCTGCGGGAGGGGATTCATCTCCCGGAGGACTCTACACCGCCATGGTCGCCTCCGGAGTGATGAGTGAGTAGTTCACCCCTGGACTATGGGTCCATAGCGGTAGCTAGATGGTTGTCTTCTCCTCATTGTGCTTCATTGTTGGATCTTGTGAGCTGCCTAACATGATCAAGATCATCTATCTGTAATGCTATATGTTGTGTTTGTCGGGATCCGATGGATAGAGAATACCATGTTATGTTAATTATCAAGTTGTTACATATGTGTTGTTTATGATCTTGCATGCTCTCCGTTACTAGTAGAGGCTCTGGCCAAGTTTTTGCTTTTAACTCCAAGAGGGAGTATTTATGCTCGATAGTGGGTTCATGCCTGCATTGACACCTGGGACAGTGACAGAAAGTTCTAAGGTTGTGTTGTCCTGTTGCCACTAGGGATAAAACATTGGCGCTATGTCCGAGGATGTAGTTGTTGATTACATTACGCACCATACTTAATGCAATTGTCTGTTTTTGCAACTTAATACTGGAAGGGGTTCGGATGATAACCTGAAGGTGGACTTTTTAGGCATAGATGCAGTTGGATGGCGGTCTATGGACTTTGTCGTAATGCCCAATTAAATCTCACTATACTTATCATGCCATGTATGTGCATTGTTATGCCCTCTCTATTTGTCAATTGCGCGACTGTAATTTGTTCACCCAACATGCTTTTATCTTATGGGAGAGACACCTCTAGTGAACTGTGGACCCCGGTCCATTCTTTGAAATACAAATCTGCTACAATACTTGTTTTTACTGTTTTCTCTGCAAACAATCATCTTCCACACAATACGGTTAATCCTTTGTTACAGCAAGCCGGTGAGATTGACAACCTCACTGTTTCGTTGGGGCAAAGTACTTTGGTTGTGTTGTGCAGGTTCCACGTTGGCGCCGGAATCCCTGGTGTTGCGCCGCACTACATCCGCCGCCATCAACCTTCAACGTGCTTCTTGGCTCCTCCTGGTTCGATAAACCTTGGTTTCTTTCTGAGGGAAAACTTGCTGCTATGCGCATCATACCTTCCTCTTGGGGTTGCCCAACGAACGTGTGAAATACACGCCATCACGTCGCTGCACCGCAGCGGCGTGCAGGGAGGCGACAGAGGCGGTGTCAATCGACATCGCCTCCAATGCCATTCGGGATGCCATGGCGACATGCATGGAGGCGGTGGAGCAGACGGCGCGCGAGAAGGCCAACTTCGCTATCGATGATGCAGAGGAGGAGGACCACGTGGCGGAGGCGGACGTAGCTATGGCTTGGGTCCTCCTGGGCAAGAAGGAGGAAGGGGAGGAAGCCCTCTGGCAGGTGCAGAGAGCGCACAACAGGTCTGCTGCAAGAGATCATAGTCGTGGAGAGTGCAACGCCGAAGCAACATCAATGGTGGAAGCGGCGGCTCAGGCAGCAGCAGAGGCGGAGCGGGTCGCGGAGGAGGAGCGCACGACGCACCGGGAGGTCGAGCTCGACGCCACCTTGGTCCACCGTGAGGAGGAACGCCGTCTGGCGGATTGCAGGGCAGAGTGCCTCCGCTCCGTCGCCACACGACGATGCCCAGAACGCCATCTGGGCTGCACGGGCGGCCATCGATGGGGACGGACTAGGCGGCGGTGAGTAGTAGACGTGTAGGGTCCGACGTACTAGCGGCCTCTTTTATTATTTTCAGTTAGATTAGATGCAAGCCCTTTTGTAACTAGCTGTCGAAAGCTAATGAATGATTTACTATTATAACTAGATGATACCCCGCGCGCTGCTGCGGGATACCTATGAGAACAAAAACAGCTGAAATGCTTGTGTTCATCAGAAGCGTGGATTGTCAAAGGTATAGAACTGTGCTGCTTTTATTCATAAGAAGCATGAGTCGAAAAAATCTGAATTTGTGTAAAAAAAATGAACACATTGGTATATCCATCCATTGCAGTGCATGTCCCAAATGCATATGGGAAGAAAATAGTCAATGAAATTGTCAATTGTAGCCAATTGTAGAAAGAGTTGTGGCAAACCATTTCTTCTCTGTTTTTATTCAATACATTCATGGCATGAACCATGTTTAACAAAGACTTTGCATGTTCTGTGGTAGAAGATGATTGATAGTCCACTTGGGATACAAAATGAATCTGAGATAATAGATGAACACATGCTTGTCCCGTATATACTAATACTATAACTATATATTTGTATAAGCATGCTAATGGTGATATAATCAGATCTATTTTCACGTGGATAACACATTACTGCCATCATAAAACCTGTAGTGACCACCAGAATAAGCATGTCAAAACAAACATGATTCAAAACAAAAATCAGATATTTGCATTGGTTTACCCATACTTATATATCCACAATCGATTATTTCAGCCGTGCATCTTCAGATCTGTGATGAATAAAACCTATTTTATTATGAAACAACCAGAAAACTGAGATTTTAAATACACATATACTATGCAAGCATGGTCATATATATAATTCATACCTGAAGTATATGTGTTGTGTAGCCATTCATATGTATGCGGAAGAAGTGAGCAAAGATGTACCAAAAATATTGTAGCAGAACAATTTAGTTCTCCATTACCAACCACTACATTGGATAATTTTTTTGCGAATTCACACCAATGGATAGTTTAACATGGAATACCTCTTACTCTAAATCTCAAAAGGTAAAGATACACCCCCACTTAATAGTGTTAACGAACACTTTGATAGCCTGTATTGTCCACCATAGAAATAACCGAAATCGGAATAACAACAAAGTGATTGAGTGTCCGAAGGGATTAATAGAAATATAAGATTAGTTGACGGAAACAGTTCAGATTACATGATATATGATCATAAAGAAATAAGGAAAATACATATATACTGATACCTGAATTAGATACTTCCCTTCATCTATGCATATATAAAAACCAATGTGCCCTGAAGAGATTGTCCACAAATTCTGCAATAGATACTATTAGCATGTCGTCCGTGAAAAATTGTAGGGATCCTAAATGTGCAAAAGAGATGAGTAGTACTTCAGCTGCAGAAACCAGTACAGCGTTGCAAAAAGGTTGTTTCAAGAAGAGATCTAGGCCGGGAGAATTAGCCACCTAAAATCCAAATGACCGCATAAGTATGCACACAAAAAGAATAAACGAACCAGGAATTCGTGAGTATACACACGGCCGGCCGGAGAATCGGGAGGACAGAGTCATATGTGAACGGCCTGTGAATAAGAAACCATTGAAGAGATCAAAGTATTCAGATTCAGTAGTACCTTGGAGATGTCAGCGAAAGGCAGGAGGGAGGTAGGTACAGAGAAAATATGTGAGGTAAGGGCCTCCGATCTGCTTCTTCTTCTTGAATAACATATCTGCTGCCAGCCTGCTCACAAGTTAAACATGAACCAGCGAATGACTTGGTGGGAAGGCGGGGCAACAAAAATAGGCAGAAAATGAAGGGGCGGAGCATGCAAATTAAAGTCTGGGAATTGGATGAAAAGGCTGATAATGGCTGATGAATGCTGATCATGATGGGACAGTTTTAGGAGCATTATATTTGTGACGAAGAGGGGCATGTCGAGCGGCGGCGGAGAGTATCAGCGAAGAGGAACGGTGGAAATTTTTCTTGACGGGAGGAAGGGCGAGCCAATCAACCGGTTGCTCTCGTGCAGCCCAAGTAGGAACATCCAAGCCCACGCGTAGAAAATACGGGAGACGGACAGATTGGCCCGGCCAGGTAGAAAGCAACGTGGGGAGAAATAGAAGTGACGTGGCTTGCTGTGGGATCAAGAAAATGGGGCTATCTATTAAGAAAGAGAAGATGTGTCACTTGAAAGCAGGGTCTAACGGCCGACGGGCACACACACACTCGCGCGCTCTGCGCAGACATCCATTTCCTAAATTTAGTGAACGAATTGGTCGCGGCGGACGGATCATTCCGTTTGGGTCACGAGTTGGAGCATGCATTGGCGGTTCACATATCCGCTCGAAATGCCATTATTCCACTTCATCCAATCGATAAAAAAATCCATGTCTACCACAGTATGCACAGTAAAAAAAAAATAATGTACACACCAACTGTCACAAAATGGAAATTTCGCTTCCTAGTTTCTGAAAAATAGATAAAAACGCGTGCTAATCTTTGTCAACATACACTCTTCAATTAGTTCACCACCGAACTCTTGATAAGATGGCAATGGTGAACGCTTACCACATGCTGTGTTCGCTGAGCCTACAGTATATATATATGCAGTCTGTTTTCACTGTTTTGGTGGAGCTTAGAGCATCGAGGCGCGCGAGACAAACGGACGTTGAGCGATCGTTTGCGTCCGCCAGGCCGTATCACCTCTAGCGGGGCGACGCAAAGTGACCGGGCCGTCCGCGACGACGTAAACTTGGTTCAAATATGCGTCAGGTTTGCATCTCCGCGGACACTGCGTGGTCACGGAAAGTGTCCGCGTTCGGTGCATCCGGCCCGGTCGGCAGTGACTAGGTAAGCAAAATATTTTTTCATTACTATTGATTGGCCAAAAGGACCATGTTTACAGAGATGGTTAGTCGAGTTAACCTAAAACTACAACGGCCGTACCTACTCGCTATCCCGCGGCTACCACGGCCTTGGTTACCTCGCAGTCTCGCGGCCTACTACTGGCTGCCGGAGGGCCGGCGCCATCGTCGAAGCGTGAGCGCTTCGCGCACTCCGCACGCCGCGCACGCCGTAGATTTTTCACCTTGTCCCGCCTGAGGCGTTCGAGGGCCTCGGCTAGAGTGGAGTCCCACAGGATTCTCCTCGCCATAGAGCTGGCCTCCGCCTCCGCCGCCGCCGCCGCCTGGGCCACCGTCACCTCCGCCTGGGCCGCCGCCTCCGCCGTCCGCCGCCTGCAACCCCGCCGTGGGCGTGGAAGCGGGCCCTGTCCTAGCCGCCTCCGCCACCGCTTCGTCCTTGGCGGCGATGGCGCTCGCCAGCTCCCGGTTCTCCTGCTCGACCCGCGCGGGAGAAGGGCCCCTCCGCTGGAGCGCGTCCAGGTCGGGGCACATGTACCCCCGAGCCATGGCCACCGCATAGCTGTGGGCTTCCTCCTCCACCAACCAAGCCTGACGGCGCAGGGCGTCCCCAGCCAGGGTCTCGAAGGACGCGACCAGAATGAACTGGTCGCCGGCGCACTCGAAGCGGTCGGGTACGGGGCGGCATCGTCGGTGATGTCGTGGATGACGGTGTCCGCTGGTGGGGCCGCCGGAGGGGCGCCATCGCCGCCCGCGCCTCCGCGAGCGCCACCCTGGCATCGGTGAGCTCGGCCCTGGCGTCGATGATTTGCGCCCTGGTCGCCGTGAGGCGCCCTTCCATGCGCTCTGCCGCCTCCGCCTCCGCCTCTGCAACCTCCGCCTCCGCAGCCGCCTCCTCCAGGTCTTGCTGCTCGGCCTTAACGCCGGCAGCGACTAGCTCCTCGTCCTCCTCCGGGTGGACGTGGCGGCACATCTGAACTACATGTTCCCAACTAAGGTTGTGTGTTTCATTGCAAGAGAGGTGTCAGACAAGGAGACCCCCTGTCTCCTCTTCTTTTTGTCCTAGCTGCTGATTTGTTACAGTCTGCAATTAATAAAGCTTACAGAGATGGACTGCTCACTCTCCCTTTTCCCTCTAATGAAGATACAGACTTCCCTGTGGTTCAATATGCAGATGACACTCTTGTTATCCTACCAGCTCACACACAACAAGTACAAATCATGAAAGATATCCTTCAGCAGTATGCTCAGTCCACAGGCTTAATAATTAATTATAACAAATCTTCTATGATCCCAATAAATATAGACACTGCCACAGCTTCCAGTATTGCTGAGCTTATTGGATGTCAAATTGCAAAAATGCCTTTCACTTACCTGGGACTGCCACTTGGCACAACCAAACCAACTGTGCAAGAACTTATGCCTCTGGTGGACAGAATTGAGAGGAAAGTATCTGCCTCATTTATGCTCATGTCTTACAGTGGACGAGTGACTCTGATAAATTCTCTCCTTACTTCCATTGCCAGCTTCTCTATGTGTGCCCTTCAACTGCACCCAAAAATTCTTGAATTGGTTGAAAAAATTAGAAGACATTGTCTTTGGTTGAAAAAGGGAGAAAATGGAGAAAAAAAGAGCAACTCTTTAGCCTCATGGGATATGGTTTGTCAACCCAAAAAGAAAGGAGGACTTGGAATACTCAATCTGAAAATACAGAATCAGGGTTTGTTACTGAAATATCTCCATAAGTTCTATAACAGAGAAGATACCCCCTGGGTTAACCTGATTTGGAGCACTTACTATACAAGTGAAATTCCACATGCTGCTTCACTATATGGGTCTTTTTGGTGGAAAGATATCTGCAAGCTTATGCCTATCTATAGAGGAATTGCCTCTAGTACAGTAAATGAAGGGACTACAACACTCTTTTGGAAAGATTCTTGGATTTCAAATATTGTCAGTGAAACATACCCCAGGGCCTTTTCATTTGCAATTAATGAAGACATTTCTGTACAAGAATTTCTATCATCTGCCAGGCTAGGGGACCTTTTTCATTTACCCTTATCTCCAGAAGCAATGAACTCAGAGAATTACAGAATGACACAAGGCATATCATTCTTTCTCAACAACATGGTGAATGGACCTATGAGTGGGGATCCAAATTCACAGCCAGCAAATACTACAACTTCTGTTTTAGAGAAATTTCGCCACATGTCACCTATGGTTGGCTATGGAAGAGCAAATGTGTACCAAAAATGAAATTCTTTGGTTGGCTAGTACTATCAGATAGATTAAACACCAGGAACATGCTCCGGAGAAGACACTATTGCCTAAACACAGGATATAACTGCCTGATGTGCATAAACCCACCAGAAGAAACAATTGAACATTTGCTCTTTTACTGCCCCTTTAGTACCTTATGCTGGGAAAAAATTGGAATGTCCTGGCACAGTAACTCTGAAAGAAGGACATTAATTCAGAAAGGAAAGGATCAGTGGCAGAAACCAATGTATATGGAAATTATGCTGATATCTGCCTGGAACATATGGAAAGAAAGGAATAACCTCCTCTTTAAAGGAATAAACCCCAGTATAGAGTCCTGGAAACAGAGAGTCAAGACTGATCTCCTTCTCTTGATCCATAGAACCAAAGAAAAACTTCATAGCTTTATCCTTGATTTTGCAGAAAAAATCTAGTGTTAGATTAGAGGTTTACATGTAAATTTTGTACTTTCTTCCTTTTTAGGAAGACACCATGTAAAGTGTGATTCATTAATACAAAAAAGACAGTAGGAGCCTTTCCTATTGTCAGAGTTCTCAAAAAAAAACTAAGGTTGTGTTCGGCCATGGATGGATGCTAGGGTTTAGCTTGAGGTGTGCCTGTCACCTCCGCCAGTGTCCAACATATATAGTCGCGGCGGGGCGGGAAACGGCGTTGCCGCGCAGGTCGTTTTCCACGCGAGCGAAACACCGCGAAACTTGCCAATGTATTGAGCACGCACGGGAACGACCGTCGTCGCGCGGGAACAGTTAATCGCCGGCGGCAGTCCTCGACGGGACGTAAAACGCCATTAACGACCTTGACGCTGTCTCCGCTCAAAAAATACGCCCGCACCGCTGGAGGTACTCCCGACACAACGGTCGCCCTAAACCGCATGATGTTCACGGGCCGACATAAACGGACACAATCAAACATTTCGAACGTCCGAAATATGTTGACCCGTTGGAGATGCCCTTACCAAACGCTCTGCTTGTTCACTATCGCATGGCTAGTCAGAGCAGCTTTGACCGAGCGGACCACTGCCTGAACACCCGTACTACTATGTGACACTTTCCTGATTCTGGCGGATCTTAACACACTGCACTATGCTACAGCCGAGTCAGACGCTTTGCAGGGATGCTGCTAATTAGAGCATGTCCGCAACACGAATCTCTACGCTAGATCAGACGTCAGCTATAGGGGTGGTATTGCCACCGGGTGGCAACACCATATTTTGCTTATATTGCTTTCACATCCATGATTAAGTTTATAATCTATGTAATAATTGTAATTTTTTTGAATATGATATTCAGATGAAATCTTAATTATTTATGTGGAATAATAGACACAAAACAAGCTTCCTAGTCATGCCTCGAGACTAGTTTATGTTGAATAAGTTACACCCTAGAGGCAATAATAATAAGAGATATTTATTATCTATAATTTCATATTTATTATTAAGTTTATCCTTCGTGCTATAGTTGTGATGTTCCTCGAATATGAGTTCTAGTTATTTCTCTAATAAAACTAGCTCATTTGTTGTCAAGCTTTTGTGATTATGAGCATGTAAATTCTAGCAAAAATGAGTATGGATTATTTGGTTGTATAGACCTAAGACACTGATATGCTATGAGACCTAAGTGTTAAATTATATGAAAGTCCTTTGACCATGAGAAAATTACGGTAAGGGTCATATTGGAGGGTATGCTTTGATCTTACCGGCCCTCACCGGTTAGCTCTACGTGTTGAGAAGGTTAAGGCTCATATATATCTGAAGATACCGCACACGACCGGTAGTCCAGGTACCAGTCGCGTGCCCACCCCGCACGCGACCGGCAGTCCAGCTACTACCAGTCGCGTGTCGATTTTGGCGCTACTATTACTATACGAGTCGTTTGCGCATTTTGGATCCGTTGCTAGTTTTTTTGCAATTGAAAAATAAGCTGGGACAAATGACCAACTGTCCACGTGATTTCATATAAAACAACCTAAAAACTAAAACAAAGCAATCGAGTCCATGTCACCTCCTTGTGGCGTTGACGAGATCTAGGAGAGGAGAGGATCCGTAGCAGCCATCAGCAGTGGCGGAGCAGGGCATCGGATGTGGTCATCGGAGCAGGGCGTTGGAGGTGGTTGTCATTGTCAGGGAGGAGGTGGTCACCGTTGTCGGAGAGGAGGTGGTCACCGTCGCCGGGGAGGAGGTGGTCACCATTTCCGGAAAGGAGGTGGCCGCCATCATCGGGGAGGAGGTGGTCGCCGTCATCAGGGAGGAGGTGGTGACCGGTGCCGGAGAGGAGATGGTGAAGAAGTGAAAGAGGAGGAGGGGAAAGAAGGTGGAGAAGAAGAAGATGAGAAGGGAGACGGTGGAGAAGTGGAAGAGGATGAGCGAAAGAGGGTGGAGAAGTTAAAGAGGAGGAGAGGAGAAGGTGAAGAAGTGAAAGGAGATATATGTATATGTGTTTAATTAATTGGAGATGGTTGCTCGGAATATCAACCAACATGGTTGGCTCTCTAGTAAGTGCACACTCAGTTTTTTTACACTAATCTAGATGCTTAAGTTTTAAAAGTAAATCTCATAAAATACGATCTATTACCTAAGTATCGTACCTCGCAATGATATTCCTCTTGTTCGTTCACTACGATGATTTAATGAAAAACACAAATATACGGTGGCGTCCTGCAACTCCAACGCCTGACATTTGCAGTGGTTGCTTGCCGCACCGACATATATCCTTGGTCGTCAGTCTAAGTCTCCCTGACTCTATCTCTCTTTTTTGTATGACATTCCACTCCCATCGCACTGCCCAAATCCTTAAAACACCGGAGGTCAGCTCACATCAGCTGCCTCCATTTTGTCCAGGATTACCCTTTCATGAAAAAACAACGCCCATGGCCATCACTCTTGCTTCAAGTTTGGATCGAAACATCACCGTAAATATATATGGTTGTGTGAATCAATATGGGTGCAGAGACTAGGATTACCCTTTCATGAAAATCCACGCCCATGGCCCATCATACTAGCTAGATCTTATACAAAATAAATGTGAGGAAGAAGAAGAGCCAGTCGGTATATGCAAAAACAAATGGATCCGATAAATAACAGTCCTCGAGTCCATGTTCAAAAAATGAAGATATATCACGGGTTGAGTTAACACTCAAGACAACATGAAGAAACTTCAACATATTTGACGTGTACAATATACAAAATGTGTACATGATTTTACAACTATGTGAATCACTTGGACATCTCACAATGAGATATAATGATGGATGAACATCTCGAACATACTGGAACAAATAAAAAGACATATGTAGGTACATTGGCAAGACATGCAAGTTACGAGAGTGATTTGCATGTAGAGGGATGATGAGGTAATGTATTTCTGATGGGCGATGTATCATATGGAGCAGGTGTAGTTGTCGGGGCAGGTCTTGCGGCACTGGTTAAGAAGGAGGGTGAAGTCGTCGAGTAAACTGAGTTTGATGCCGAGAATCTCAGCCTTGATGGCGGTGCAGAGACAGACGGAGGCATCGAGGTTGGCGAGCCCAGACAGCAGCGGGCAGCACTCCTCATTCTCGGGCACGGGGAGGTTGAGCTTGAGCAGGTTCAGCACGTCGGCGCACACTTTCAGCTTCAGAGTGTCAATCGAGCAGGTTGACGGCGGTGGCGGTGGGCTGGGGGTGGGGCAGTATGGAGCGCAGGCGTGCGCGGTGGAGGCAAGGATAACCAGGTTCACGGCGAGGAAGAGGACCAACTTGAAGGGCGCCATTGCACTGATCGATTGGTGGAGCAAGCGAGCGAGCTATGTAGTGATCGCGTGGAGTGATTTGATGGCTTAATGCTTGGGATGATTTTCTTGGGTGTTTTGTGGTGGTATTTATAGCCCAAGTATAGTGTGGGAGATCTCTGTCCATGCTAGTCATGATCGATTGAATATGAGTAATTTAAGAATGGTGTACAACACGCTGCCCTTGTTAATTAGCACTGACAGCCATGTTCATAAGATAATTATGTTATCGCGACGAAGATTAGAGCCCGTAAGTGGTTTGTCGGAATAATTAACATACGGTAAACGCAACTGCAATCGCGAAGTATCCAGCTCTCGGCTCAATGTGACAACGTGCATGCCATCTCATCGCCTCCAACAAGTCCGGCTCCAGGACCGTGGGACGACGTGCATGTCATCACTCGTCACAGATCGAGCGACCTGAGTTCAGCAGCATTCTAGTCCGAGACTCTGTGGTATGGTTTTGACTCCATGTATTCCTCATACTGGCTTCTTGCCAATTTGCCGTGCATAGCTAGCTGTCTAGAGAGACAAATCGTTTGAACTTATGGTTCTGTCGAGCTTGTTAGTTTTTAGCGCATTAATCTCATGATTGCTATTTACCCCCTCGATACCCATCATTCGCCGCCTCTCTTGTTAGAAAACGGACTACTACATTCTTCTATGGTGGCTCCAAACAAAATACTATATTTCTGTCTCTTTTATTCGTGGTAAGTTTTTACCAGCTTCTCTATTGCCACACTACATCTCCTTACGTTTCTTTTACCTGGATCTCAACAGTACCTTCCGTAGTATTTCAGAGAAAAGAAGTTTAGTGGTTCTTCAACCGTACCTTCTCCGCCTCTCCGGTACTTTTGAAAAAAACCTTGTTAGGTCAACATACTACTACCTTGATCTGCAGTGAATTCACAAAAGAACATACTACATTATTTGTCGCGTGTCTCATTTATTCAGGAAAATATTACTAGCTTCCTTTATCGGTCGGCTCAAGATCACCCTACATGCATGGGGGTGTCCCCGCGCTACAACTTATTACACCTCTTTTTATCTCGGACTACGCAATGTTTCAGCCTTACACTTAAATTCTACAATATTCTGGAAAGAAAAATGTTCGACCATTCGTCGTCTACCTTATCCGAGAAAAAAACAGTACAATCCACATGAGTCCCCTTGCTACGACGAGACTTTTGGGTTCCTTGTTACCGCAGGAAGAAATGGAGGCGGTGGTGGCCGACAAGCGGAGGCGGGTCAAGCCTGATACTCAAGGGCCACCACATATCGTCGACCTCATCTGCAGCCTCTCCGTTGAGATGTAGGACATTATCATATCTTTCCTCCCCACCAAGTCCGCGGTGCGGACAACCGTCCTCTCCTAGAGGTGGCACCACCTCTGGATATCATCGCCCCTCAACCTCACCGTCGAGTGCAACCTCTTCCAACAGGAACGCAAACAGGCCGCCGTAGTTTTTAAGATCCTCATGGCGCACCCTAGACCCGCCAAAAGTGTACACATCTATGGCTTGTGTACCAAATCCAAGCTCGACACCAGCCTCGACATGTGGTTCCGATCAGGCGCCCGAAATGGCCTCGAGGACCTCATATTCTATGGTGGAAACCGAGCTCCCTGCTGTGGTCCACACTCCGCTTCGCGCCCAAGTTGCGCATCGCTCGCCTTTGGTCCTGCTATTTCCTGGAATTTCATTTAGATCCCCTTCTTGTACTTGGACTAAATCAGCATGAGCTCTACAACATCCCCATCTCGGAAGCAGCCAACGAAAGCCTGGTTGTTGACTATATTGCGCTCGAGGGCCTTCAACTTCAGGGGATCCACAGGTTGATAATGATCTACATTGTCTCGCTGAGTATCCGTATGATTGATGTGTTTGGCTTCGAGGATCCTAGAGCCCTTATGATTCTCCGGGAGCTGGTCATTCAGGATGCACGAGATTGATCATAGTTTCTCTAGCGGACCATACAAAAATCTATGTTATCGAGGCACCTAAATTGATAGTGTTGGCCTATGAGTCAACCGAAAGCTCCAAACTTGTTATGGGAGAAATACTAATTGAACTACACCGGTAGTTTTCTTCATCTTGAAAACCACATTTTGTAATTTTATTTTTATCTATGTACTGATGTCCACCCAAGTATGATACACGAGCTCCATCAGCATGCTTGCCATCAGCGCACGGAACTCAACGGAGTGGAACTCGCTGTGAGCTGTGACGGCATTTTTGCCGCCTTTCGCTGCGCCCGCGACACTTCATCGTTGGTGCCAAACTTGGTTTTGAGAAGATGCTGAAGGTTTGAGCAGGTCGGCGCTGAGTACGCAGTGCAGGTCGAAAGGGAGAGCATGCAGACCACCAAGCATGATGGGAGGGCCAGCGAGTGTCGTTGGCGCAGCAAGTGGATCACCACGAAGATGGACACAACCACGAGCAGCTCCACCACCTTATATAGCTCTTGGAACAGGGTACTCTGATTACGTGCAAGACACTACTCACTACCACAGCGAACACCACGTCCGCGCGTGGAAAGACTGCCATATCGCTGTCGCTAACGGTGGCCAAGGAGATTATGATGCCTATATGTAAGACACCTATGCCAACCACAACTAGCATCATGTTCCATCTACGAAGCCGCGCACATGGCGCGAAGAAATACCACCATGCCACCACCGCACACATCTACACAAGTCACATTATACTAGCGAGTTGCATATATATTTGTCTACGACCGTTGAAACGAAAACTTTACAACATGGGAAGTGTGCGAAACAGCAAGGTGAAGCTATTCGTCAAATGAAATTTTAAACGACAAAATGTGTGCGATAAACATTATGAAATTCGGTAAAAAAAAAGCTTCAAACAAGAACACGAAATTGGAGATTTACAACAAAGAAGTCTTGAAATCGATAGTCAGAATGGAATGGCCTCGTCGACGCACATATTTTTATGTACAACTTATTTTTATTTGAAGTATTGTTATGTTGATTAAATGTGAGTAGAGCTGATGAAGATTAAGGAGGATTGGGGGAGCAAGACCACATTCAAGGTTGCATATAGCGAGCGCTCGATTGCAGCGAGTCGGCCTTCATCTAGGGAAACGACCGATTCGGGTGTACACACCGGGGCTGGCCCAAAGCTGCTTTGACGCACGGTCCAACCACTACACATGAGGAGATCAACCAGCCAATCCGCCCACTTTCTGCACCCTAGGGCTTGTTTCTAGGTAGTGCAACCTACCAATCGCGCCCTACAAGCATGCCGGCCATGTGTGTCTAGCTTGCTCGACTAGCTGACCATGTGTGTCTAGCTTGCTCGACTAGCTGGTGTCCATACGCCGTGCATGAGCAGATGACCGTCATGCTCTTACAAGTGTGAAGGAAAGGGGCGGCATAACCACCACAACACTGAAGGAATATT
Organism: Lolium multiflorum; assembly: GCA_030979885.1. NCBI lineage: Eukaryota > Viridiplantae > Streptophyta > Magnoliopsida > Poales > Poaceae > Lolium > Lolium multiflorum. The sequence continues at coordinate 259,150,805 of CM061749.1, forward strand.
TACAACCCCACATGTCAGCTCTAGGATGATTTGGTACCTATTTGCTCGCTCAATACATGTAGTAGTACCGTGGGTTCACGTTTTTTAAGATGTGGTACTAAAGTGCACATCTAATACAAGTTGTGGTACCGAAAATATATATAACTCTTAAATGAATACATAACTGTTAACGGTGTAAAAGTACATGTTTAACCCATTATTATTATCTTATTAATTAAAAGAGTACTGACATGATCTTTACTATTATATTCCAGTTGGTCGTACGTCATACAACGCGTTTGGTGAGGAGATTGGGAACATCCTAACCATTCAATTATTTTCAACATCTCCGCTTCAACATTCACCGTCGGATCAAAACAAGTCATTGCTTTCCTTTCTTTACTACGCCAGATCAAAACGCATCATTGCTTTCCTAATCTGTTACTACTCTGTAAAATCATTATTTCCTACCTTCTTTTTCTATACGTACCATGTGAATCTCTATTTATTTTTTTCCTTGATCAGCTCAGCCCCCGCTCAACAAAAGAAAGTTGCATAGAATCCCCTGCCTTCCCGGTTAACAACAATCTGAATTTAAATTGGGACGTGATTCCCGGATGTTTTCCATATGTGCATCAAATGCTTGCCTTCCTCGCTAAACTCTTCTCCAGAGCAGACCTTTCCTCAAAAGTCGCAGCTGTTAATTGAGCCGCAGCAGCAACTTCAATTTTCGACTAGCAAATTACTGCGCCTCGCTTGCCGGGTAGATGAAAAGGATTTCTCACGCCGGCGTGATTCCATCTTCTTTCCCAACTCAACTTCTTCTCTTGTTGTTTTCCATCTCTCCCGTGACCAATCTGAACCAAGGACGATGGCGCGGGAGGCGGCCTTCGTGATAGCGGCGTTCCTGGCGTGGCCGGCGGTCTCCAGGTCGCCTACCGACCAAGGCGTGCACGCGGTGGAGCAGGGGCCGCATTCTTGAGACGGTGGGCGCGTGTGACGTCCAGCATGGCGTGGGCGGCGAACATCCCGTGTTGGGCTATCACGGAGGCGTTCTCGTGCTTCTGGACTAGCGTGGCGTCCAGGATGGCATGGGCGCCGGACTTCCCGTGCTGGACGAGGGCGGCAGCCTCTCCGTGGTGCTGGACGGGCATGATGACCTGGATGTTGCTGCGGGCGGCGGCCTTCACGTCCAAGACGACTAGACGAGGCTAGCGCGGCGGCCTTCACGTCCAGGACGAGCGCGGCGACCTGCCCATGGCGCTAGAATAGCATGCTGGTCGGCATGTTGCTCCGGGCGGCGACCTTGGCGTGCAGGGCGAGCGTGGAGGCACCAACATACTGGAGACGACGCAGATGTATGAAACTGTTACAGAACAAACAGGTATAATACGAGGATCGAGGAACATTCAGGTTACGTACTCTCTCCGCTAGACTAATTTTACATAGCCATGCATTCTACCATTGGTTTGCAGGAGGAGCTGCTGCACTACAATGTTGGTATGCATGTAGAGTTCTGCTATACATAAGATCTTGTTCGTACGATTTTTGTATGATAGGAGGAAAACTGACTTGATACGTAACACTGACTCGATTCCATTGCCATTCATGCGCGGGCGACGTCAGGACACAGCCGTGATGCTCGGGAACGCATGGAAGGGAAGAAGAGAGGTGCGTGGTTGGGGAAAAGAAATCACCAAAGGGCCGCAGCTTGGGGGATGGTGCAAGCCGGTGGCGAGCTTTTGGCGGTTCTAGCAGCTGGCCAGCTGGGTCGGCTGGGACTGGACCTGCGGGACGTATAGCTCGGGGACAAGCGGCTAAAAGAGCTGGAGGAGGCAGCTTCATGTTCACCACAAGAAGCGGACGGCCTAGAGGCGCACGATGTCACCACCCACTCTCCTCTGTTCTCACCAAACACTCTGCCACACACATGATACGCCTTGAACGCAGCTCGACGCCACTCAAGACTGAGGAGATACGTCAGTCCCGACTCTGCACGCTCTGCAAATGTTGTCTCCAAGGCTCGATCCACAGAAATAATCCATCACTTTTTCTAGGTTTATGCTATCAAATTCAAATCGAAATATGTTGCTAGATGTACAACTTTTTTTTTATCGCCTGCAGCTTGAATTTGTAGGAACTTTAATACAACTTCTTTCAACAAATATTGGGTTGTGCATAAAACAATTTGTAGCATCACTCCACCTTAGAGCACCGCCGTTACATATAGTATATCCTCGAATCATTGGAACAAATTGATCAATGGCGGTTGCTGATAAAATATCTTGCCTTCCAAGATTTATGCACAACTCATGTGGACGATGGGGCGACCAAGATTGGGCGGCGGTGACGGCCACGGCCAGTGGGAGGTGAATGGGCGGGAGGAGCTTGCGCAGCGCAAGAATGGCAGCGGGGATGTACCGAGGAAGAGCTATTGGGTGCCTGCCATAGGTGCTGTTGGTGGTCTTCGCTACCCCGCCCTCATCGAGAGAACTAGCATCGGCTCCATGGCAACCTCTCTAGAGGATTTGGAAATTGGGAGAGAGGGATAGATGGAGGACTCTCGGGAGGGTCACATGAAGAAAAACCGAGAGGAGAGGGCAATGAATGACGATACGACACATGAGGAATCTATCAATGTGCTCTCAGCAACTCTCTCTAGCTCATGGTGTTGGTCCGTTGAATGGCCGGACAGACGAGGGCTCCCGGTTGCTGGCCGCCAGAAGCACCTTCTCTTTGAGATCATGGTTCCAATTGCCACTATCAAATTGTTGTCTGAATGGACGAGATAGCGGTGGGCATGCTGAACACTACCTTCGAGCCAAGCTCCAAGGCCGCCTAGCTCCAGCAGAGAGAGGGTGACAAGCTCGCACCAGATCGACCCTGCATCAATGGGCGTCAATGACGAGGTAGGGCAAGGGTGCACACGATGATCCTCATGGGGCCAAGGGTTCAACTCGGTGGCGGGAATGCACGGTTGCAAAGCAGGATTGTCGTTAAATTGAGAAACCGTAGCAACGCACGGGCATTCAACTAGTCTTCTTAACATAGTGTGTCTAACATGGTATGTAACTACTATTTTTTTTATAAATCTCAGCCATATATTTTAGATCTTACTGTCAAAATTAATTTAAATGATATGGATCAACTTGCTGGCTCTATAAGATTTCCATATATTGCTTTTACTATATAATACATAGCTGCATATTCAGATTTAGGGATATGGTCGATATATGTCAAAACACCATTTCTAAATTTAATGATATATGATGCAGTCTAAGATATTTTTAATCTAAAAAATGCCAAAAAAAAGTATGCAAAATCTAGCGTTCTATTTACAGAGAAAATTAAGCATCACGAGGTTGGAATATACACTTTGATAAATTGAACAAATGTTATGACACACATAGTTTACCACCTCGAATTAGCACTATGAATAATATGTTCGAGATTGGGTGAGAGTGTTGCTTTATGGTTGGTCTGATGAACCTGTCGAAATATTGTTGCTGTTGACAAGATTAATTTCTCAATTGTTTTCAATAATATTTTTGATCCGTATATGCTCATTTTTGCACCTCATGGGGACGCATGATTTCTGGGTATGGGTTCAATCAATTGGAGACGACGGTCGCTCGGAATATCAACTAACATGGAACCATGATTGGTTGTCTAGTAAGTGCACCCACATTTCTTGACGCTAATTTAGGTTCTTATAAGTTTAAAAAAGTAAATCTTAGAAAATAGGATTTAACACCAAAGTGTATTAACTCAGCAATGGTGTGGCGCATATTAGTTCACTACGAGGATTAAACTAAAAAAAATATGCTAGCTTCCTGCTACTCCAACGCCTGACATTTGAAGTGGCCGCTTGCGACACAGACATATCCTCATACTTCAATCTGAGTCTCCCTCGCTCTCTGTCACTCTATCATCTATGACCACAACATGACCAGGCTCCGCCCATCGCACTGCCTAAATCCATCAAGCACCGGCCGGTGGTCGGATCACAGCAGCTGCCTCCACTTTGTCCCTCTGGCGTTGTAGCCGTGCTTGCTTCTAGTTTTAATCGAAACATCACAACTAATATATACGGCTGTGTGAATCAATATGGGTGAAGGATTACCCTTTAATAAAAAAAAGCATGCACATGGGCCACCATACTATATCTTATACAAAATACTGGTGAAAGAAAAGATGTAAGAAAGAAGAAGAGGCAGTCGGTATATGCGAAAACAAATGGATTTGATTAAGATCTGCCCGTGATCCCATGTACAAAAAAGAAGGTATATCACATTTTCAGATAACACTTAAGACAACATGAACAAACTTCAATGAATTTGATCGTGTACGTACAATATACAAAATGTGTACATGATTTTACAACTATGCGAATCACTTCCACATCTCACAATGAGATACAATGATGGATGAACATCTCAGTCGTACTGGAACAAATAAGAAGACATATGTAGGTAGAATGGTAAGACATGAAAGTTACGAGAGTGATTTGCATGTAGAGGGATGACGAGGTTTAATGCTTTTCCGATGGACGATGTATCAGATGGAGCAGGTGTAGTTGTCGGGGCAGGTCTTGCGGCACTGGTTTAGGAGGAGGGTAAAGTCGGCGAGTACATTGAGTTTGATGCCGAGGATCTCGGCCTTGATGGCAGTGCAGAGACAAACGGAGGCATCGAGGTTGGCGAGCCCGGACAGCAGCGGGCAGCACTCCTCATTCTCCGGCACGGGGAGGTTGAGCTTGAGCAGGTTCAACACGTTGGCACACACTTTCAGCTTCAGAGTGTTAACCGAGCAAGTTAACGTCGGTGGCGGTGGGCTTGGGGTGGGGCAGTATGGAGCGCAGGCATGCGCGACGGAGGCGAGGAGAGCCAGGTTCACAACGAGGAAGAGGACCAGCTTGGAGGGCGCCATTGCACTGATCGATTGGTGGAACAAGCGAGCGAGCTATGCAGTAATCGCGTGGATTGATTTGATGGCTCAACAGGGTTTAGTTGCTTGGGATGAATTTCTTAGGTGTTTTAGGGTGGTATTTATAGCCCAGGTGTACTATGCGAGATCCGTGTCCATGCCACTAATGATCGATAGAATATGAGTATTTTAAAACGACAGAGTACAGCGTGCTGCCCTTGTTAGTAATGACACCCATGTTCTCCAGATAATTATGCTATCACGATAAGGAGTACAACGCGGGAGCTGGTTTATCACAATAATAAACGTACAGTAAACGCTACTGCAATCGCGAAGTATCCTGCTCGTGCTCCATGCAGCAGCTTCAGGTCAATGTGACAACGTGCATGCATGCCATCTCATTGCCTCCAACAAGAATTCTCACTGTCTCAGAGCGTGCTTCGAAACCATGGGACGACGTGCATGTCATCCCATCGCTTCACCCTCCAACAAATTTCAGAACGAGATGAGTTCAGCAGCATCCGAGACAACGTTGTTTTGACTCCATGTGCGTATAGCGGCCATGCATGCTAGTAGTCTAGACCAGGAGATGCCTACTGGAGGTTTCGCACATTGTTTTGTTACACTGGTTGCTTGCCATGCATTGAGAAGATACCTCGTACAGCTAGCTATCTAGAGAGAAAAATCGTTTTAAGTGATGGTTTTGACGGCTTCACTAGTAAAAAACGGATCTTTAGTCTCGATTTTGCAACCGGGACTAAATGCCTCCCTTTAATTTTGGTTGTGGTGCGAATCGGGATTAAAGGTCACCCATCCTCAGACTCCTCCGATATCACTTGCATGCTTAACTTCTTACACTAGTAGAAAAAAACCCCTTAGTACCGGTTCCAGTGGCCTTAGTACCGGTTTTGGAACCGGTACTAAAGATTCGGGACTAAGGGCATCTCCAACCGGCGACCCAAACCGCGCCCGCGCTTCGGATGGGTCCAACCGGACAAAACGGCCCAGCGCACGGACTCATCCCTAAAACGGATGGCCGCGGCGACGACCCAAACCCGGCCCAAATCTGGGACGAGTTTGCGTGGCGCGACGCCGAATGCTGGTTGCTCGCGTCCTCCCCTGGCCCGCATGTCTGTCTCCCAAAACACAAACCCCTCGCACACATCTCCGGCCGCTCCGCCGCCAGCCAAGGACTGGCGATTTGGGAGCGGCGTCGACTCCGGCCACCGTCGTCGAGACGCCGGCAAGCGGTGGAAGCATAGGTCGCGGCCTCGCGCTGCTTTCGCCGCGTCGTAGCAGAGTCGGAGGACGCCGTCGCCATCGCTGTTGTCCTCCCACCGTCGCGAGAAGTCCCCCCGTTCGCAGCTGCGCCGTTGCCGCCGGAGGTGAGCTCTCGTGCACCTTGTTTGCAGACCGCAAGTCGGCCGAGACGGCCATGGCCTGCAGGTCCCTACGGACACATTGGATGGCCTCCGCCTGCGAGGTGTTCGATGAAATGGGCATACTAAAATTTGTCCCTTTTCATCTGTAGATCATGGTGGACAGCGACGACGACTACTTCTTCAAGAACTTCATCGACACGTTGTCGGACGAGGACTCCGACGACGAAGTTTTCCCGGATGCTGCGCTGATCATCCACGAGCACATTGTCTCGCAGATCCCCGTGCACCGGGGGTCCTTGCCGGGGCGCGCGACCGCCTTGGACCGCAAAAGAGAACGTGACCACGACCAGCTCTTCACCGACTACTTCCAACCCAAGGCATTGTTCACGCCGGCCATGTTTCGCCGTCGTTTTCGGATGTCCAGACCATTGTTCCGCCGGATAATGGATGGCGTCAAGCTCTACGACGACTACTTCAACGCGAAAGTGGATGCAATTGGCAAGGTAGGCCTCTCTTCGTACCAGAAATGCACGGCAGCGATTAGGATGCTCGCATATGGCGTTGCCGGTGATTTCGTAGATGAGTACACGCGCATGAGTGAGTCTACAGGCTTGGAAGCGATGTACAGGTTCTGCAGAGCAGTGATCGGTTCGTTCGGAGAACAATACCTCCGGCAACTTAATGCAGAGGGCACAGCTCGTCTGTTGTCAATCAACGCTTCCAGGGGGTTTCCTGGGATGCTTGGCAGCATAGACTACATGCACTGGGAGTGGAAGAACTGCCCCTTTGGTTGGCAGGGGCATACAGCGGCCATTCTGAGGGGTGCACAGTCATTCTTGAAGCTGTTGCTTCACAGGATACATGGATTTGGCACTCATTCTTCGGAATGGCTGGCTCGCACAATGACATCAATGTGCTGCAGCGCTCTCCGGTGTTTGATAGGCTAGTGTACGGTCAGTCCCCTGATGTGGATTTTGAGATCAATGGCCACCACTACACCAAGGGGTACTACCTTGCTGATGGTATCTATCCACCTTGGGCTACACTCGTGAAGACAATCCGAAAACCCAACTCAGAGCAGGAGGCAAGGTTTGCCAAAGAGCAAGAGGCAGCCCGGAAAGATGTCGAGCGGGCGTTTGGCATCCTCCAAGCTAGTTGGGCTATCGTCAGACACCCTGCCAGAGCCTGGGATGTGCAAACTCTGTGGGAGGTGATGACCGCTTGTGTAATCATGCATAACATGATTGTTGAGGTAGAGCGGGATGATTCACTCTATGATAATGACTGGGAGGGCCAGGGAGAGTTGGTTACTCCTGAAGGTGGTCCGGCATCATTCCAGGAAATTCTTCATGCACACCATGAAATTCGAGATCTAGTTGTACACAACCAGCTACAGGTTGATTTGATCGAGCACGTCTGGCAGCATGTAGGCAACAATGCTGCAAACAACAATGATGAAGGAAATCCGGAAGCCTAGAGCATTTGTATCGTTTTTTCATTTTGTTTGAATAATACTTTATCCTTGATTACGTGGACAATATAATGTGTAATAAATTTTGAGCATTTGAACTATTTTCTATATTTTCTATAATTTATTTTGTGTTTTTATAGTGAATTTACAAGAAAAACGTACTATACGGCGCCGCGACCCAAATCTGCCGCGTTGGGCGCAGGGCGCGACCCAAACGGACGCGCGGACGCGGGGCTCCGTCCGCGCGTCCGCTCGGCCACCCAAACGGCCCAAAACGGACGGCCCAGCGCGTCCGTTTGGGTTGCCCGGTTGGAGATGCCCTAAAGCCTCCCCTCCTTTGGTACCGGTTCCTTACGAACCGGTACTAAAGGTGCCTCCACGTGCCCACGAAGGAGCCCGCGGGGCTGAAGACCTTTGGTACCGTTTCGTAACACGAACCGGTACTAAAGGGTACTGGTGCCATTTCTTTTATATCAAATTTTTTATCTATTTTTTCACTCCCTCTTTTTATCTATTTTTTTGAATTATTTTCCATTCCCTCTTTTTGTCTATTTTTTCTGAATTTCTAATATTTTAGTTATTTGACAAGTTTAGTCTCTAACTACACTTATCTCTAGTCAAATTACTTACCCGTGGTCAAACTTTCCGCTCGGTCGCCATCCTCCCACTACTCCAGCACTACCATGTTTAACTTTCGAGTTCCTTTCCATCTCACTTCCAAGTGCTTCGCGCGCATGTTATTTTTTTTGAAACCCAAGACTGTGATGCAACAGCCCCACAGCAATTTATTACTCCAACTTAAAGAAAGTTATGTACAGAATCCAAAAAACAGAAAGAAAAAACTATGTACAAAAAGGAAACAAGGCTCTAAGGCAGAGACCTAATCCAGTCTAACAATCCTATTAACATGTTGGTCACGATATCACACTTCTTTATTGTTTTAATTCCACATGATTATTTTAATAAACAATAGTAAAGATGTAAAAATAATATTGAATAAATAAATAAACAATAAATTTTTAATTATTTTTTTACTTTTTAAATATATTTTAAATTTTAATTTGTTTTTGCAAAATCTAAAACCTGAAAAATTATAAATCTAAAAATTTACTAACCTTTATGGTTAAGTAATAGTAATCTTTATGCAGGAAGGAATTATTAATTTAAATTTTAAAAATAAAATATATAAAATCTTGAATTTTTGGCGAAAACTAAAATGTTCCTGCTTTCATATTTCCATTTGGAATTTTGAGAATCTAAAAATTGGTTAACCGGGTATACCGTGATGTTGGCGTGTGGTGTCGTCCACACAGCATTTGTCGCTTTGATATATTGTATGTTTTTTTCCGATATCGTATGCAACCAGAAAAGCCGTTTGACCATTTTTCAAACTTTTTTGGCAACAAAAGTCAAAATTTGAATTTATTAATTTTTCTGAATAGTAGGTTGCATAACATACAAGAATCTCGGAGGATTTTATTTTTTGAATTTTCAATCATTTTCTTTTGTATTTTACAAAGCAAAAATAGGCGACCCACGGGGGGAGGTGTGTGGGGAGCAAAAAAAGGCTAGAGACCCTTTAGTACCGATTCGTTATACGAACCGGTACTAAAGGTGTACCGTTGGCCCCACCTCCATCTCAATTTTGACGCGAACTCTTTAGTACCGGTTCGTATCACGAACCGGTAATAAAGATCCCAACGAACCGGCACTAAAGATTGTCGTCGCCCTGGCAGCGAAACCGGTACTAATGCAACATTTAGTACCGGTTCGCAACCTTTAGTACCGTTTCGTAAGAAAACAGGTACTAAAGGTCAAATCCTTTGGCCGTTTTTCTACTAGTGTTAGTTCCTTCCGCCCTGCTTCCAAGTGCTCTGTGCGCATGTTCCTATTGGTCACGATGTTACACTTCTTTATTTTTTAAATTATAAAAAAATCTTTTAATAAAAAAATTAATGATGTAATAATAATCTTGAATAAGTAAATAACAACAATTTTTTTTTGCAAAATCTAAAACCTGAAAATTGGCTAACCGGGTAAACCCTGTGGCGCCGTGATGTTGGCGTGTGGTGTCGTCCACGAAGCATTTGTCGTTGCCGCCACGTCCTGGGTAGAGTTGCTGCCGGTAAAACTGGGCATTGCTGGAGGCGGCCCTATTTGACATACATCAATTCAAGTCCCTATCGATTCGACGATGTGAGGATAGAGTTGGCCAATGAACTTTTCCACTTCGTCTTGTACTATATGCGGCAAAGTCGCATGTTGCAGTCCTCCCCGTCCCTATCTCTTTCTACAGTAACCGAGAGAGGCGACCCGCAGTTCCCTGGTTCTCGCCGGCGAGTCCGCCGCTCCCCTTCACCTCCGGTCGCCGTTCCGGCACCGTGAGGTGGGGGGAGCTCCGGTCCTCGTCGTGTATAGTTAGGGGTTGCTTCTAGGTGTGTGTGTGTCCTCCCGGCGTGATCGAGACGGTGGCGATGGCGTCGGTGTGGTGGTGTTCGTCCTCCCCCTCTTTTCCCCGTTCCGGCGCTTGTGTCGGAGAGGTGGTGGAGGCTGTTTGGTGCCTGTGCTTGACCGGCGAGGTGGTGGCGGCGGTCAAGTTAGGGCCTTTTGTCCCGGGTCCTCTTCCCTGCTCTGCTGGTGCTTGCTCCGGCGCTGGTGGTGGGGTCTCCGGGGTCCGCTTCAGGAGCGGGTGGCCTGCTGCGGTGGTTCTGCTGCGGCCGGCGAGCCCGGATGGGGGTGGTGCGGCTGTTGAGGATGGGGAGTGGTTGGCGGTGGTGGGATCTGGCATGTCTGTGTCAGATGTGGAGCGGGTGGTGCTCGGCGCGTGTCGCCGGCCGCTGCTCCTTTGCGATGAAGATCCAGCTCTCCGGGGCTGGTGGTCACTGCGGCTCTTCAACGCCTTCTGGCTGGGGGTGCCTCCGGCTCCTTGGATGGTCGTCGACGCCGGTTGCTTCGCGGGTGTCCGCGCTGGTGGAGGATCGCCTCGATGGCTTGTGGATGATGAAGATGAAGATCCTCAGCAGTTCCTCTGCCTGTATCAGCTTCTATTTTGCTTGTATTTGTACGCGTTCAGATCTTGTATCCTTGCTACTGTTGGGTGAATACAAGTATTTCCATCAAAAAAAAGTCGCATGTTGCAAACACGACGTTTCTCTCATTCTCTCCTTTCGCATGGCCGCGTTCTCTTGATAATGTTCAGCCTAGTTGTCCTTACCATGGCCGACCACACGGCCACCCGACGGCCTCTTAGACTCTGACACTCCCTTGACCTTGTTCATCGCCATGTTAAAACAATTGTCCCACAAGGTCTTTGTCGACCCATTGGAGGAGCTCTCAGCAGGGCGGTTTCTTGAAATTCGTTCAAAAATTTCTCAAACTTCTTCACCTTTTCATCCGTTCTGAGTTTTTTGGTTTTCTTGTCCAGCATGTATCGAGCCCTGATAAAGTTCCTAGCCTTCTTGGAAGGGTATTTCGAGTAGGGATTCTGTTGATAGTTCTTCGAAAGCTCAGCGTCTTCCTTGTCCCATTTGGGCTCTGTTGTGAAGTAACCACCACTTCTGAGATGGTGGTTACCTACGTTTTTTGACCGAATCCACATTCCCGAGTTACTCTTATCTGAAGCTAGTTCAACCCTTCCCCGGAAAATCCTAAGGACATCTTCGTTGACTCGATCCTTCCTATGGATCTCCTCAGAAGTGACACCATCAGCAATCATTTTTTAACCCTAGTTCTCCAGCTGGCCAAGGCTGTGATCATCTTCGTGATGGTGTAGCTGTTTATGGAATTCTCTTTGAGATCTTCATTATCGTATTTTGGCCGGAACTTGTATCGTCTGTGCATCTTACTAATGAGAATGATGAGAAAATGTCATTTTCTAGGGTGCCTGAAGTCGATCTCGTGGATTGGGACGACTTCTCGAAGAATGCATCCCACTTGGTTGCCGTACCCTGCCCAAGTTTTATAGGCACTATAGGCTTTCCACTGGCGCTCACTTCAGTAAATTTTTCCCTTTCAGTGGCAATCGTGTTTCGGCTCCTATCCTTCCGAGCCCTCACAACTTGGCTACCTTATGTGCGTTTTCCGCCATCGGTGGTCTCGACGCCAATATTGCCACCCTCATCCCCCATCTCCTCATCGCCCCTCTCCTCATTGCCCATCTCCTCATCGTCGCCATCCTCATCATTCTCCTCAGTGCAATCAATTGTATCCATCATGTTCTCGACGCGTAGAGGCTCCTTATAAAAATCCCAACGGGTTGTATTATTCTCTCTAGCTTCTTCTTCCACACTTTTTGGCTGAGAAGGGCTGGCCTCTTCGTTGTGGTTACCGGTCAACATGGCCACACTACAAAAATGCATTTAGATAGTAAAAACAGAAATGTTCTTATGGAAAAAGTTCGGCATGACCTTTGCTAATTTTTGGCCATAGGAGTGCCAAAAAATTTCCAAAAAGGAAATGAATCAACGTTTCGGCATAACATTTGCTACGCATTTCATATCCCTGCAAATTACATAGCCAAATGCTAGACAGCAGTGGTGAAAGTGCATGGAGCCCCCATGTCTGGTTTTGGTAATTAATGACAATCCCTATGGACTAATATTTCCATTGAATTATATTTGTAGGAGTTGTCCATAGGCAATGCTTGAACCATATGTTGGCTTCAAGGTTTCAATAAGAAGAAATTGATGAAGAATATCAAGTGTCAAGTATGTCTTGAAGATGAACATGAAGTGATGCCTCAATTTTAACGTCAAGACATCGACATGATAGAGAATGAAGAAATGAAGTGCAAGTTCAAGATGAGCCCACTCGAAGATAACATTTCCTTGAAGCTTGGAATCCATACGGTGATCATAGATATGTGGAGATGCGCTGAAGAAGAAGCTCTCCCATGGTGGACTATGGGAGAGCAATCCACAAGACTTCGTCAAGCAAGCACAATCAAGAAAGAAGTTACATCTTGTTGCCATCAAGATCATCATCGTCGAGCTCAAGAGGAGCGCGCAAGGTTAAGGTTTCCTCTTGATAGGGTTTCTTTCTTACCGGTCTCATGGTTTAGTTGCAGACCGGTTTATAGTTTAGTTGTTGTACTATCAAGAGGGCTCTCGAGTGAGTAACCCGATCGTATCCTTCAGAGAGCTCACACCTTTCCATCCTTGCATCATCTTTATTTTTTGTTATTTGGATATTTAACATGTGATGTTTTATAGCTTGTGCTTATTCTCATAACAAGCTCTAGTTCATTAAAAACGGATTTTGCACGGTAAACTTGTTGCGTTTCAAGGTTGGAAGTTTTACCGGTTTGTCTTTTATAGATAGGTTATATATTTTATCATTTGTTTCGATTCTCCCCTGCTGGAGTATGATATCTCCCTGCATTATCTCGTAGAGCTTGTTACTAGCTTCAAAACAAGACCAAGATCATGAAAGTCGGAGTCCGGATGCTCAAGTTATGATCATTCTCGTTTTGTCGTCCCTGCCAGTTTTCAGGGGGGCAGCATTTCTGCCCCCGGATTATTTGAAATTTCAGGCCCCTGAAAAATGTCTTACAGTACACCCCCCCGGAAATTTGGCCGGAAATTTCATGCCCGGCCATTTATTCCGGCTTGTAAAGTCCCAATGGCCATATTTTTGTGGGGGACTATATATAGCCTCCTTCTTCCTCCTTGGGCTGGTTGCTTCTCCCTCTCTCCTCCTACTCCATTGTTGACTTTGAGAAGTTTCATCTCCCTCTATTCACTCCATGATTCTTGCTCATATTTGAGGAAAATAGAGAGTAGATATAGATCTACAATCCCACCAATCATATTCCCCTCTTTGTGAGGGAATCCCTAGATCTAGTTCTTGGAAGAGAAATTTGGTGTTCCTCATCCTTTTTATTCTTACTCTCTTATTCCCCCAATATCTTGTGTAGCTTTGTTGGAATTTGAGGGAGAAGTAATCGAGCATCTTAATTTGTGATGTTCTTGACATTGATTTTGGTGCATCAGTTTGAGTTCTCCACGGTGATTCGTGGAAGTGAAAGAAAGAAAGTTGTTACTCTTGGGTTCTTGGAACCCTAGACGGATTTGAGGCATTTGTGGCAATTTCTTGGGAGCCTCCGATTAAGTTGTGGGATGTGCGCCCCAAGCTTTGTGTAAGGCTCGATTTCCGCCTCGAAGTAAATCCCTTAATGGAACCGTGATCCACGTCTTTGTGGCAAGGGTCACCGGAGAATAAGGTGAGGCCTTCGTGGAGCTCGGTGTGTGGTGTGACTACCACATCTTGGGGTGAGCCCTTTGTGGCGTTTGTGTGCATCGAGCAACCACACCTCAAGCTGAGGACTCTTGTGGCTTTCGGGAGCACCAAGTTATGCATGTAAACTGCATACATGAACTTTTTCCTTTATCATATTGAATTCCCACATATTTGCAACATATATGATGTTAATACCATGTTTTACATTGATTTATGGGGATTTACCAATGATCCTTTGGTTTATAACTCTGGAGAACAGGAAAGCCATGTTTTGTGTATTTTTCACTTTCAGACACCTATACGAGTCAAATTGACCTGGGATTTTTGGAGCGTCATTTTTCATCTAGAGAAGCACCATGCGGCCTGGAAGCACACATGGATGGGCCTGAGGCCCAAAAGACACCAGGTGGCGCCCAAACAACTATGGCGTGCCACCTGTGCTCTTTCGGTCGTCGGTTGTCCAAATTGCATGATCTTTTTGCCAACTGACATATTTGACCTAAAAATCACTATATATGGCCCCGAAGAGTTATCGGGAGGAGAGGGCCGCAAAAAGACAGAAACACGAAAACAGAGGCTGCAAGAGAGAAGAGTGGAGGGGGGGAACTCCGCCAGGATCACCGCCGGAGGGATTTCCACCTTCTCAAACGTCTTCATCATCATCACCATGATCAAGGGAGAGTAGCCCAGCTCTGCACTACGGGTTTGTGGCAGTAGATTGATCTATTTCTCTCATGTTCTTCATAGTTCTTAGTGCCATATGATCTGCCTCGCATGATAATGGCCATATTTGTAATACTTATGTGGCGGATCCTTTTTTATGATATTGTGTTATAATATATGATCGTATTATGTGTAAAATGTATTGATAGATGCATATTATGTACCCCATTCTTAAGTATTTGTTCTGCTCCAACATCTATGCAAGAGCTTGTGTGAGGTATTTGTTCTGATCCAACATCTATGCAACTTATAAGTAACAGCTGTCGAGGGTACTCCTCGGCAATGCCCTCCGTTCGGGGCTTAGGGTTGATGGAATCCTGTAGGCTGACACGAGACATCGGTTAACAGACAAGCGGGGAGAGCGATTTACCCAGGTTTGGGGCCCTCGATGAGGTAAAACCCTTACGTCCTGCCTGTCTGATCTTGATTATGAAAATATCGGATTACAATGGGGTACCGAAGGTTTCGGCTGTGATCTCGTCGAGAGGCTAAGTGCTACAGGGGCCTAGCTCTAGACTTATGTTGGCTAAAGTTGCTAAGATTGATTGTCCCTCGACAGGCTCTCTCCTGGCCCTTATATAGGGGGCCAGGTCTCAAGAGATCTGTCCGGGTACGACTAGGTTACAAAAGACCCTAGTTCTAAACTTTCCTTGTTCGATTTGCCTCTTCGTCTTGTTCTTCAAGGAATCTTCTTCGGCACCGACGTAGTGGCCCACCTTGCCATCGGGTGTCTTCATGGGCCTCCAGTTGGGCCGTATAGGATAGGGCAATAACAGTTACCCGAAGGGTAATGCCCACGTCAGTAGCCCCCGAGTGTCTAGCCGAAGATATTTCGGGTAGAGACTAAAGCATGCCTCCACTGAATGTTCTTCTCTTTTGATAATTCTTGTCTATCTTGTAACATCATCATCTTCTTCTATCGGGTGCGCGTCCAGCGCTCCCGATGGGAGTAGCCCCCGAGTCTAGGTACGGATGCTTGCAATCCGTGCGTAGACTCAAGTTGTGCCACTCGAATGTCTTCTTCTGCCGAAGTTTTCTGCAGGTCTTCATAGGTCATCCGATACATTTGTATCGGGGCTTGTATTTTTCAGTAAGGTTTAATGCGTAAAGGATATTGAGTAACGTGCCCAGCTTGTTTGTTAACGCCGATGGCAAAACAACGTTACCCTACAGAATCAAGTCCCCGGGCATGATCCTGGAGTGCAAAAAAGTTTGTCGGGTGCGTGTTCAGCGCTCCCGATGGGAGTAGGCCCCGAGTCTGGGCACGGGTGCTTGCGACCGGGTGCAGACTCGAGCCGAACATTCCATCCTTTTCTCCAATATTTTTTCACGCCCTTGTTCATAGGAAAGTCTTTGAATCCCAGTTTATCGGGTGCGCGTCCAGCGCTCCCGATGGGAGTAGCCCCCGAGTCTAGGTACGGATGCTTGCAATCCGTGCGTAGACTTAAGTTGACCACCCGATGGTTTTGATTTTCCTTTGGATACCTCAAGTGAGCTTCGCGACGTCACTGATGACGTGATCACTGATGTGGTTTGATTGACAAGACATGACCTGACGGCCCCACCCTACTTCTGCGTGGGCAGTTTTTAGGAAATGACCAGTGCTTGCGCATTGACCGAGGCGCCTCCTCGATTTCCACGCATCATGGGAATAATGGGCCGCCGGTTATGTTTTCTTTAAAGGGACACATGTACGACTGGATGTTATCCTCCTCCCACGATGGCTCCGGAGTTATGGCCACAATTTCCCATCAGCTCATGCTATAAATAAGGGGCCATCTCATATTTTTTACTTTTTACTCTTCCACACTGCTCATCTTCTTCCCCAACCTTTTCTTTCACCTCCGTTCCCTCTCTCAAGAGCTCCGGACGCCATGGGCAAGAAGAAGAGTCCCAGCGCATCAGGCGCAGCCAAGGTCAGTCGTGATTGGGGCGCCTCCACCATTTCCAACCGTGAGGTGAACAAGCTGCGCACTCTCGGCCTCATTTCTTCATCCGACAACGACATTCGTCTTCCAGGTCCATCTTCTCGCCCAAAGCCCCCTAAGGGCTTCACTGTTATGTTTGTCGCCTTCCTGTTTCGTGGGCTCTCTCTTCCTGCCCATGAATTTCTTCGTTCCCTTCTCTTTTTCTATGGGATCCAACTCTGGCAGCTGACCCCAAACTCCATCCTTCATCTCTCCATTTTTATCACTGTATGCGAGGCTTTCCTTGGTATTGATCCCCACTGGGGTCTATGGAGGAAAATCTTTTATGTCAAGCGCCACAATGACAACAATGGCCCTCCTGTTATTGGTGGCGTTGGCTTTGTTGTTAGAAAGGAGGTTGATTACTTCAACTTCCCGATGAAAGAATCCGTCCAGGGCTGGCGCCATAAATGGTTCTACCTGCGAGACACCCCAGTACCTGGGCGGCGCTCCAACCTTCCTCCATTCCATGACGTCCTGGTGGCTGAGCTGAAGAAATCCTGGCGAAACACCTTGTCTCCTGAAGAAAGCGCCATAGCTGATGAGCTGTTCGAATAGGTCGTAGACCTAAAGAACACAGGAGGCTTAATGATGTGCGGCACTCAGGTAGTCTCAGTGTTCCTAAAACGTCGGGTGCAGCCACTGATGTCCCGGTCTCACCAGCTATGGATGTACATTGGGAAGGATGACAAATCGAGAGTCAGCTCTGCCGACCTGTCGGATGATGACCTTCGCGACGAAGTGCGGCGTCTTACTTGCTTTAGTATGAAGGACAACATTGTCCTGACTTCGGCCCGCTCTCCATATGATCTCAAACACCTTCCGGCTGAGGTAACCTTTACTATATTTGCTTCGATTACTATTATTGTGTTGTTCTTCAATTTTCCACTAATTTCTGACCTGTCGACAGGCCTCCACCGTGGCTCAATGTTATCCTCCCACACCCGAAAGTGGTGTAGAACTAGAGGATGACGATGATGACTCCGAGGAGACCGAGGATGCTCAGCACGTTCTTGAGGACAGCGACGTCCAGGAGGACGAAGCCCCTGAGGACGATGTTCTCACCAGGAGCAGGCGGTGCAAGAGGATAAATGAGGACCTGATCACAACGGCTGAATCGAGTCCTAGCGGACAAGATGATGATGCCGACGAAACTGCATCGCCTCCCCCTGCTGCGAAAAGTTCGACAGGCTTTTTTGCTATCGAGGATGACTTGGACCTGTGAGTATCTATTTTTCTCTTCGTAACTAGCTTTCTTTATTCTGCATGATGAACGTCCTTGCTGTTCCAGCAGCTCTGACATGACAACGATGTTCCTCTCACAAAGAGGACTAAGTTATTCTCCGGGAAATCCGAGTCAGCCAAGGAATCAAATCCTTCGCCTGCCGAACCGACGCCGCCTTCAAGGACGGCGTGGTGAAGATTCCGGTGTCGAAGGTCATTCCTTCTGGCAACGCCCCCGTTCCATCAGCTGTCCGCGACCATGTAAGCGATTTGTTTAACTTGGCTTTCTTCCTTTACGATGGATTTCCATATTTGACTGAGGTTTCTTGACCTTTGCCTTGCAGCCAATTTATGCCACAGTTGACGTTGTGGCAGATTTTGCTGATCAATTTACTCGTCTGGAGTCTGAGAATGCTCATCTTCGAAAGACCATCAAGACTTCGGCTGACCAAGTGTTGGAGGCTAACAAGCTCGCAGCCGATGCTCAAAATGAAAACATCTCGCTGAAAGATGAACTGAAGAAGTTGAAGCAAAAGATGAAGGATGAGCAGGATGCTAGACGTGAGGCTGCAATCGCAGCCGATGAAAAAGAAGGCGTCCTCCGTGAATCCATTACAAACTTGTTGAGTAAGTTCCTCCGTGCATGCTACTTTTCCAGCACTTTCCTCTAGATTTCTTATCTATTTTCTTCCAGGCGCTGCCGATATGCCCATCAATCGAGCCCGCAAGCTTCAGGAAGATTCCATGTCTGACGCCCTGTCACTCGCTACTGAGTCCAACATCCAAGTTCTTGGACTTTTGCAAAAAACCAAGGGAGCATTGTCGAGGTTATTCTCGATGATATTCCCGAAGATGAAGCAGGACAAGACTCTTGGCGAGATGGCAGATGCTTTCTTCGTCGACCCTTCTGAGCCTGTAGAGGTACTTAAGCGTCGTTCCCGTTTGTTTGGGACGGTTCTTACTTTTCAGCTACTAATGGGTCATGGGCTGGGCTCTGAGCTAGAAAAGTTCTCTAAGGCATTGCATGTAGATGACAACAATTGCCTAGTCAACCTTGAGTACTTCAAACAATCGGCAGTAACATGTGCTAATCAACTCCTCAAGCTAGTTGACGAGGCGAAGACCAAAACTGCGCCTGAAGCTGCCCCTGGCTCATCGTCAGCTCTTCCTTGAATGAATACTTGCTTTGTCAGCTGTAATTAAGGCCTGATACAGTTTAACCTAGTCATGTTTTATTCTGGCTTTGTTGCCAGCACCAACAATCTTTTGGATGTAATATATACGCTACTGCGCTCCCGATGGGAGTTTTTATTTAGGCTGTTCTGAACTGAGAATTGTGCTGCAGATTCCTTCGTCTTCTTCTCGTGCCGATCCTTCTTTAAATTCTTCGGCTAGCGATGAATCCGACCTTGCTCGTCGTTTACGTGACCAAATATCTCGATTAAACAGAGACATGACCACCCTTCATGCAATGGCAACATTGGTAAAAATAAAAAGTGAGATTGCTACTGCAATCAAACAACATGCTCTTGACCGTCTTCGTGTTGCTACTGAAAGCTTGAGCTGTAAGTGTCCATCCATCTGCCGATTTTTACCGAAGCTTGAATATTCCTTGACTGATTTTTTCTTTTCAACAGTCGTAGCTTCTGATGAATCAGAGGAAAACAAAAGGATCCACGAAAAGATTGAAGCCATGACCAATGTTGCTCACCCGAAGCATGAATTATGGTCCCACCGACCGAAGGCTGTTGTCGTGGCCAAATTTGAGCATCGAGCAGAGAAGGTGCACTATTACTTTGACAAGTACCATGCTCATCTCTCGATGGTATGGAGAACCTTGTTTCCTTTAGACCAGGCACCCGAGACTTTATCTGCTTTGTTTACTCGATTCAAGACTCCAGAAAGGATTCGACTATTGGTGCGGAAGGAACTCCTATCCGGCGCCGAACTTGCTTTTGCTTCAGTTTTAGCATGTCACCCGACCTTAGATTTGGAGGCCATAGCAAATACCAGTAGCAGTTTAAACCAATATTATGACATTGCTAGAAATCCCGCATATGTCATCATCTCTCGAATGGAAACAGGTATTGAGAGGGATCTGAAGGCCCGAGAGGACCAAGGAAACCTGTCATGACATTATGCATTCATACGTATGTAATGACCTTGTAC
This sequence comes from Lolium multiflorum, assembly GCA_030979885.1. Classification (NCBI taxonomy): domain Eukaryota; kingdom Viridiplantae; phylum Streptophyta; class Magnoliopsida; order Poales; family Poaceae; genus Lolium; species Lolium multiflorum. The sequence goes on from CM061749.1 coordinate 259,170,883, forward strand.
CTGCAAGGGATAATCTTTAATGTGTGTTTTATACATTATGTACTTTTTGTGAATTTGCTAATTCGATTAATAATTCTTTGTCGAGGGCGGCTGAGTGATCAAGTCAGCCTGCTCACCCGATGTCGAGGGTGCTCCTCGGCAATGCCCTCTGATAGGGGCTTAGGGTTGATGGAATCCTGCAAGCTGACACGAGACATCGGTTCACAGACAAGTGATACGTCTCCGACGTATCGATAATTTCTTATGTTCCATGCCATATTATTGATGATATCTACATGTTTTATACACACTATATGTCATATTCGTGCATTTTGGAACTAACCTATTAACAAGATGCCGAAGTGCTAGTTGCTGTTTTCTGTTTTTGGTTTCAGAAATCCTAGTAACGAAATATTCTCGGAATTGGACGAAATCAAGACCCAGGGGCCTATTTTGCCACGAACCTTCCAGAAGACCGAAGAGCATACGAAGTGGGGCCACGAGGTGGCGACACCACAAGGCGGCGCGGCGGAGGGGGCCCCGCCGCCCTATGGTGTGGGCCCTCGTCAACCCTCCGACTCGCCTTCCGCCTACTTAAAGCCTCCGTCGCGAAACCCCGATGCGAAAAACCACGATACGGAAAACCTTCCGAGACGCCACCGCCGCCAATCCCATCTCGGGGATTCGGAGATCTCCTCCGGCACCCTGCCGGAGAGGGGATTCATCTCCCGGAGGACTCTACACCGCCATGGTCGCCTCCGGAGTGATGAGTGAGTAGTTCACCCCTGGACTATGGGTCCATAGCGGTAGCTAGATGGTTGTCTTCTCCTCATTGTGCTTCATTGTTGGATCTTGTGAGCTGCCTAACATGATCAAGATCATCTATCGTAATACTCTATGTTGTGTTTGTCGGGATCCGATGGATAGAGAATACCATGTTATGTTAATTATCAAGTTATTGCATATGTGTTGTTTATGATCTTGCATGCTCTCCGTTATTAGTAGAGGCTCTGGCCAAGTTGATGCTAGTAACTCCAAGAGGGAGTATTTATGCTCGATAGTGGGTTCATGCCTGCATTGACACCTGGGACAGTGACAGAAAGTTCTAAGGTTGTCTGTGTCTTGTGCCACTAGGGATAAAACATTGATGCTATGTCCGAGGATGTAGTTATTGATTACATTACGCACCATACTTAATGCAATTGTCTGTTGTTAGCAACTTAATGGAGGGGTTCGGATGATAACCTGAAGGTGGACTTTTTAGGCATAGATGCAGTTGGATGGCGGTCTATGTACTTTGTCGTAATGCCCAATTAAATCTCACTATACTTATCATGACATGTATGTGCATTGTTATGCCCTCTCTATTTTTCAATTGCCCGACTGTAATTTGTTCACCCAACATGCTTTTATCTTATGGGAGAGACACCTCTAGTGAACTGTGGACCCCGGTCCATTCTTTTATACTGAAATACAAATCTGCTGCAATACTTGTTTTTACTGTTTTCTCTGCAAACAATCATATTCCACACAATTCGATTAATCCTTTGTTACAGCAAGCCGGTGAGATTGACAACCTCACTGTTTCGTTGGGGCAAAGTACTTTGGTTGTGTTGTGCAGGTTCCACGTTGGCGCCGGAATCTCTGGTGTTGCGCCGCATTACATCCCGCCGCCATCAACCTTCAACGTGCTTCTTGGCTCCTCCTGGTTCGATAAACCTTGGTTTCTTTCTGAGGGAAAACTTGCTGCCGTGCGCATCATACCTTCCTCTTGGGGTTCCCCAACGAACGTGTGAAATACACGCCATCAAGCATATTTTCTGGCGCCGTTGCCGGGGAGATCAAGACACGCTGCAAGGGGAGTCTCCACTTCCCAACCTCTATACTTTGTTTTTGTCTTGCTTTATTTTATTTACTACTTTGTTTGCTGCATTATATCAAAACACAAAAAAAATAGTTGCTAGCTTTACTTTATTTACTGTCTTGTTTGCTATATCAAAAACACAAAAAAATTAGTTTACTTGCATTTACTTTATCTAGTTTGCTTTATTTACTACTGCTAAAATGGCCACCCCTGAAAATACTAAGTTGTGTGACTTCACAACCACAAATAATAATGATTTCCTATGCACACCTATTGCTCCACCTGCTACTACAGCAGAATTCTTTGAAATTAAACCTGCTTTACTTAATCTTGTTATGCGAGAGCAATTTTCTGGTGTTAGTTCTGATGATGCTGCTGCCCATCTCAATAATTTTGTTGAACTATGTGAAATGCAAAAGTATAAAGATGTAGATGGTGATATTATAAAATTAAAATTGTTCCCTTTCTCATTAAGAGGAAGAGCTAAAGATTGGTTGCTATCTCTGCCTAAGAATAGTATTGATTCATGGACTAAATGCAAGGATGCTTTTATTGGTAGATATTATCCCCCTGCTAAAATTATATCTTTGAGGAGTAGCATAATGAATTTTAAACAATTGGATAATGAACATGTTGCTCAAGCTTGGGAAAGAATGAAATCTCTGGTTAAAAATTGCCCAACCCATGGACTGACTACTTGGATGATCATCCAAACCTTCTATGCAGGACTAAATTTTTCTTCGCGGAATTTATTGGATTCAGCTGCTGGAGGTACCTTTATGTCCATCACTCTTGGTGAAGCAACAAAGCTCCTTGACAATATGATGATTAATTACTCCGAATGGCACACGGAAAGAGCTCCACAAGGTAAGAAGGTAAATTCTGTTGAAGAATCCTCTTCCTTGAATGATAAGATTGATGCTATTATGTCTATGCTTGTGAATGATAGGACTAATGTTGATCCTAATAATGTTCCATTAGCTTCATTGGTTGCCCAAGAAGAACATGTTGATGTGAACTTCATTAAAAATAATAATTTCAACAACAATGCTTATCGGAACAATTCTAGTAATAACTATAGGCCATATCCTTATAATAATGGTAACGGTTATGCTAATTCTTATGGGAATTCTTACAACAATAATAGGAATACACCCCCTGGACTTGAAGCTATGCTTAAAGAATTTATTAGTACACAAACTGCCTTTAACAAATCTGTTGAGGAAAAGCTCAATAAAATTGATATTCTTGCTTCTAGAGTTGATAGTCTTGCCTCTGATGTTAATCTTTTGAAATCGAAAGTTATGCCTAATAAGGATATTTAAAATAAAATTGTTACTACAGCAAATGCCATCCAAGTTAGAATTAATGAGAATATAAGATTAATGGCTGAACTGCGTGCTAGGTGGGATAGAGAAGAAAATGAAAAACTAGCTAAAGAGAAAAATGTAGCTAAAGTTTGGAATATTACCACCACTAGCAATGCTAATGATTCACATGTTGCTGCACCTCCTACTATCAATGGTAAAATAATTGGTGTTGGCAATGCTTCTACTCTTAGTGCAAAGCGCGCAAAATTACCTTAAACTGCTAAAACTGCTGAAACTGCCTGTGATAAAGCTGCTGAAATTTTTTCCAACCTTGGGGATGATAATTCCATTGCTTTAGATTGTAATGATTTAGATTTTGATGATTGCCACATCTCTGAAGTTATAAAGTTCTTGCAAAAACTTGCTAAGAGTCCCAATGCTAGCGCTGTAAACTTGGCTTTCACAAAACATATTACAAATGCTCTCATAAAAGCTAGAGAAGAGAAACTAAAACTTGAAACTTCTATTCCTAGAAAGCTAGAGGATGGTTGGGAGCCCATCATTAAAATGAGGGTCAAAGATTTTGATTGTAATGCTTTATGTGATCTTGGTGCAAGTATTTCTGTTATGCCTAAAAAATCTATGATATGCTTGACTTGCCACCATTGAAGAATTGTTATTTGGATGTTAATCTCGCTGATAATGCTAAAAAGAAACCTTTGGGGAAAGTTGATAATGTTCATATTATGGTTAACAATAACCTTGTCCCCGTTGATTTTGTTGTCTTGGATATTGAATGCAATGCATCTTGCCCCATTATATTGGGAAGACCTTTTCTTCGAACGTTGGTGCTACTATTGATATGAAGGAAGGTAATATTAAATATCAATTTCCTCTCAAGAAAGGTATGGAACACTTCCCTAGAAAGAGAATGAAGTTACCTTATGATTCTATTATTAGAACAAATTATGATGTTGATGCTTTATCTCTTGATGTTACTTGAGTTACACTTTCTGCGCCTAGGTGAAAGGCGTTAAAGAAAAGCGCTTATGGGAGACAACCCATGTTTTTACTACAGTATTTTTGTTTTATATTTGAGTCTTGGAAGTTGTTTACTACTGTAGCAACCTCTCCTTATCTTAGTTTTATGTTTTGTTGTGCCAAGTAAAGTCTTTGATAGTAAAGTAAGTACTAGATTTGGATTACTGCGCAGTTCCAGATTTCTTTGCTGTCACGAATCTGGGTCTACCTCCCTGTAGGTAGCTCAGAAAATTAAGCCAATTTACGTGCATGATCCTCAGATATGTACGCAACTTTCATTCAATTTGATCATTTTCATTTGAGCAAGTCTGGTGGCCTAATAAAATCCATCTTTACGGACTGTTCTGTTTTGACAGATTCTGCCTTTTATTTCGCATTGCCTCTTTTGCTATGTTGGATGAATTTCTTTGATCCATTAATGTCCAGTAGCTTTATGCAATGTCCAGAAGTGTTAAGAATGATTGTGTCACCTCTGAACATTTGAATTTTTATTATGCACTAACCCTCTAATGAGTTGTTTCGAGTTTGGTGTGGAGGAAGTTTTCAAGGATCAAGAGAGGAGTATGATGCAATATGATCAAGGAGAGTGAAAGCTCTAAGCTTGGGGATGCCCCGGTGGTTCACCCCTGCATATTCTAAGAAGACTCAAGCGTCTAAGCTTGGGGATGCCCAATGCATCCCCTTCTTCATCAACAACATTATCAGGTTCCTCCCCTGAAACTATATTTTTATTCCGTCACATCTTATGTACTTTGCTTGGAGCGTCGGTTTGTTTTTGTTTTTTGTTTTGTTTGAATAAAGTGGATCCTAGCATTCACTTTGTGGGAGAGAGACACGCTCCGCTGTAGCATATGGACAAGTATGTCCTTAGGCTCTACTCATAGTATTCATGGCGAAGTTTCTTCTTCGTTAATTTGTTATATGGTTGGAATTGGAAAATACTACATGTAGTAATTCTAAAATGTCTTGGATAATTTGATACTTGGCAATTGTTGTGCTCATGTTTAAGCTCTTGCATCATATACTTTGCACCCATTAATGAAGAAACACTTAGAGCTTGCTAATTTGGTTTGCATATTTGGTTTCTCTAGAGTCTAGATAACATCTAGTATTGAGTTTTGAACAACAAGGAAGACGGTGTAGAGTCTTATAATGTTTACAATATGTCTTTTATGTGAGTTTTGCTGCACCATTCATCCTTGTGTTTGTTTTAAATAACCTTGCTAGCCTAAACCTTGTATCGAGAGGGAATACTTCTCATGCATCCAAAATACTTGAGCCAACCACTATGCCATTTGTGTCCACCATACCTACCTACTACATGGTATTTATCCACCATTCCAAAGTAAATTGCTTGAGTGCTACCTTTAAAATTCCATCATTCACCTTTGCAATATATAGCTCATGGGACAAATAGCTTAAAAACTATTGTGGTATTGAATATGTAGTTATGCACTTTATCTCTTATTAAGTTGCTTGTTGTGCGATAACCATGTTTCTGGGGACGCCATCAACTATTCTTTGTTGAATATCATGTGAGTTGCTATGCATGTCCGTCTTGTCTGAAGTAAGAGAGATCTACCACCTTTATGGTTGGAGCATGCATATTGTTAGAGAAGAACATTGGGCCGCTAACTAAAGCCATGATTCATGGTGGAAGTTTCAGTTTTGGACACATATCCTCAATCTCATATGAGAATAATAATTGTTGCCACATGCTTATGCATTAAAGAGGAGTCCATTATCTCTTGTCCATGTTGTCCCGGTATGGATGTCTAAGTTGAGAATAATCAAAAGCGAGAAATCCAAAATGCGAGCTTTCTCCTTAGACCTTTGTACAGGCGGCATGGAGGTACCCCATTGTGACACTTGGTTAAAACATGTGCATTGCAAAGATCCGGTAGTCCAAGCTAATTAGGACAAGGTGCGGGCACTATTAGTATACTATGCATGAGGCTTGCAACTTGTAAGATATAATTTACATAACTCATATGCTTTATTACTACCGTTGACAAAATTGTTTCATGTTTTCAAAATAAAAGCTCTAGCACAAATATAGCAATCGATGCTTTCCTCTTTGAAGGACCATTCTTTTACTTTTATGTTGAGTCAGTTCACCTATCTCTCTCCACCTCAAGAAGCAAACACTTGTGTGAACTGTGCATTGATTCCTACATACTTGCATATTGCACTTGTTATATTACTCTATGTTGACAATTATCCATGAGATATACATGTTACAAGTTGAAAGCAACCGCTGAAACTTAATCTTCCTTTGTGTTGCTTCAATACCTTTACTTTGATTTATTGCTTTATGAGTTAACTCTTATGCAAGACTTATTGATGCTTGTCTTGAAGTACTATTCATGAAAAGTCTTTGCTTTATGATTCACTTGTTTACTCATGTCATTACCATTGTTTTGATCGCTGCATCCACTACATATGTTTGCAAATAGTATGATCAAGGTTATGATGGCATGTCACTTCAGAAATTATCTTTGTTATCGTTTTACCTGCTCGGGACGAAGCTTGGGGATGCTGATACGTCTCCGACGTATCGATAATTTCTTATGTTCCATGCCATATTATTGATGATACCTACATGTTTTATGCACACTTTATGTCATATTCGTGCATTTTCTGGAACTAACCTATTAACAAGATGCGAAGTGTCAGTTGTTTTCTGCTGTTTTTGGTTTCGAAATCCTAGTAACGAAATATTCTCGGAATTGGACGAAATCAAGACCCAGGGGCCTATTTTGCCACGAACCTTCCAGAAGACCAAAGAGCATACGAAGTGGGGCCACGAGGTGGCGACACACACAAGCGGCGCGGCAGAGGGGGCCGCGCCGCCCTGGTGTGGGCCCCTCGTCGGCCCTCCGACTGCCTTCCGCCTACTTAAAGCCTCCGTCGCGAAACCCCTGATGCGAAAAACCACGATACGGAAAACCTTCTGAGACACCGCCGCCGCCAATCCCATCTCGGGGGATTCGGAGATCTCCTCCGGCACCCTGCCGGAGGGGATTCATCTCCCGGAGGACTCTACACCGCCATGGTCGCCTCCGGAGTGATGAGTGAGTAGTTCACCCCTGGACTATGGGTCCATAGCAGTAGCTAGATGGTTGTCTTCTCCTCATTGTGCTTCATTGTTGGATCTTGTGAGCTGCCTAACATGATCAAGATCATCTATCTGTAATACTCTATGTTGTGTTTGTCGGGATCCGATGGATAGAGAATACCATGTTATGTTAATTATCAAGTTATTGCATATGTGTTGTTTATGATCTTGCATGCTCTCCGTTATTAGTAGAGGCTCTGGCCAAGTTGATGCTAGTAACTCCAAGAGGGAGTATTTATGCTCGATAGTGGGTTCATGCCTGCATTGACACCTGGGACAGTGACAGAAAGTTCTAAGGTTGTGCTGTGCTGTTGCCACTAGGGATAAAACATTGATGCTATGTCCGAGGATGTAGTTATTGATTACATTACGCACCATACTTAATGCAATTGTCTGTTGTTAGCAACTTAATGGGGGGGTTCGGACGATAACCTGAAGGTGGACTTTTTAGGCATAGATGCAGTTGGATGGCGGTCTATGTACTTTGTCGTAATGCCCAATTAAATCTCACTATACTTATCATGACATGTATGTGCATTGTTATGCCCTCTCTATTTGTCAATTGCCCGACTGTAATTTGTTCACCCAACATGCTTTTATCTTATGGGAGAGACACCTCTAGTGAACTGTGGACCCCGGTCCATTCTTTTATACTGAAATACAAATCTGTTGCAATACTTGTTTTTACTGTTTTCTCTGCAAACAATCATCTTCCACACAATTCGATTAATCCTTTGTTACAGCAAGCCGGTGAGATTGACAACCTCACTGTTTCGTTGGGGCAAAGTACTTTGGTTGTGTTGTGCAGGTTCCACGTTGGCGCCGGAATCTCTTGTGTTGCGCCGCACTACATCTCGCCGCCATCAACCTTCAACGTGCTTCTTGGCTCCTCCTGGTTCGATAAACCTTGGTTTTTTTCTGAGGGAAAACTTGCTGCTGTGCGCATCATACCTTCCTCTTGGGGTTCCCCAACGAACGTGTGAAATACACGCCATCAACAAGCGGGGAGAGCGATTTACCCAGGTTCGGGGCCCTCGATGAGGTAAAACCCTTACGTCTTGCCTGTCTGTTCTTGATTATGATGATAATAGGTTACAATGGGGTGCCGAATAGTTCGACTGAGATCTCGTCGAGATGGCTAAGTACTAGGGTAACCTAGCTCTAAGTTTCTGTTGGCTAAAGTTGCTAAGATTGATTGTGTCCCTCGACAGCCCCTCTCCTGGCCTTTATATAGGAGGCCAGGTCTCAAGAGGTCTAATCGAGTACGACTAGGTTTACAGTAGATCTATCTCCAGACTTTCCTTGTTCGGCTCCTTCCGTGTCTTGTACTTCAAGGAATCTTCCGCCGCACCGTCCTAGCGGCCCACCTCGCCATTGAGTGCCTTCATGGGCCTCCAACTAGGAAATATAGGATAGGGCAACATTGGTTAGCCGAAGGGTAATGCCCACGTCAGTAGCCCCCGAGTGTCTAGCCGAAGGTAGTTCGGGTAGAGACTAAAACATGCCTCCACCCAATGCTCTTCTCCTCGATTGTTCTTGTTCTTCTTGAATCTGCATCATCTTCTTCTGTCGGGTGCGCGTCAGCGCTCCCGATGGGAGTAGCCCCCGAGTCTAGGTACGGATGCTTGCAATCCGTGCGTAGACTCAAGTTGTACCACTCGAACATTTTTCTCTGTCGAAGTTTTTCTGCAAGTCTTCGTAGGTCATCCGATATATTTTCCTTATGCAAGGCATAATGAGTAACGTGCCCAACTTTTGCTGGTTAACTGCCGATGGCAAAACAACATTACCCTACACAGAACCAAGTCCCCGGGCATGATCCTGGAGTGCGAAAAAAGTTCTATCGGGTGCGCATCCAGCGCTCCCGATGGGAGTAGTCCCCGAGTCTGGGCACGGATGCTTGGAACCGGGCGCAGACTCGAGTCGAACAATTATCTCTTCTCGCAAGGCCTTCTCTTCAATTTCTTCGAGTCCTCATTATGTCGGGTGCGCGTCAGCGCTCCCGATGGGAGTAGCCCCCGAGTCCAGGTGCGGATGCTGGCAATCCGTGCGTGGACTCAAGTTGATCATCCGATACCTTTTTCATTCCTTCGAATGCTTTGAGCATGACGTCATTGATGACGCTTTACTAATATCTTGATTTTGACTGACAGGACATGACCTGCTGGGCCTATTCTTTCTTTGTCTGGCCCTTTTCGCACAGTCACCAAGGCGTCTCCTCGATTTCTGCAATCTTTAATTGAAAAGATCCACTGAATGAACCGGTAGCAACGACACGTGCCTACACAGCTCTCAATTTCTCCTCAAAATCTACAAAGGGCGAGAAATCCCTAATCTTCTCCCACATTTTCCGTAGCATCTTCTCATTCTTCTCCTTCTTCCTCCCTTCGCTGCTGCTGCGCCGCCACCACTGCTTTTCCAATCTTCCCCAGATCGCACAATGGTGAAGAAGAAGAATCCTGCCGCCGCCGCCAGTTCCACCAGCGGAGGCGCCGCCGCCAAGTCCTCCTCTTCTCTTCCGAAGGGGAGCGCTCCGAACGCTCCTCCCCCAGCTCCGGCGCCGCCAGCGCCGCCAAGTTCAATGGCCAAGCCCGGAGATTGGATAGCATCAACCGTCACCAAGCGTGACGAGAAGAGATCCCGAAGCCTGGGATTAATCTCCTCTGACGAGGGGAACGTGATCTTCCCAGGTGCGATTTCTCGGCCTAATCCCCCTGCTGGCTTTACCGTGATGTTCTTGTCATTCCTATATCGGGGTCTTTCGCTTCCCGCTCACGAATTCCTCCTCCATCTCTTGCGAACTTACGAGATCCAATTATGGCAACTCACTCCCAACTCAATCCTCCACGTTGCTGTGTTCATCACCCTTTGCGAGGCATTTCTGGGCATCAAACCCCATTTTGGGCTGTGGAAAAAGATCTTCTATGTGAAGAGATACAGCAGTAGTAATGGACCCTTTGTCACCGGAGGGGTGGGGTTTGTAGCTCGTTCGGATGTTAATTACTTCAATTTCCCAATGAGAGAATCTGTGCAAGGGTGGAGATCGAAATGGTTTTACGTCAAGGATTCCTTGTCACCCGAATCCCAGCTTCCTTGCTTTGCCGACGTCCTTGAAGCTAAGCCTAAGAATTCCTGGAAGAACATTCTCTCACCCGAAGAAAGAGTAGCAGCCGATGAATTATTTGCCAAATTTCTTCGAATCAAAGAGGCCGATGGCCAAACCATGGTCGGCACAGAGGTGGCAGCAGTGTTTCTGAAACGTCGAGTCCAACCAGCCATGGCCAGAGTTCGTCCAATGTGGTTGTATTCAGGTCCAAAGGATGAGACCAGGATTAATGCTGCCGAACTGTCGGAAAAGGAACTGCTCGATGAAGTTCGTCGCCTTACTTTCTTTAGCCAAGAAGACTCAATCCCATTGATATCTTCTTTCACTCCTCTAGATGCCAACCATCCACCACCAGAGGTAACTTTCCCTTTCAAACTTTTAGTTATTGTTACTTAGTCAACATAATTACCACTATTCTTATTCGTTTTTCTCTTCGACAGATCCCCGTAGTCCCTGGAGTTTTGCATGATTCGCCAAACGATACCTCCGAGGGAAGAGGCTCCTCAGTACCCGTTGATTTTCACACTGTCGAGCATACTGGCCCAGAGTGCGATCATGATGATCCAATAGAATCCGAAACTGTTCACACCGATCTTCCTCCCTCAGCCGATGATGCTTGCGACACAGAGGGATCAGTGCGTGATGATGACGCTGATCGTGATGCCTTTGTTGATGCAGCTATGGAGGCGACCAGGGCTTCGCCTGTGAAGAGATCGGCCGGTGGTTTTGCCGACGAAGATGATCTCTTCGACATGTAAGCACCCTCTTCCCTGATACCACAGTTTATCCTTTTATTTCTTGCATTCTTTTTCATAACTCCTGTCGATCATTTCCCTTTTTGTAGTGACGAAGGTATCATTGAGCCTCCGTCCAAGAAGGCCAAGTCTGGTGCTGCTCCGCCGGACGTTGCTGCTTCTGAAGCTTCGGCTCCTAAGGCAACCCCCACGGCCCAGGCATCAACAGCTTCCTCCCTTTCTAAGGGGAAAGATGTTCCTTCGGCTGCCGCCGCCGTGACTCCTCCATCCGTGAGTCCTTTCTTGATTTCGATTTAAATTTCCCTGGTGCGTTCTTTGCTTAATGATTCTTTGTCATTCTTCCTTAAGGACCTGCGAGGGGTTATATCTTCATTGGAAGCTTTTGCCTCTCAATTTACTTCCCTGGAGGCGGAGAAAGTTCGACTGCAGGAGGAAGTTAAATCTTCCTCTTCGAAGTTGGATGGCGCCATCAAAAAGGCTGCCACAGCTCGCCAGGAGGTCGACTCCCTGAAAGAGGAGCTGGGCAAACTGAAGGAGAGGCTAAAAGAGGAGGAAGCTCGGTCAGCTGAAAAGGATGAACTCCTTCGTCAATCTTCTTTGGCTCTACTTGGTAAGCTCTTTCATACATCTCTGTCGATTATTATCCTTATGGATTCGTTCCTTTATCAATGAACTTTTCCAATTCACTTTCTTGCAGAAGCCGCCAACATTCCTGCTGCTGCCTTGGACAAAGTTCCAAACAACTCTCCGGCAAATGGTGTGTCGATGGCTCTCGCCTCCCACCAGCTTACGCGGGAGCTTCTTGAAAAGGGAAAAGGTGCCCTGGCGCGGATGCACTTGATGATTTTCCCCAAGATCAAGCAGGACAAAACCCTGGGGCAGCTGATCGATGCCTTCGCGGTTGACACCAAGGAGGTTATCGAGGTATTCAAGCGTACTTCGCGCACCTATGGTGCCCTCCTTGCCTTCCAGCTTATGATGGGTTACGGCTTTAAGGGTGACATTGAAGAAATGACCAAGGAGCTGCCGAAAGAGCAAGACGGGCAATTTGTTGACTTAAGCGCCTTTAAATCGTCTGCCCTTACTTGTGCTCGCCAGCTCCTTGAGCTAGTTTCATCAAGGAAATCGTCGGCTGGTCCCAGTTTATCGACTCAGACCCAAGCCCCTTGATTTTTGTAACAAACTTATCTTCGAGCTGATGTGAAACATTGTTCTGCTGCAAAACTTATGCTTGTAATAAACTCCGTGCTAGCAATGTTGCTAGCATACCTTTATTATGATATTTTTACTTGCACTTCTCCCGATGGGAGTTACTTCGGGTGCTCAACTTGATCATATCCGTTATTCCTTTGAACACTGTTTCCTGCAGGTTTTCCCAGTGCCCTCATTTGTCGACGACTCTTCGGGTACTCTTCCTGAAGGTGATCGGATCCAGCGTATGAAGGATCGGGTTACTCAGATGGAAAAGGACCTGCGCAGCACTTATGCCTTAGCTGCTATTGTCAATAAGAAGAGCGAGATTGCAGCCGAGGTGGAGCGGTACGCTCTTACTGAGCTGCATAAAGCTACCGAGTGTTTGAGCTGTAAGTTTCTTGATCCCTGCGCCTTTTGACAACGACGCCTTGTCTGATCCTCTGTTTATTCCTTTGCTAGTCATAGCTCTGAACCGTGCAGAAGAGAACAAAAGGATTCACGAGCGTGTACACGCTTTAACCCAGCTGTCCTCAGCCGAAGAGATTTTCTGGCGGGAACACTCGAAGGCTTCGGCTGTCGCACTATTTCAGGATCGGGTGCAGCAAGTCCACCATTTCTTTGACAAGTTCTACAAAGCTATGAGAGTGGTTTGGAAGACGATGTTTCCTTTGAACGCAATTCCCCCTACGCTGCTGACTTTGATGTCTGAGTACGGAAATGCCAAGAAAATTCGAGACTTGGTGCGAGCTCAAGTTTTCGCAGGGGCCAGGTTTGCACTTGCCCTCGTGCTTGCACGTTATCCCTCGGCGAATCTGCTAGCCATTGCCAATGCGGTTGGTGACTTTGATACTCTGTATCCGAAGGTGTTGCTGCCTGCCAATATAATTGTCGACAAACTCGAGGAGTATTCGAAGGTTCCTGAAGAAGGAGAAACTCCACAAGGGTAACTTCAAGGATTAGGGTTAGTTTGTAAATAGGTTATTTTGGCTATTTCATCCGAGTGTTAAGCCAAAACTTTTTATTCGGTAGATACATGTGTATGTACTTTTACTGTGTTATTGCCGTTGGCAATTTTTGAAGGAACAATTCTTAATTGTCCGTTTAAGTGTTTTTTCGTATTCGTTGGTCAGCAAACGTTTGAGTGATCAGCTCGTGTTGCAGGTCTTGCTAAACCCGTTGTATGTGCAACTTTGCTTTCAACCGATGTATGTTTCGACAGCACTCCCTAATGATTCTGCCGATGAGCCCGTTGTTCTTTGATAAGTAAAATATCGAACATGGGTTGTGTGTATTTCCAAAACTCTTGCTATTTTCGGCACTCGTAGAGGCATCTATAGCAGAGGGAAGGATTAACATCCTTGTTTGCTTTGTATCTTTTAGCACTCGTAGAGGCTTTTCTTTTTGGAGCACGATCTTCTGCCACGTACTATGTTGCATAGTGATGCGGCTTTAGACGTTTTGGATTACTGCAATGCTGAACAAAGGATCGAAGCTTTAAGTTCTCATTAATAAGGTAAGCACGAGACTAGAGGGCGTAAAAAGGAAGGCCCTGTTTAAAATGAAAGGAAAACAATGAAATGCTGATAAATTGCTTAAGCAAGGAAGGGGTTCTTCTCATCTTCTGGCTTTTTCACCACGTTAGTGGTTGCTGCAGCGTTGTTGATTTCGCCAGGGGTCTGGGCAATTGTTGCCAGCGCCTTGCTGTCTCCTATGCCTTCTGTGCCATCAACTGCCGGACCTTGTGCTGCCGAAGCTTTTTCTGCCGAAGCTTCTGCTGTCGAAGCTTTAAGGGCAAGGTCAGCTGGCTTCTTCTTCGTTTCCCTGACATCTTTTTCTTCCTTGATTTCTCATAACGTCAACTTGGGCAGGGGTTCGACGATTTCTTGCTGTGACCCAAACTTCGCAGCAATCCTCTGAAAGTCGCGATCACAATTGTCCGAGCGTGAGAAACTTCCATAGACTGTGATGTTTGTTTCGTTGTTCCGAGGCATTTTCAGCTTGAGATATGCATAGTGCGGCACAGCCATGAACTTGGCATAAGCTGGTCTCCCGAGTATAGCGTGATACTGTGACTCCCAGTTCACTACTTCAAACTCGATCTTCTCCTTCCTGAAATTGTCGGTTTTGCCAAAGACGACGTTCAGGTAAACTTTGCCAAGAGAGTAGCCCGGTGCAGTTGGAAGGATCCCATGGAAGCAAGTGTCTGTTTCTTCTAGCATCCTCATGGTTATCCCCATACTTTTGATTGTGTCGACGAATATCAGATTTAACCCGCTTCCACCATCCATGAAGACTTTGCTCATCTTGAATCCCCCGATTTGTGCCTCGACTACCAAGGCAGCGTGTCCTGGTTTTGGTATAGTCATCGGGTGATCTGCTCGACTAAACGTAATGTTCTGAGAGGACCACTCGACATACTCGGGGATGTTCGCCATGATGCTTTCTGCCAAGTTAATCTCTCGGGTGAGCTTCTTCATCTCTCTTCTCGAGACACCTGTCCTATGGATCATGCTCATCTGCCCCCGTGGAGGTGGAAACGCCTCGTTGGGTTGATGAGGTTGAGCCTGCTGGACTTGATGCTGCGGTGGAGGTGGGGGTGGTGGTGGTAGCTGCTGCTGACTGCTGGATGAGTTTGTGCATGTCAAGGAACTGCCGACAGTCCCTGAGCAGGTGACTCGACTTCGTTTTGCCGTCCTTAGAATCGACATACGAGTGCAGGTAGCAAGGGGCGTTGATCTGCTCAGCGTAGGGCAATTCGGGAGTTCTCTGCTGTCGTGGTTTATAGTTGCCGCGGTTCCCAGAGTTGTTCCGATTACCGTCCTGCCGATCGTCTCTTCTATCGTCATATCGATCATCCTGCCGATCAGAATACCCTGCGGCTACCAGGTTTTTGTCGTCATAGTTGCGGTTCTTCCTTCTTTTGTGACGATCCCTTCGGCCGCCCGAGTCGTGCTTCGGCTAGTCATCGTCTTCGTCGTCACTGCGCTGTCGTGGCCTTCGCACGTTGTCCTCGCCATCAGCCCAACTGTTGGCGATTTCCATTAACTTGGTTATGGTTTTTGGCTTTTTGCGTCCGAGTTCCTCTATGTAACTTTCACGTTGGACGCCATCGCTAAAAGCGTCGATTGCTCTGTCGACAGATACATATTCGGCAGCGTTTAGGAGTTTGGTGAATCTCCCGATGTATGAACGCATCGACTCTTTCTGCTTTTGCTGGCAGTTTCGTAACTCTTCAATTCCGACGGGTCTCTTGTATGTTGCTTGGAAATTGGCAACGAAGGCGTCTACTAGGTCGTCCCATGATTTAATGGAACCTTCGGCAGCCCCCTTAACCAGGCGCGCGCTGAATCCTTTAGGTAAAGCTGCAAGCACTGCATTGCTGCTATCTGGTTCCCCTTATGCAGAATCACGGTCTGCAGGTAATCGTCTATCCAAGATCTTGGTTCCTGCTGCCCATCGTATTTGGCAGCGTCGGTAGGAGTGGGCTTGAACTTTTTGGGCGGCATCGTCTCGCGGATTTTGTAACTTAAACAGTCGGCTCCCCTGAGTTCGCCGTCGTACTCCTGATCCTCATCCGAAGAATCACTATCGTTGTCCTTCCTAGCGGCGCGTCGTCGCCTTGCTTTGTCGATCCTGCTCTGAGTGATTTCATCCCGAGCATCTCTCGCATGATGTTTTGAACCACTGGCCTGCACCGTGGTCTTTTCCTTTTGCGGCACTAGATTATTTCCCAATATCGCGAGACTTTCCAGGGCGCCTCGATGAGCTTGAGCCATGGATCCTTCAGGGCGCTGGTTGATGAGGTACGCAGCGAGGTTGGCTGTTGCTCCTGCAACGGTTTTCGGCCGTGGCATGCCTGCGGTGTCCGTAGTTATAAAGGACTTGGTCAGGTTTGACGTGATTTCTCTAGCGTCATCTTCCGAAAGCCTGGATAGCCTCGAGCGGTGTTTGCCTGCCCCTTGGGTGTTTCGAGAGGCGCTCCCTTGCGAGCCTCTTCGTCGTTCGCTGGATCGATCTACCGCAGATAGACGTCTCTCGAGGGTGGCTTGCTCTTTCGACAGGTGCTCCCGGTTTTTCTCTAGTATAGAGCGATACGCATTGAGTGTTCCAACCGAGGTTCCTGCGGGGAGCGGTGTGTTGTTGAGTACTGCTGCCCTGGCAGCTGCCCACTCCTCGTCCGCGATGGTGTAGTCGCTGTCGTGGTTGCTGGCGCTGTTTTCGAAACTCGCCCGTCTACTGGAACGAGGAGTATGGTCTCCGTCTCCTCTGTGCCTTGTGTTTCCCGTGTTATTGGCGACATAAACCTGATGGCGTGCCGTTCTTCGGGTGGTTCCTTGGATGATGCTGTCAATATTGTCCTCTCCCGATGAATACTGGGCATTGCAGATGAACGGCGTGTCGCTCGATCCCAGCCCGTGCCTGGTGTCACAGTTCAAGCAGTAGTACGAAGTTAACTCCGAAGACGTGGGATCGTCGGATCCTACCGACATGGATGACGCGGAACGGGGATTCGAAGGCGCGGGCGAACTCGTCGAGCCTGTCAGTCCAGCCGAAAGGTCGAGTGATGACGACGCGCTTGGACTTGTCGATCTGGAAGTGGGCGATTCCAGCAGTCGAAGGATTCCTTCTGCGTTGACGTTGTAGTGGACGCTGCCGAAGGTCATCTCCGTGTTTCCTTGTAGATCTGAGAAGTTTGAGCGGGAGGAATCGCTGTGCGGGGTGAACTCGTAGGAGCCGAACCGAATCGGGCTTCCCAGGTTTGGCGATGACGGTGTCGATGAAGTTGCTGATGAAGTTGCCGGTGAAGTCGCCGGTGCCATGATTAGATCTGCCGATGACCTGCCTTGTGCCGACAAGGTTCCCACAGACGGCGCCAATTGTCGAGGGTGCTCCTCGGCAATGCCCTCCGATAGGGGCTTAGGGTTGATGGAATCTTGCAAGCTGACACGAGACATCGGTTCACAGACAAGGGGGGAGAGCGATTTACCCAGGTTCGGAGCCCTCGATGAGGTAAAACCCTTATGTCCTGCCTGTCTGTTCTTGATTATGATGATAATAGGTTACAATGGGGTGCCGAATAGTTCGACTGAGATCTCGTCGAGATGGCTAAGTACTAGGGTAACCTGGCTCTAAGTTTCTGTTGGCTAAAGTTGCTAAGATTGATTGTGTCCCTCGACAGCCCCTCTCCTGGCCTTTATATAGGAGGCCAGGTCACAAGAGGTCTAATCGAGACGACTAGGTTTACAATAGATCTATCTCCAACTTTCCTTGTTCGGCTCCTTCCGTGTCTTGTACTTCAAGGAATCTTCCGCCGCACCGTCCTAGCGGCCCACCTCGCCATTGAGTGCCTTCATGGGCCTCCAACTAGGAAATATAGGATAGGGCAACATTGGTTAGCCGAAGAGTAATGCCCACGTCACCCGACGACTCCATTGTAATTTCAAGTTTATTGCGGAGTCGATGCGTAAGTTCTGTAAGAGCGACACCCGTCGAATAATCGAGGGATTTAGGCGCTTGGCTTCGTCACACGGTGCACCGGTTTGAGCCTTGTTTGTGATAGTACGTCCATCGACTGCAGCGCTCGCGTATTTTCTCGAGGCTTGGATGGGTTGTTGTGTGTCATTAACCTTAGCTCCCGATGGGAGTATTTAATTAATGATATTGTATGAACGTGTTTTTGGCCAGCGCTCCCGATGAGAGTAAGAGCCAATGACGGAGGCCCCGAACAATTTGTTCGGATAATGAGGCCTGGAACAATAAAGGTAGAAACCCGATCAGAAGTTTTATTCATAATGTAAGACAAGCTTAGGAGCTGCCAAATAACAAGGAAAGGATAATTATATCCTATGCGTAGAATCGTCGCAAATGTGCAACGTTCCATGGATTTTCAATGTCTTCACCCGAAGCTGGATTCTTGAGACGGTAAGCTCCCCCTTGTATCACTTTAGTGATGATGAACGACCCTTCCCATGGATATTCGAGCTTCAGAGGTCTTTCTTGCTTTAGTCGCAGTACCATATCTCCAATGCTGAAGCTCTGATTGCGTACTCGTCAACTGTGGTGATTTCTGAACGCCTGCTGATACACCGTTGTTCTTGCCAGGGCGATGTCCCGAGCTTCATCAAGGAGCTCCACGGCATCTTGCAGCGCGTTGTTGGAAGTTGCCTCCGTGTACGCAGTCACCCGAGGGGTTTCGAACCGAACATCGGCTAGCAAAACTGCTTCGGCTCCGTATACCAAGAAGAACAGAGTGTACTTGACCTGTTGGGTGTAGTGCGCAAACTCCAAAGTACGGATGGCAATTCTTCGACCCAAGCTCCAGCTGCACCCGTAAGGCGTTTCTTGAGGCCATCTCCTATTAGACCATTGATCCTTTCGACCTGACCGTTGGTTTGGGGATGTGCCACTGAAGCAAATTTTAGTTTAATACCACCGTCATCGCAAAACTTCCGGAACTTTTTAGAATCAAAGTTAGTTCCATTGTCTGTGACGATACTGTGAGGCATGCCAAATCGACAAGTTATTCCCCTGAAGAACTGGACGACGGTTTCGGCTATCTGATTCTGAATAGGTACAACCTCGATCCACTTGGTAAACTTGTCGACTGCAACTAATAGATACGTATGACCCCCAGGCGATGATCTGGGTAGCGGTCCAACTTGGTCGAGTCCCCATTGTGCGAAGGGCCACGCGAGAGGTATCGTCATCAGATCTGTTGCGGGAGCGTGCGGTTTTGGTGCAAAACGCTGACAAGGGTCGCACTTCAGAACCAGGTCCCGAGCATCCGATGCTGCTGTTGGCCAGTAAAATCCTGCTCTAAAAGCTTTCGCCACAAGGGCCCTGCTGCTTGCGTGGTGTCCACAAGTTCCTTCGTGTATCTCACGTAGCAGAGCCTTTCCATCGTCGATGGCAATGCACCTTTGGAAGATGCCAGAGATACTACGCCTGTAGAGTTCCCCGTTTACCACAGTGAAGGCTTTTGTCCGTCTCACAATTCGCCTGGCTTCCACCGGATCCTCCGGTAGTTGCTGCTCTATTAGGTATGCTAAAAAAAGGTTTGGTACACAGGGGTTCGAGGAGGAGGACCTGCTCTGCGGATCGAGATGGAGATTCTTCGATAGTTTGGTGCAAGCTTGCTTCTGAATCATCAGCCGATGATTTTGGAGGTGTTGATGCTTTCTCCTTTATCGATCGTTGAGTGATAACTTCGTAAAATACTCCGTCTGGAATGAGAGAACACATGGATCCAATGTTTGCCAAAGCGTCGGCTTCCTCGTTGCTGGCTCTGCCGATGTGCTTAAGTTCGCACCCTTCAAATTTAGCTTCCATATTCTGGTATACTGATGGTAGGCGATCATATTATCGCTGATTGCGTCGCATAAATTCACCGACTGCTATACCACCAGGTTTGAATCTCCATAAATTTTCAGGCGAGTTGCTCCGCATGCCTTTGCCATCTTCATTCCGTGCAACAATGCCTCGTATTCTGCTTCATTATTTGTCGGCAGGGAGAAATTCATACGTAGGATATACTTCATCTTGTCTCCTTGTGGCGATATCAATATCACCCCTGCTCCTGCGCCTGTACTCCGCTTTGATCCGTCAAAATACATTGTCCATGAGCCAGACATGTCGGGTGCTGCTGGTGTTTGCGACTGAATCCAGTCTGCCACGAAATCTGGGAGGACTTGAGATTTGATCGCCGTTCGGTTGACATAGGTTATGTCGTGTGGTGCTATCTCGATGGCCCATTGGGACACTCGACCCGTAGCTTCTGGGTTAGTAAGTATATTCTTCAACGGTGCTTCTCTTACCACAATGATCGGATGCTCCGTGAAATAATGGCGCAGCTTACGAGCTGTTCTCCATACCGCATATGCTAGCTTCTGGTGATGAGGGTATCTCTGTTTTGCTGGCGTGAGTACTTCGCTGAGGTAGTAAACGGGTCTTTGCATGCCATGAACTCTTCCTGCCTCCTCTCGTTCAACAACTAGGACGCTACTGAAGACTTGCACTGTTGCTGCTATGTACATGAGCAGTGTTTCCTTTTCATGCGGGGTTACGAGTACTGGGGACGTCGACAAGATCTTCTTCAAATTATCAAAAGATTCCCGCGCCTCGTTTGTCCACTCGAATTTTTCTGACTTTTTCATCAAACTATAGAAGGGCAAAGCTTTCTCTCCCAGCTTGGCGATGAATCTGCTGAGTGCTGCCAGCCGTCCTGCCAATTGTTGCACTTGGTGCAAATTCTTTGGCGGCTCCATGTCGAGAATAGCTTTGATCTTTAAAGGGTTGGCCTCTATCCCTCTGGCTGAGATGAAGTACCCGAGTACTTGTCCTCCTGGCACCCCGAAGAAACATTTCTTCGGGTTCAGCTTGATTTTATACCTGTCGAGGTTGTCGAAGGTTTCACGCAAATCGTCGATGAGAGTAGCCGCGTGCTTTGTCTTTACCACGATATCATCGATGTAGACTTCGATATTCCTTCCGATCTGCTCTCCAAGACAGGCTTGCATACATCGCTGATAGGTTGCCCCTGCGTTTTTCAACCCGAAGGTCATGACGTTGTAACAGAAAACGCCGTGCGGGGTGATGAACGCGGTCAACTCCTGGTCCTCCTTCTTGAGCTTGATCTGGTTATACCCGGAGTATGCATCGAGAAAAGAGAGACGATCACATCCTGCTGTGGAGTCGACTATCTGGTCGATACGAGGCAGTGGGAAGTGATCCTTAGGGCAATGCTTATTGAGGCTTGTGTAATCGATACACATGCGAAGAGCTGTTGTGTCTTTCTTTGGTACCATGAATGGATTGGCCACCCACTCGGCTTCCTTAAGCTCCCGAATGAATCCAGCCTTGCGGAGCCGACTAACTTCTTCGCCGATTGCTTTTCTCTTCGGCTCTGAAAACCGGCGCATCGACTGTTGTACTGGTTTGGCTTTTGGGTCAACATTGAGGGCGTGCTCAGCGAGTTCCCTGGGAATACCTGGCATGTCGGATGGTTCCCATGCAAATATTTCCCAGCGCTCACGGAGGAACTCGATGAGCGCGCTTTCCTATGCGAGAGCAAGATCTGTCGAAGTATTGACTGTCTTCTTCGGGTCAGAGGGATGCACCTGCTGTTTCTTTGCTTCCTTCGCGACGTCAAACTCATCAGATCTTACGTTTCGATTATCGGCTGGTGGCTTCGTGTGGTCTGTGATGGCGTCGACTGCATTGAGTTCTTCCTTAGCCCCGAACTTCGAGGCGATCTTTTGGAAATCCCTGTCGCAGCTGTCTGAACGGGAGAAGCTTCCATGGATGGTTATTGTTGTCCCATTATTGCCTGGCATCTTCAACTTCAGGTACGCGTAATGGGGTACCGCCATGAATTTGGCGCACTGGTCTGCCGAGGATGGTACTGAGGTTCCCAATCAACCACTTCAAATTCGATTTTCTCTTTTCTGAAGTTGCTAGGTGTGCCGAAAACTACGTCCAGTGATATTTTACCAAGGGAATAAGCGGGTCGAGTCGGTATGATGTCGTGGAATCTTGTGTCGGACTCTCTTAGCATGTCGACTGTTAGGCCCATTGCTTTCATTGTGCTGGCAAATAACAGATTCAGACCGCTTCCTCCGTCCATGAATACCTTGCTCATGTTGTACCCTCCGATCTGTGCTTCAAGGACCAGGGCAGCGTGGCCAGGCCTTGGAACGGCCTTCGGGTGATCTGCCTTGCTAAAAGATATGCTTTGGTCTGACCAGTCGATGTATTCGGGTGTGTCGACCATAGCAACTTCTGCGTACTTTACTTCCCGTGAAAACTTCTTGACTTCTCTCTTTGAAAAACTGGTTTTATGGATCATGCTGACCTGTCCGCGAGATTCTGGAAACACCTCGGTTGGTACATAGTTGTCTCCTCCGCTGGTACGTATGGCTCTAGTACATATGGTTCTGGCCGATAATTGTAGGATGCCGCTCTTCTCTCCATTGAGTGAATTCTTGCTACGGCTTCAGCCCTAAGATCGTCGTAGAACTACCGAATTTCGAGGAACTGCCGACAATTTCTGAGCAGATGACTAGATTTTACAATGCCATCCTTTGGGTCGATGTAAGAATGTAGATAACACGGTGCTTCAAGTTGGTTTGTGGCCGATAGGTAAGGTGTGCGAAGGCGATTCTTGTTCGGCTGCGTGCTGTGGCATCCTCGTTCATACTGTCGGGGGCGAGTCGCAATTTGCTCTTCTTCTTCACGACGTAAGTCCCTTCGTCTTTTCCTTTGCTCCTCTATGGCGCCAAAGCTGCTTCGGCTGCTTTCTCCTGCACTCTTGGATAGGACTGCCAAAGCTGCTGCTGGCGTGATATCTTCTGGAACCGAAGTTCTTGAACTTGATGCATTTGAACTAGGGAGGCGAAGAAACCCTCTGGAATCGATGATGAAGTGAACACCACCGAAAGTAGTATCCATGTTGCCGCGTGATTCTGCGGAGATCGGATGCGACGCCTCGGTGTGCGGTACGAACTCGAAGGATCCGCAGCGAACTGAATCTTTCAGATCTGATGGCGTTGGTGACTCCAGCACGAACGCCGCAGACGTGACCGGTACTGCCGATGACCTGCCTTGTGCCGACAGGCTTCCCACAGACGGCGCCAATTGTCGAGGGTACTCCTCGTCAATGCCCTCCGTTTGGGGTTTAGGGTTGATGGAATCCTGTAAGCTAACATGAGACATCGGTTAACAGACAAGCGGGGAGAGCGATTTACCCAGGTTCGGGGCCCTCGATGAGGTAAAACCCTTATGTCCTGCCTGTCTGATCTTGATTATGAAAATATCGGATTACAATGGGGTGCCGAAGGTTTCGGCTGTGATCTCGTCGAGAGGCTAAGTGCTACGGGGCCTAGCTCTGGACTTATGGTGGCTAAAGTTGCTAAGATTGATTGTCCCTCGACAGCCCCTCTCCTGGCCCTTATATAGGGGGCCAGGTCTCAAGAGATCTGTCCGGGTACGACTAGGTTACAAAAGACCCTAGTTCTAAACTTTCCTTGTTCGATTCGCCTCTTCGTCTTGTTCTTCAAGGAATCTTCTTCGGCACCGACGTAGTGGCCCACCTTGCCATCGGGTGTCTTGATGGGCCTAGCATGTAGGGAAATAACAATTACCCGAAGGGTAATGCCCACGTCAAAGTTTCTCTAGTAAAATGTCTCTATGGAAGTTTTTTCTTGTAGTGTCGCTAAGAATCATGATTCAAGTAGTTACACTAGAAATTTTCCTGCAAATAAGTGCAATTATTATGAAAGAGGAGGACATAAGCGCCCTCTCTATGCTAATGATTGATACGTCCAATTTGCATCACTATTTTATATCATAATTTGCTGTTATTCATTGATATATTTCATATTTGGAGATAATACTTATGTTATTTCATCTATTTTGCATGTTTCATGATTATTGGAGGATCGCGCACCGGAGCCAGGATTCTGCTGGAAAAAGCACCGTCAGAATGCAATATTTCGGAAGATCAACAGTTGACAGAAATTATATGAAAAATCCTATTTTTCCAGATGACGAAGGGAGCCAGAAGGGGAGCCGAGGAGGGCCGCCATGGGCCCCCCTCATAGGTCGGCGCGGGCCCTGCCCTGGCCGCGCCGCCCTGTGAGGAGGGGCCCACAGCCCCCTCTCGCCTCCTTTTCTTCGCGTACGCCTTCGTCCCGAAAACCTAAGCTCCAGGGGTACATCGCAAAGAGCCACAGCCGCCTGCGGGGCGGAGAACACCGAGAGAAAAGAGCTCTCCGAGATCCGCCGGGGAATTCCCTCCCGGAGGGGGAAATCGACGCCATCGTCACCGTCATCGAGCTGAACATCATCTCCATCACCATCATCATCATCATCTTCATCATCATCACCGCCGTCTCCACCGCTGCACACCGTCACCGCTGTAACAATTTGGGTTTGATCTTGATTGTTTGATAGGGAAACTCTCCCGGTGTTGATTTCTACTTGTTATTGATGCTATTGAGTGAAACCGTTGAACCAAGGTTTATGTTCAGATTGTTATTCATCATCATATCACCTCTGATAATGTTCCATATGATGTCTCGTGAGTAGTTCGTTTAGTTCTTGAGGACATGGGTGAAGTCTAAATGTTAGTAGTGAAGTATGGTTGAGTAATATTCAATGTTATGATATTTAAGTTGTGGTGTTATTCTTCTAGTGGTGTCGTGTGAACGTCGACTACACGACACTTCACCTTTATGGGCCTAGGGGAATGCATCTTGTACTCGTTTGCCAATTGTGGGGTTGCCGGAGTGACAGAAACCTGATTGGTATATCGATGCAGGAGGGATAGCAGGATCTCGAGTTTAAGGCTGTGGTTAGATTTATCTTAATTACTTTCTTGTAGTTGCGGATGCTTGCAAGGGGTATAATCACAAGTATGTATTAGTCCTAGGAAGGGCGGTACATTAGCATAGGTTCACCCACACAACACTTATCAAAACAATGAAGATTAATTAGCCGTATGTAGCGAAAGCACTAGACTAAAATCCCGTGTGTCCTCGAGAACGTTTGGTCATTATAAGTAAACAAACCGGCTTGTCCTTTGTGCTAAAAAGGATTGGGCCACTCGCTGCAATTGTTACTCTCGCACTTTACTTACTCGTACTTTATTCATCTGTTACATCAAAACCCCCTGAATACTTGTATGTGAGCATTTACAGTGAATCCTTCATCGAAATTGCTTGTCAACACCTTCTGCTCCTCGTTGGGATCGACATTCTTACTTATCGAAGATACTACGATACACCCCCTATACTTGTGGGTCATCAAGACTATTTTCTGGCGCCGTTGCCGGGGAGTGAAGCGATATTGGTAAGTGGAATTGGTAAGGGAAATTTCTACTGTTTGTGCTGATTTTATTTCTGCCTGCTGCTATAATTCATTATGGAGAGATCTTCTCTTGAGTGTTTATTTGGGAAATCTACTACTACTGCAAAGGTAGTGGATGAGGCGCCAGGTAAGGAAGAAATACCATACAAAATACCTATGAAAATTATTGAACGTGTAGTGGATAACCGTTATACAGGGGATGGAACTGTCCACCCTGGAGATCATTTATTGTTCTTACATGAATTATGCGGTTTATTCAAGTGTGCAGGTATTGCTATGGATGAAGTGAGGAAGAAACTATTCTCTATATCGCCTGGTAAAGCGGCGCATTGGTATAAATTACTGGATAATGGGGATTCTCTTGAATGGAATGATATTGTGCCCCGGTTTTATTCTAAGTTCTATCCTCCGAGTGAGATTCACAAAGATCGGAATCGCATATATAATTTTTGGCCTCATGAAGGAGAAAGTATTGCCCAAGCGTGGGGGAGATTGAAGTCTTTAATGCTCAAATGCCCCATTCATGAGCTTCCTGGTAATATTATTATTGATAATTTCTATGCAAGACTTTCTTTTCAAGACAAGACCTTGCTGGATACTTCTTGTTCTGGATCATTTACACGCAACAAGGAAGAGTTTAAAAGGGACCTTCTTAATCGGATCCAAGAAAATACTGAAGGATGGGAGAACGACAAGGATAGAGAATCAGGTATAAATTATGATTATAAATGCATTGAAGCTTTTATGGATACTGATAAATTTCGTAATATGAGTGCTACTTATGGTCTTGATTCTCAAGTTGCTGCAAATCTTTATAAAGCTTTTGCTTCTCATTATGAATTGCCTAAGAAGAACTTTGATAAGTATCATGAACCGTATAAAGATAAAATTGATTCATCTATAAATAAATGTGTTGTAGTTGAAACTGTTGATCATGTTATTCCTGAAGCTTATATTGAAAAAACTCCTTTCCCTGCTAAAATGAAGGAGTACTCTGTTATAAATAGTGCGGTTCATAAAAGTGAAAAGAAACCTATAGAACCTGAAGAACAAATAAAAGTTGAACCTGCTGTTGCAATTGTTAAAGATCTTGTGACTGAAAATGTAGAAGATGGTCATATTATTTTCTGTGAAGATGCCTCTAATATTGTTTCGCATCCTAATAAGTCTAGGAAAGCTAGTGTTCCTATGCTATCTGTTAGAATTGGTGATCATTGTTATTATGGTTTATGTGATATTGGTGCAAGTATTAGTGCTATTCCTTATGAGCTTTACACGGAGATTATGCACGAAATTGGTTCTTGTGAACTTGAAGATATTGATGTGGTTATTCGGCTGGCTAATAGAGAAACTATCTCTCCAATTGGTATTGTTCGAGATGTGGAAGTTCTATGTGGTAAGATTAAATATCCTGCTGACTTTTTGGTACTTGGTTCTGCTGCTAGTAAATATTGTCCTATCATTTTTGGTAGACCTTTTCTAAATACTTGTGGAGCTATTATAGATTGCAAGAAAGAGAAAATTTTGACTAAATTTGCTGGTGAATCTTATGAGTTTAACTTCTCTAAATTTACCAAAACTCCTTATAAAATTGATTCGCCTAATAGTGATTTTAAAGTTGAACAGTGTGCATCTATTGCTCTTGCTCCTAGTAATCCTTTGCAGCAACATTTGGAGAATAGTGAGAGTGAAGTTTTTAGGGAAGAAAGAGATGAGCTTGATGAAATTTTCCTTCGTCAACCTATTCTTAAGCATGATTTACCGGTGGAAGATTTGGGTACAACACCACCACCAAAGGAAGATCCTGTCTTTGATTTAAAACCATTGCCTGATAATCTTAAATATGCTCATATTGATGATAAGAAAATATATCCTGTTATTATTAGTTCTAAGCTTTCAGAGTTTGAAGAAGAAAGGTTATTGGAAATATTGAAGAAACACCGAGGTGCTATTGGCTACACTCTTGATGACTTGAAGGGGATTTCTCCCTCTATTTTCCAACACGCCATTAATATGGAAGATGATGCGAAGCCTGTTGTTGAACCTCAGCGTCGTCTAATTCCTAAGATGAAGGATGTGGTAAGAAATGAGGTATTAAGACTCCTTGAAGCTGGTATTATATATCCTATTGCTGATAGTAGATGGGTTAGTCCTGTGCATTGTGTTCCTAAGAAAGGAGGAATGACTTGTTGTGCCTAATGATAATGATGAGCTCATACCTCAAAGAGTAGTTGTAGGGTATAGAATGTGCATTGATTATCGAAAAGTTAATAAGGTTACTAAGAAAGATCATTACCCTTTGCCTTTTATTGATCAAATGTTAGAAAGGTTATCTAAAAATACTCATTTTTGCTTTCTTGATGGTTATTCTGGGTTTTCACAAATTGCTGTTAAAACTAAAGATCAAGAGAAAACCACTTTCACTTGTCCCTATGGAACTTATGCTTATAGACGTATGCCTTTTGGTTTATGTAATGCTCCTGCTACTTTTCAAAGATGCATGTCTGCTATTTTTCATGGCTTTTGTGAGAGTATTGTAGAGGTATTCATGGACGATTTTTCCATCTATGGAAATTCTTTTGATAGTTGCTTGCGAAACCTTGATAAAGTTTTGCAGAGATGTGAAGAAACTAACCTTGTTCTTAATTGGGAGAAATGCCACTTTATGGTTAATGAAGGAATTGTATTGGGACATAAAATTTCCGAGAGAGGTATTGAAGTTGATAGAGCTAAAGTTGAAGCCATTGAGAAGATGCCCTATCCTAGGGATGTTAAAGGTATTCGTAGTGTTCTTGGTCATGCTGGGTTTTATAGGAGGTTTATTAAAGACTTCTCCAAGATTTCAAAGCCTCTTACTAATCTTCTTCAAAAAGATGTACCTTTTGTTTTTGATGATGATTGTAAGGAAGCTTTGAAACTCTAAAGAAAGCCTTAACAACTGCCCCTATAGTTGAACCTCCTGATTGGAACTTACCATTTGAAATTATGTGTGATGCTAGTGATTTTGCTGTAGGCACTATTCTTGGACAGCGAGTAAATAAAAAACTGAATGTTATTCATTATGCTAGCAAAACTCTTGATGCTGCTCAAAGAAATTATGCTACTACTGAAAAAGAATTGTTAGCTGTAGTCTTTGCTTGTGATAAGTTTAGATCCTATATTGTTGATTCAAAAGTTACGATTCATACTGATCATGCTGCAATTAGATACCTTATGACAAAGAAAGATGCTAAGCCGAGGCTTATTAGATGGGTACTTCTTTTGCAAGAATTTGATTTACATATTGTAGATAGGAAAGGTGCTGATAATCCTGTCGCTGATAATTTGTCTAAATTGGAAAATATTGCTTATGATCCTGTTCCTGTTAATGATAGTTTTCCAAATGAGCAATTGGCTGTAATAAAGGTGAGCTCGCGAGACAGTCCTTGGTATGCTGATTATGCTAACTTTATTGTTTCCAAGTACTTGCCTCCAACCTTTTCAGCTCAGCAAAGGAGGAAATTCTTTTATGACTTGAGGCATTATTTTTGGGATGACCCACACTTATATAAAGAAGGAGTGGATGGTATTCTGCGAAGATGTGTTCCCGAATATGAACAACAAGAGATATTGAGTAAATGTCATGGTAGTGCTTATGGAGGACATCACGCCGGAGATAGAACCGCGCAAAAGGTTCTACAATCAGGTTTTTATTGGCCAACTCTCTTCAAAGATGCAAGGAAGTTTATTTTATCTTGTGATGAATGTCAAAGGGTTGGTAATATCTCCAGACGCAATGAAATGCCTATGAATTATACTCTTGTTATTGAACCGTTTGATTGTTGGGGATTTGACTTCATGGGACCTTTTCCTCTTCAGAAGGTAACACTCATATACTTGTTGTTGTTGATTATGTTACTAAATGGGTGGAAGCCATACCTACAAAAAGTGCTGATGGTGAGACCTCTTTAAGAATGCTTTTAGACATTATTTTTCCTAGATTTGGAGTTCCTAGATATATTATGACAGATGGAGGTTCTCATTTTATTCATGGTGGTTTTAGAAAAACTCTTGCTAAATATGGTATTAATCATAGAATTGCTTCCGCTTATCATCCTCAAACTAGTGGGCAAGTAGAACTATCAAATAGAGAAATTAAATCTATCTTGCAAAAGACTGTTAATAAAACTAGAAAGAATTGGGCTAGTAAATTGAAGGAAGCACTATGGGCTTATAGAACTGCTTATAAAAACCCCATGGGAATGTCACCTTATAAAATGGTTTATGGAAAAGCTTGCCATTTACCTTTAGAACTAGAGCACAAAGCTTATTGGGCTGTTAGAGAACTAAATAAAGATCCTAAACTAGCCGGTAATAAGAGGTTGCTGCAATTAAGTTCTCTAGATGAATGGAGAAGTGAAGCTTATGAAAATGCTAAACTCTTTAAAGAGAAAGTTAAGAAATGGCATGATAGAAGGATTATCAAAAGAGAGTTTAATATTGGGGATAAAGTCCTATTGTATCGGTCTCGTCTCAGATTCTTTGCAGGGAAATTACTCTCGAAATGGGAAGGACCATATGTTGTTGAGGAGGTGTATCGATCAGGAGCAATTAAAATTAGTTCTCTCCAAGGCAATGCCACGCAAGTGGTGAATGGACAAAGACTCAAGCATTATATCTCAGGTGATTCTTATAATGTAGATGTTGATGTTATTCGAGTGGAAACACCGGAGGCTTTCATCAAAGGTCAAATTGACAGTCCGCCAGAACTCGACTTTGAATAGGTAACAGTACTGGTAATAAAAAGTTCGCGATTTACTTTCCGAACAATGTTTTTGCTGTTTTTGGAAAATATGAAAAATTACGAGATCGAAACGGAGTGGAGGAGACGCACGAGGGCGTGCCCCCATAGGCCGGCGCGGCCTTGGGCCGTGCCGCCCTATGAGCTGGCCGCCTCGTCGCCCCTTTCCGACTCCGGTTCGACCTGGTACTTTCCTTATAACATAAAAATTCCTGCTATATAATCCCCCGGACCCCTGGAGGTCCGTATATTGTTTTCTCGACGTGTTTTGTTTTGAGCTGTTTCTGACAGGATTTGCTTCGGATCTAGAGGTATCATGTCTTCGGAAAACTCCGAAGGACAGCTCCTGCAAGGACGTTGACAACCTGTACATGAACGAGCTGAGGATGCATCCCAAGGAGTTGCTGCTCGTTGATGGGGAGCTGCAGATCAAAGATGTCCAGGGTCCTAAAGGAGAAGGAAGTTTGGAAGACAGGATGGAGAAGCTAGAACAAGAGGTCTTCAACTACAAGAAGATGGCTGAGCGTGAGGTGGATATCTTCCACAAGATTGTGTCTGAACTCATTGCTGAACACGAGAAGGAAACTGCAAAGCTATGGGGCGACATCCTCTCACTTCACGACACCACCAACAAACTCCAAGCTCAACTCTATGACGTTCAGAATCAGAACTGTGAGTATGAAAACAGGTTTAAACATATAAGCCATGCTGCTAGTTTCAGGATTCCCGAGACCAAGATGTCGTTTGTTGATGGAGAGCCTCTTCCTTGGAAGTCTGATGACGGGATTCATCACCACCATCGCCAAAGGAGTAATTCATCATCGGTATTGGCATCCCCTTGGTTTGTTCCAAGCTTGGGGGAGTGCCGCGGTATCACATCATCACTACCTTTTACTTTTTACTATCAAGTAGTGTCATATCATGAGTAGGGAAGTTATCATATAAGATGGGTTGCAGTGTGGAAGTATCTCTCCTTTAGTTGGTTGTCTATGTATCCCTTGGTGTGAGTTATCGTTATGAAATATTAATGAGAAGTCTTATCATTTACATATTGCACACCTTATTTTAGTTTGCAATTTCTATTATATGATTGATCTTGATTTTAGTATTGGTACCACTTTGGGAGCATTGAGTAAATCTATTTGGTTTTGGCAAACTTAGCATTGGTCAATAGCAACAACACCTTGAGGTTTAAGTAGAAAAGAGAAATACATATAGTTGTTTCATTGTCTTCCTTTCTTGTTAGCTCATAGCTTATTATTCTGAAGTTAAAATTGTTTGTGCTTACAAGAAAGATACATGATTATGTCTATCACATGTATATTTGCTTGTTTCCCTCAACTCTTATGCTTGCTAATTAACCTTGCTAGCCAAAGACCTGTACTGAGAGGGAATGCTTCTCGTGCATCCAAACCTCAACCCAAACCTATGCCATTTGTGTCCACCATATCTACCTACTACATGGTATTTCCTGCCATTCCAAGTAAATACTTCATGTGCTACCTTTAAACAATTCAAAATTTATTACTTCTTATTTGTGTCAATGTTTTATAGCTCATGAGGAAGTATGTGGTGTTTTATCTTTCAATCTTGTTAGGCAGCTTCCACTAATGGACTAGTGGCTTCATCCACTTATCCTATAATTTTGCAAAAAGAGCTGGCAACGGGGTTCCCAGCCCCAATTAATCAACTTTCATTAATAATTCTCTTCACATGTTTTGCCCTGATTCATCAGTAAGCAACTTAATTTTGCAATAGACACTCCTCCATGGTATGAGATTGTTGGAAGGCACCCGAGGATTCGGTTAGCCATGGCTTGTGTAAGCAAAGGTTGGGGGGAGTGTCATCCTTAAATAAACTAAAGTACATGTGTAAACAAGAGAGAAGAGGGATGATCTACCTTGCTAGTAGAGATAACGTCCTTCATGGGAGCCGCTCTTTGGAGGTCTGTTTGGCAAAGGGGTTAGAGTACCCGCTACCAGTCGTTGACAACAACAAACACCTCTCAAAATATTACTTTTATTCTCTTTATATGATTTCAAAACTGAAAAAGCTCTAGCACATGATTTAATCCCTGCTTCCCTCTGCGAAGGGCCTGTCTTTTACTTTATGTTGAGTCAGTAAACCTATTTCCCTCCATCTCAAGCAAGCATTTGAGTTGTTGTGATCAAACCATTATATTGTGATTTATTTCATCATGTCTTTTATTCTTCCTTGTTTAGTACAAGTTTTATCTAAATGAATATAGCTTTGAAAGTTATCAATGATCATTATGATTGAGTATGCAAGATGAGCCATATAAACTTTAACATGAGAGCGCTGCTCGATAGATAAGAATAACCTGTTAATTGTTCTCTGACCAAGAACGAAGTTTGCCATCACCAACTATGATTTCTTATGCACCTTTATTTGTGATTACCTTATACTTGTTTCAAGTTGAGTTATATGAGGAAGTTGTTCACTAGAATGTCTTGTGTGAATGAATATGATGCTTCTTGTCCGTATTTTATTTATCGACTCTTCACTCCATAAACATGTGGTCCTGTTTACGAGTTCAGTTTCGCTTGGGGACAAGCGAAGTCTAAGCTTGGGGGAGTTGATACGTCCAATTTGCATCACTATTTTATATCATAATTTGCTGTTATTCATTGATATATTTCATATTTGGAGATAATACTTATGTTATTTCATCTATTTTGCATGTTTCATGATTATTGGAGGATCGCGCACCGGAGCCGGATTCTCTGGAAAAAGCACCGTCGAGAATGCAATATTTCGGAAGATCAACATTGACGGAAATTATATGAAAAATCCTATTTTTCCAGATGACGAAGGGAGCCAGAAGGGGGAGCCGAGGAGGGCCGCCATGGGCCCCCTCATAGGCCGGCGCCCTGCCCTGGCCGCGCCGCCTGTGAGGAGGGGGCCCACAGCCCTCTCGCCTCCTTTTCTTCGCGTACGCCTTCGTCCCGAAAACCTAAGCTCCAGGGGTACATCGCAAGAGCCACAGCCGCCTCTGCGGGGCGGAGAACACCAGAGAGAAAAGAGCTCTCCAGGGAGATCCGCCGGGAAATTCCCTCCCGGAGGGGGAAATCGACGCCATCGTCACCGTCATCGAGCTGGACATCATCTCCATCACCATCATCATCATCTTCATCATCATCACCGCCGTCTCCACCGCTGCACACCGTCACCGCTGTAACAATTTGGGTTTGATCTTGATTGTTTGATAGGGGAAACTCTCCCGGTGTTGATTTCTACTTGTTATTGATGCTATTGAGTGAAACCGTTGAACCAAGGTTTATGTTCAGATTGTTATTCATCATCATATCACCTCTGATCATGTTCCATATGATGTCTCGTGAGTAGTTCGTTTAGTTCTTGAGGACATGGGTGAAGTCTAAATGTTAGTAGTGAAGTATGGTTGAGTAATATTCAATGTTATGATATTTAAGTTGTGGTGTTATTCTTCTAGTGGTGTCGTGTGAACGTCGACTACACGACACTTCACCTTTATGGGCCTAGGGGAATGCATCTTGTACTCGTTTGCCAATTGCGGGGTTGCCGGAGTGACAAAACCTGAGCCCCCGTTGGTATATCGATGCAGGATAGCAGGATCTCAGAGTTTAAGGTTGTGGTTAGATTTATCTTAATTACTTTCTTGTAGTTGTGGATGCTTGCAAGGGGTATAATCACAAGTATGTATTAGTCCTAGGAAGGGCGGTACATTAGCATAGGTTCACCCACACAACACTTATCAAAACAATGAAGATTAATTAGCCGTATGTAGCGAAAGCACTAGACTAAAATCCCGTGTGTCCTCGAGAACGTTTGGTCATTATAAGTAAACAAACCGGCTTGTCCTTTGTGCTAAAAAGGATTGGGACACTCGCTGCAATTGTTACTCTCGCACTTTACTTACTCGTACTTTATTCATGTTACATCAAAACCCCCTGAATACTTGTATGTGAGCATTTACAGTGAATCCTTCATCGAAACTGCTTGTCAACACCTTCTGCTCCTCGTTGGGATCGACATTCTTACTTATCGAAGATACTACGATACACCCCCTATACTTGTGGGTCATCAATGATAATTATAAAATAAATTTACCTATTGTAGATATGCTTTGGTATAATCTTATTGGTTGTGATTCATTCATATATAAAATACCAATGCATAGGAAGAAAGGTAGACTTCGTTACTACTTGTTGCATATTTCATGTTGTGCGCTAATGTGCTTTAAAATGTTAAATACATTTATTTGTATGATTACATCATGGGACCCTGGTATCGTGTTGTCATATATTATTTCTAATAATGAGAAGGAGATAATCAAGAAGCATCACTCCTACAAGATCATTGCTCCTACAATCAAGTAAGTAAGCCTAGATATATGGATGTAAAGAAAACGCTTTACGGGAGGCAACCCGAGATGTTTTTATATTTTGTTTTTATTTTACATCTTGGTTTTTAAATAAAGTATCAAGTTTTTAACAATTTGAATGTTTAAAGTTGCAAACATAATATGGAGTTGTTGTTTTCTGCGCTGCACTTTTTAGTGCATGATTTTTTAAATTGTTTTGGTAACTCCTAAAGTCAGGTTAACATCACAGTAGCTCTAACTTTTCATCCTCTATATGCACGTAAATTGGATAAATTTTATGATGTGTCGAAGTCGTGCTAAAAATGCAGTTTTGATGCGGCAAAAATTCTAGAGATTCTGCCTTACTTTGTTAGATCCATTCTTTTGAGTATCAAAATAATTTTTGCTTCAAACTTTTGATATACTAGAATGGTTAGAACATTATGTGCACTCTGGTTTATTAAAATATAATTTTATTCTTGAGTAAAATATCAACAAACATGATTTCTTTGTACCTCTAAAGTCACCCCATAGAAAAGGATGGGCAGAAAAGTTTGTGTTGAAGTTTTTTCGCAGGGAACGGAGAAATATCACACTAAGATTATTCAAGTATGATTAATATCATAATCTTGGGGATGCCCACGAAACCCCACTGGACTCCTTCAAAAAATCCTGGGTTGAGCATCTCTAAACTCTATTTTTTGAGAAACATAGAACTTTCGCAAAAACTTGAACCGTCCTTGTTTTATTTGTGTCTAGTTTTGTTTTTAAAATGAAAGGACCATCATATTGAGTGTTTATAATGCATATGCATGAGCTACTGGACCAAACTCTTTATCTCTGAATGTTCAAAGTAAAATAAGTTGCATGCTTATAAAAGAAAAGGAGGAATGCCTAAAAGCTGAAATTTATTTTGTGTATGGTATTTCTAGTTTCACATGCTCTATTGAGTGATGATTTGTTATGTGCCTTATTCAGTGCTACTTCTTGCTAGTATACATAGATGTTTAATTTTAAGTATCATTGTTTGATGATGAATGAATAGTCTATGGATACTATTGCATGCTTTTAGACCTCTTGCTAGCCAAAAGATTTGAATTCTTACACAAGCATAGACTTGTTTCCAAGATCAACTCAAATCCAATGTCTATAATACCTACCTATATAGCACTTGATATTCCAAGTATAATGTGTGTGTTTTTCCTCCAACCTTTTCAAAATTTCCTTTTTGTGTAATTTAGAGCTCGTAAGAAAGTAAGGTGTGGAAGGAAAATACCACTATGCATGTTGTCGGTTTGACTGATTATGAGTAATGAGCTAAACCATAACCATGTTTAGTGGGGAAGTCTAACATTGCACTATAGGGGTATTGCACCATGCGTTGATCATCATTTCTTTTGTTTTGTTGATGGCAACTATTGTGGAATGAATGGAGGTTATTGATGACGCGTAAAGCACACGCCCGTTGGGAACCCCAAGTGGAAGGTGTGATGCGTACAGCAGCAAGTTTCCCTCAGTAAGAAACCAAGGTTTATCGAACCGAGGAGTCAAGAAGCACGTCGAAGGTTGATGGCGGCGGGATGTAGTGCGCGCAACACCAGGGATTCGGCGCCAACATGGAACCTGCACAACACAACCAAAGTACTTTGCCCCAACAGTGAGGTTGTCAATCTCACCGGCTTGCTGTAACAAAGGATTAGATGTATAGTGTGGATGATGATTGTTTGCAGAAAACAGTAAAACAAGTATTGCAGTAGATTGTATTCGATGTAAAGAATAGGACCGGGGTCCACAGTTCACTAGAGGTGTCTCTCCCATAAGATAAATAGCATGTTGGGTGAACAAATTACAGTCGGTCAATTGACAAATAGAGAGGGCATGACCATGCACATACATGATATGATGAGTATAGTGATATTTAATTGGGCATTACGATAAAGTACATAGACCGCTATCCAGCATGCATCTATGCCTAAAAAGACCACCTTCAGGTTATCATCCGAACCCCTTCCAGTATTAAGTTGCAAACAACAGACAATTGCATTAAGTATGGTGCGTAATGTAATCAATAACTACATCCTCGGACATGGCATCAATGTTTTATCCCTAGTGGCAACAGCACATCCACAACCTTAGAACTTTCTGTCACTGTCCCAGATTTAATGGAGGCATGAACCCACTATCGAGCATAAATACTCCCTCTTGGAGTTAAGAGTAAAACTTGGCCAGAGCCTCTACTAATAACGGAGAACATGCAAGATCATAAACAACACATAGGTAATAGATTGATAATCAACATAACATAGTATTCTCTATCCATCGGATCCCGACAAACACAACATATAGCATTACAGATAGATGATCTTGATCATGTTAGGCAGCTCACAAGATCCAACAATGAAGCACATAAGGAGAATACGACCATCTAGCTACTGCTATGGACCCATAGTCCAGGGGTGAACTACTCACTCATCACTCCGGAGGCGACCATGGCGGTGAAGAGTCCTCCGGGAGATGATTCCCCTCTCCAGGGGTGCCGGAGGCGATCTCCGAATCCCCGAGATGGGATTGGCGGCGGCGGCGTCTCAGTAAGGTTTTCCGTATTGTGGCTCTCGGTACTGGGGGTTTCGCGACGGAGGCTTTAAGTAGGCGGAAGGGCAGCCTCGGAAGGGTCACGGGGCCCCACACAACAGGGCCGCGCGGGCCCTATGCTGGCCGCGCCGCCCTAGTGTGGCGGCGCCCCGTGGCCCCACTTCGTCTTCTCTTCGGTCTTGGAAGCTTCGTGGCAAAATAGGACCCTGGCGTTGATTTCGTCCAATTCGAGAATATTTCCTTACTAGGATTTCTGAAACCAAAAACAGCAGAAACAGCAACTGGCTCTTCGGCATCTCGTTAATAGGTTAGTGCCGGAAAATGCATAAATATGACATAAAGTATGCATAAAACATGTAGATATCATCAATAATGTGGCATGGAACATAACAAATTATCGATACGTCGGAGACGTATCAGCATCCCCAAGCTTAGTTCTGCTCGTCCCGAGCAGGTAAACGATAACAAAGATAATTTCTGGAGTGACATGCCATCATAACCTTGATCATACTATTGTAAGCATGTGTAATGAATGCAGCGATCAAAACAATGGTAATGACATGAGTAAACAATTGAATCATAAAGCAAAGACTTTTCATGAATAGTACTTCAAGATAAGCATCAATAAGTCTTGCATAAGAGTTAACTCATAAAGCAATAAATCAAAGTAAAGGTATTGAAGCAACACAAAGGAAGATTGAGTTTCAGCGGTTGCTTTCAACTTATAACATGTATATCTCATGGATATTGTCAATGTAAAGTAATATAACAAGTGCAATATGCAAGTATGTAGGAATCAATGCACAGTTCACACAAGTGTTTGCTTCTTGAGGTGGAGAGAGATAGGTGAACTGACTCAACATAAAAGTAAAAGGGCCCTTCAAAGAGGAAAGCATCGATTGCTATATTTGTGCTAGAGCTTTGGTTTTGAAAACATGAAACAATTTTGTCAACGGTAGTAATAAAGCATATGTATCATGTAAATTATATCTTACAAGTTGCAAGCCTCATGCATAGTATACTAATAGTGCCCGCACCTTGTCCTAATTAGCTCGGATTACCGGGATTATCATCGCAATACACATGTTTTAACCAAGTGTCACAAAGGGGTACCTCTATGCCGCCTGTACAAAGGTCTAAGGAGAAAGTTCGCATTTGGATTTCTCGCTTTTGATTATTCTCAACTTAGACATCCATACCGGGACAACATAGACAACAGATAATGGACTCCTCTTTAATGCATTAGCATGTAGCAACAATTAATGTTCTCATATGAGATTGAGGATATATGTCCAAAACTGAAACTTCCACAATGATTCATGGCTTTAGTTAGCGGCCCAATGTTCTTCTCTAACATTATGCATGCTCTAACCATTAAATGAGTGGTAAATCTCCCTTACTTCAGACAAGACGGACATGCATAGCAACTCACATGATATTCAACAAAGAGTTGATGGCGTCCCCAGAAACATGGTTATCGCACAACAAACAACTTAATAAGAGATAAAGTGCATAAGTACATATTCAATACCACAATAGTTTTTAAGCTATTTGTCCCATGAGCTATATATTGCAAAGACGAATGATGGAAATTTAAAGATAGCACTCGAGCAATTTACTTTGGAATGGCGGAGAAATACCATGTAGTAGGTAGGTATGGTGGACACAAATGGCATAGTGGTTGGCTCAAGGATTTTGGATGCATGAGAAGTATTCCCTCTCGATACAAGGTTTAGGCTAGCAAGGTTATTTGAAACAAACACAAGGATGAACCGGTGCAGCAAAACTCACATAAAAGACATATTGTAAACATTATGAGACTCTACACCGTCTTCCTTGTTGTTCAAAACTCAATACTAGAAATTATCTAGACTTTAGAGATACCAAATATGCAAACCAAATTTTGCAAGCTCTTTGTATTTCTTCATTAATGGGTGCAAAGTATATGATGCAAGAGCTTAAACATGAGCACAACAATTGCCAAGTATCAAATTATTCAAGACATTTTAGAATTACTACATGTAGCATTTCCCGATTCCAACCATATAACAATTTAACGAAGAAGATTCAACATTCGCCATGAATACTATGAGTAAAGCCTAAGGACATATTTGTCCATATGCAACAGCGGAGCGTGTCTCTCTCCCACACAATGAATGCTAGGATCCATTTTATTCAAACAAAAACAAAAACAAACCGACGCTCCAAGCAAAGCACATAAGATGTGATGGAATAAAAATATAGTTTCAGGGGAGGAACCTGATAATGTTGTCGATGAAGAAGGGGATGCCTTTGGCATCCCCAAGCTTAGATGCTTGAGTCTTCTTAAAATATGCAGGGGTGAACCACCGGGGCATCCCCAAGCTTAGAGCTTTCACTCTCTTGATCATATTGTATCATCTCCCTCTCTTGATCCTTGAAAACTTCCTCCACATCAAACTCGAAACAACTCATTAGAGGGTTAGTGCACAATAAAAATTCACATGTTCAGAGGTGACATAATCATTCTTAACACTTCTGGACATTGCACAAAGCTACTGGCCATTAATGGAACAAAGAAATTCATCCATCATAGCAAAAGAGGTAATGCGAAATAAAAGGCAGAATCTGTCAAAACAGAACAGTCCGTAAAGACGGATTTTATTGAGGCACCAGACTTGCTCAAATGAAAATGCCCAAATTTAATGAAAGTTGCGTACATATCTGAGGATCACGCACGTAAATTGGCATATTTTTCTGAGCTACCTACAGAGAGGCAGGTCGAAATTCGTGACAGCAAAGAAATCTGTTTCTGCGCAGTAATCCAAATCTAGTATGAACCTTACTATCAACGACTTTACTTGGCATAACAGTGCACAAAACTAAGATAAGGAGAGGTTGCTACAGTAGTAAACAACTTCCAAGACTCAAATATAAAATAAAAGTACTGTAGTAAAAACATGGGTTGTCTCCCATAAGCGCTTTTCTTTAACGCCTTTCAGCTAGGCGCAGAAAGTGTATATCAAGTGTTATCAAGAGACGAAGTATCAACATCATAATTTGTTCTAATTATAGAATCAAAAGGTAAATTCATTCTCTTTATAGGGAAGTGTTCCATACATTTCTTGAGAGGAAATTGATATTTAATATTACCTTCCTTCATATCAATGATAGCTCCAACAGTTCGAAGAAAAGGTCTTCCCAATATAATGGGACAAGATGCATTGCATTCAATATCCAAGACAACAAAATCAACGGGGACAAGGTTATTGTTAACGGTAATGTGAACATTATCAACTCTCCCCAAAGGTTTCTTTGTAGCATTATCAACAAGATTAACATCCAAATAGCAATTTTTCAATGGTGGCAAGTCAAGCATATCATAAATTTTCTTAGGCATAACGGAAATACTTGCACCAAGATCACATAAAGTATTACAATCAAAATCATTGACCTTCATCTTAATGATGGGCTCCCAACCATCCTCTAACTTTTTAGGAATAGAAGCTTCACGTTCTAGTTTCTCTTCTCTAGCTTTTATGAGAGCATTTGTAATATGTTTTGTGAAAGCCAAGTTTATAGCACTAGCATTAGGACTCTTAGCAAGTTTTTGTAAGAACTTTATAACTTCAGAGATGTGGCAATCATCAAAGTCTAAACCATTATGATCTACAGCAATGGGATCATCATCCCCAATGTTGGAAAAAATTTCAGCAGTTTTATCACAGGCAGTTTCAGCAGTTTTAGCAGTTTCCGGCAGTTTTGCAGGCTTTGTATTAGGAGTGGAAACATTGCCAACACCTATTCTTTCACCATTTTTAGTAGGAGGTGCAGCAACATGTGGAGCATTAGCATTTCTAATGGTGGTAATAGTCCAAACTTTAGCTACATTATTCTCTTTAGCTAGTTTTTCATTTTCTTCTCTTTCCCA
The DNA here is from genome assembly GCA_030979885.1 of Lolium multiflorum. Classification (NCBI taxonomy): domain Eukaryota; kingdom Viridiplantae; phylum Streptophyta; class Magnoliopsida; order Poales; family Poaceae; genus Lolium; species Lolium multiflorum. Next base: position 259,211,759 of record CM061749.1, read on the forward strand.
CCTAGCATGCAATTCAGCCATTAATCTAATATTCTCATTAATTCTAACTTGGATGGCATTTGCTGTAGTAACAATTTTATTTTCAATATCCTTATTAGGCATAACTTTCGATTTCAAAAGATCAACATCAGAGGCAAGACTATCAACCTTAGAAGCGAGAATATCAATTTTATTGAGCTTTTCCTCAACAGATTTGTTAAAAGCAGTTTGTGTACTAATAAATTCTTTAAGCATAGCTTCAAGTCCAGGGGGTGTGTTCCTATTATTGTTTTAAGAATTCCCATAAGAATTACCATAACCGTTACCATTATTATAAGGATATGGCCTATAGTTATTACTAGAATTGTTCCGATAAGCATTGTTGTTGAAATTATTATTTTTAATGAAGTTCACATCAACATGTTCTTCTTGGGCAACTAATGAAGCTAACGGAACATTATTAGGATCAACATTAGTCCTATCATTCACAAGCATAGACATAATAGCATCAATCTTATCACTCAAGGAAGAGGTTTCTTCAACAGAATTTACCTTCTTACCTTGTGGAGCTCTTTCCGTGTGCCATTCAGAGTAATTAATCATCATATTATCAAGGAGCTTTGTTGCTTCACCAAGAGTGATGGACATAAAGGTACCTCCAGCAGCTGAATCCAATAGGTTCCGCGAAGAGAAGTTCAGTCCTGCATAAAAGGTTTGGATGATCATCCAAGTAGTCAGTCCATGGGTTGGGCAATTTTTAACCAAAGATTTCATTCTTTCCCAAGCTTGTGCAACATGCTCATTATCCAATTGTTTAAAATTCATTATGCTACTCCTCAAAGATATAATTTTAGCAGGGGATAATATCTACCAATAAAGCATCCTTGCATTTAGTCCATGAATCAATACTATTTCTAGGCAGAGATAGCAACCAATCTTTAGCTCTTCCTCTTAATGAGAAAGGAAACAATTTTAATTTTATAATGTCACCATCTACATCTTTATACTTTTGCATTTCACACAATTCAACAAAATTATTGAGATGGGCAGCAGCATCATCAGAACTAACACCAGAAAATTGCTCTCTCATAACAAGATTCAGTAAAGCAGGTTTAATTTCAAAGAATTCTGCTGTAGTAGCAGGTGGAGCAATAAGTGTGCATAAGAAATCATTATTATTTGTGGTTGTGAAGTCACACAACTTAGTATTTTCAGGAGTACCCATTTTAGTAGTAGTAAATAAAGTAAACTAGATAAAATAAATGCAAGTAACTAATTTTTTTGTGTTTTTGATATAGAGTGCAAGACAGTAAATAAAGTAAAGCTAGCAACTAATTTTTTTGTGTTTTGATATAATGCAGCAAACAAGAAAGTAAATAAAATAAAGCAAGACAAAAACAAAGTAACGAGATTGGATTGTGGAGACTCCCCTTGCAGCGTGTCTTGATCTCCCCGGCAAAGGCGCCAGAAATTTAGCTTGATGACGCGTAAAGCACACGCCCGTTGGGAACCCCAAGTGGAAGGTGTGATGCGTACAGCAGCAAGTTTCCCTCAGTAAGAAACCAAGGTTTATCGAACCAGTAGGAGTCAAGAAGCACGTCGAAGGTTGATGGCGGCGAGGTGTAGTGCGGCGCAACACCAGGGATTCCGGCGCCAACGTGGAACCTACACAACACAACCAAAGTAATTTGCCCCAACGAAACAGTGAGGTTGTCAATCTCACCGGCTTGCTGTAACAAAGGATTAGATGTATAGTGTGGATGATGATTGTTTGCAGAAAACAGTAAAACAAGTATTGCAGTAGATTGTATTCGATGTAAAGAATAGGACCGGGGTCCACAGTTCACTAGAGGTGTCTCTCCCATAAGATAAATAGCATGTTGGGTGAACAAATTACAGTCGGGCAATTGACAAATAGAGAGGGCATGACCATGCACATACATGATATGATGAGTATAGTGAGATTTAATTGGGCATTACGACAAAGTACATAGACCGCTATCCAGCATGCATCTATGCCTAAAAAGTCCACCTTCAGGTTATCATCCGAACCCCTTCCAGTATTAAGTTGCAAACAACAGACAATTGCATTAAGTATGGTGCGTAATGTAATCAATAACTACATCCTCGGACATAGCATCAATGTTTTATCCCTAGTGGCAACAACACATCCACAACCTTAGAACTTTCTGTCACTGTCCCAGATTTAATGGAGGCATGAACCCACTATCGAGCATAAATACTCCCTCTTGGAGTTAAGAGTAAAAACTTGGCCAGAGCCTCTACTAATAACGGAGAGCATGCAAGATCATAAACAACACATAGGTAATAGATTGATAATCAACATAACATAGTATTCTCTATCCATCGGATCCCGACAAACACAACATATAGCATTACAGATAGATGATCTTGATCATGTTAGGCAGCTCACAAGATCCAACAATGAAGCACATAAGGAGAAGACGACTGCTATGGACCCATAGTCCAGGTGAACTACTCACTCATCACTCCGGAGGCGACCATGGCGGTGAAGAGTCCTCCGGGAGATGATTCCCCTCTCCGGCAGGGTGCCGGAGGCGATCTCCTGAATCCCCGAGATGGGATTGGCGGCGGCGGCGTCTCGAAGGGTTTTCCGTATGTGGCTCTCGGCGGGGGTTTGCGACGGAGGCTTTAAGTAGGCGGAAGGGCAGCCTCGGAAGGTCACGGGGCCCACACAACAGGGCCGCGCGGGCCCTATGCTGGCCGCGCCGCCCTAGTGTGGCGCCCCGTGGCCCCACTTCGTCTTCTCTTCGGTCTTCGGAAGCTTCGTGGCAAAATAGGACCCTGGCGTTGATTTCGTCCAATTCCGAGAATATTTCTTTACTAGGATTTCTGAAACCAAAAACAGCAGAAAACAGCAACTGGCTCTTCGGCATCTCGTTAATAGGTTAGTGCCGGAAAATGCATAAATACGACATAAAGTATGCATAAAACATGTAGATATCATCAATAATGTGGCATGGAACATAAGAAATTATCGATACGTCGGAGACATATCAGTTATTTAAGCAAGTATGCATACATTGTTAGAGAAGAGCAAGGGGCCGCTAACCGAAGCCATGCTTAATCATGGTGAAAGTTTCAGAAACTAGCATCCTCAATAGGAAGAGTGAAAAAAGTAAGAGAAAAAGAGAGTGGAAAAATAAAAAAAAAATAAAAAAAAAGAAAGAGTATGATAAAAAAGTGAGAGAGAGTTAGAGAGGATGCTCAACGTGTGTTGTTGATGAGGACATCCCTACCTCACTACCACCTCCTTCATTACCAACTGAAGATGAACCTGCTGTGAAGCTCAAGTCCAATGAAGTCAGGATTGGACCAATGACACGAGCTCGTGCGAAGCTACTTAAACAACAGGTGAACTTGTTCCTAAACGATACCTTGATTGATGAGAACTTTATACTACCTAAGTCCTATTACTTATGTATCATTAGGTATGAAGAGGAGACAAGCATCGCACGAGGAGGAGAGGATCAGCTAGACGTGAAGATGGACGTGGCGCTGGACAAGGAGCTGGACATGAAGATATATCATGGACGCGCGAGAGAGAGGAGGAATGCGCGAGAGGAGAAGAAGTCCAAGCCGCACCCGTCGACCGGCCGGCGCGCCGGTCCTGGCCCGGTCCAACGGGCGGCAGACGGATCGGCCCGCGCCAACCGGGCGTTCCGCGGCGCAACCGGGCGAGTGCGAGCCACACGTCCCGCCACCCGGTCGTCATCCGGTCCCTGGCCCGGTCTAGACCGGACCGGCCGGTCCCTGGCCTGGTCGACCGCCCCCCAGACCGGCCGTGTCCGAGTCTGTCTCGACCAGATCTATTCTGGATCGGTTATTCTTGTATCTTTTCGACCAGAAGTCGTCCCGGATGCCTATATAAGTGCCCAGGACGCCCCCTAGCTGCTTTAGACCACGTTTAAGATAAACCCTAGTTCTTAGTTGTTTGCTCTGCAAAACTATTGAATTCTCTACACCATATTGCTTGATATTGTGTAGATCCGAAAAGTCTTGTGTGATCTGTTGTTCCATTGGGAATTAGAAGGTTGCAACTTACCGCTTCGTGGTCGGCGGCTACGTGCGCAAGTGTGTGGAGTTGCGAATATCTTGCAGGGTTGAGAGCTGTTGCATTGGCGACAGGGACCAATCGAGAGATCTCGTTGCGTCATACAAGTTATCATCCACTACATCGTCGTGTTCCTCCGCTGCTATCACCCCGTGATCATCATCACCACCGTTGCTTACTGAGAAGATCGGGCCACCCCTTATCATCTTGGTATCAGATTCTCGGGTTCCCTCGGTAAGCCATCCACAATCCACCCCATAGTTGAGTTGTGAGTGTTTTCCTATCCAGAAAAAGCCAAAAATATTAGGGTTAGGGTTTGCCATAGCTTTAGATTGCACTAATTTCAAGTTTTAGTTGCTTTTCGTAGTTGTTTTTGCGTCTCTTTATCTTTCATCTAGTAGAATTGTTAGGGTTTGTGTTTTCTCTATCATCTAGTTTCTCATATTGTGTTAGTTTTTTTACTCCGAGTCCACATAGCGTACAGTGTTCTTGTTCCCAACCATAGACACAGCCTCTCGATACAAAGTGACTAGGAACTTCCCCAGAAGAGACTAGTTTTACCGCTCGACAGGCTGCTCTTAGGGTTTTGGTGCTTTGCATATCTTGTTCGCCGTGTTATCAAGGAATTGTGTCATAAAAAAATAGAAAATTGAAAAGAAGCAAAAAGAGCTACATAGCTGCGTTACAAAAAGAAAATACAGATAGAAAAGTGAAGTGCTAGTTGAATCAAGTGAAGTCCTAAGTTTTTTTTAACTGCACCCGTAGTTGAGCAATCTTGTGTCTGTTCGTTGAGCTTTGCTAGCGTCTCTCGAGTGCATTGCAACCTTTCCTCCATATAGTTGCATTGCCACATTTATCGCCTTGTGTGAGTATCTTTGGTTGTCTACGGTCAGCGCTAGAGCTTGTTATTGGTGCAAATAGGTAGCCTACCTACAGCCCCACATATACCCTGCTTTGTCGTGTGATTGTTCTTATACCCTTGATATTCGCTTTGCTACATCCGTGCACTAGTTGTTACTACAAGTGGTAAGCAACACTAATTTACTTTGGAACGGTAAGATCTCCTTTTCTTATCAGTTTTTGAGTGAGTTGTGAGAGTACCACCATATATTTTGATTTAGTGCACTAACCTACTAATCATGTCTGCTAGTGATCATAAGCTTGTTAACCAGGAAAACAAGGATTCCGCAGATATCATCACATGGAGGGAGTTTGAAGCTCTTCGGAAGGAGATGCGACGTGAATTCCGTGCTCAGGACGATGTGCTTAATGGAAAGGTTGAAGTGATCAACCAAAAGTTGGATGCTACTAATGCGACCGTCACCACAATGGCTGATCAAGTGACGGATAAACAGCGCAGTCTTGCAGATATGCGCCTCGCTATTGAGAATTTGACTGCACAACAACAACAAGACGATGACGAAGATCCTGAGCTTCAAGATGATGCACACAATGCTCGTGGTGTGCCACGTGGTAATCGTCCTCGTGGTTGGGCTCCACTTGGTCGCAATGGTCGTGGCCAAGATGAGGAAGATGGATGGGGTAAGCCCAAGTTCTCTATACCCAAGTTTGAAGGAGGAGCTGATGTTGAAGAATATCTCACTTGGGAGCTCAATATTGAGAAGTTATGGAATTTGCATCCACATTACACTGAAGATAGGAAGATCAAGCTTGCTTCTTCCGAATTTGATGGCTATGCATTGCGTTGGTGGGATGCATTTGTTCGTAACCGAGACGAAGATGGTGAGCAACCTATACGCACATGGCGTGCTATGAAGGAGGCAATGAATTCTCGCTTTGTGCCTACAAATTACTTGCGGAATATATTTGATAAGTTGACACTATTGAGGCAAGGTGTGAAGATTGTTGATGAATATTACATGGAGATGGAGATGCTTATGCAGCGTGGCCGTGTCCGTGAGTCTCTAGAGATGACAATGCAGCGTTTTCTCAACGGTTTGAAGTATGATATCAAAGGCATTGTTCGTCACTACAGTTACACCAATATGAATCAATTGTTACATCATGCAAGAGAAGCTGAATCACAGTTGGCTGAAGAAGCAAAGGTGAAAGGTCGTGCTACGGGAGCTGGGCGTTTCACACCCCGCGCGCCCTCATCTACGGCGCCGGCGCCTTCGACGCGCTCCGCTCCTTACTCTACTCCGCCTAGCAAACCGGTCTCCAATGTATCTAATGCAAAGAAGTCCGAATCTGCTGCAAGTACGAGTGGTTCTAGCATGTCTACAGCGCGCAACCGTGATATGCTTTGTCATACATGTGGTGGCAAGGGTCACTTCAAGAGAGATTGTCCTAACCGCAAAGTCATGATTATCAATGAGGACAATGAGTATGAGACTGGAGATGATGTTGATCCTAATGCTCCAGAAGATGATGACTATGACACTGATGGTGAAGATGCATATCCGTCTGATGCTCGCACCATTGTTGTGTCACAGCGTGCTCTTAATGTGTTGCCTAGTGCATCTACTCAACGCTGCAGTTTGTTCCAAACCAAGGCTTTAGTTGGTCCTGACAAGGCTTGCAAGGTCATTATTGATGGCGGGAGTTGCCGCAACTTAGCAATCAAGGAGTTGTGTACCAAGCTGAAGTTGATGTACCTACCGCACCCGCATCCATACTATATTCAATAGTTGAGCGACAATGGCGAGATGACGGTAAACCACATGGTGCGTGTTGAGTTTGCTATTGGACCGTATAAGGATTGCATTGACTTTGATGTGGTTCCTATGACAGTGTGTCACCTACTATTGGGTCGGCCTTGGCTCTATGACCGTTCTGTACAACACAATGGCCGTGCCAATACATATCACTTGGAGTACAAGGGCAAGAAAATTAACTTACAGCCTATGTCACCACAACAAATTGTCAATGAGCCTCGTCAAAAGATTGAAGTCAACTTGGAGGATGCTCCTTTAGATAGGCGAGAGAATTGTAATATTGTGAGTGATATAACGAAAAGTGAGTGAGTGAATTCCTTAGTTTCTTTAGCCACCAAAGAAGACATGTGAGAATTTAGTGAGGATCCTACGGCCATGCCTCTTGTGCTTTTGTACAGGGGTACGGTTTTGGTTTCTAACGACATGACCCCTCTTCCTCTTGGTGTTTCTAATGTTTTGCAGGAATTTGGCGACGTGTTTCTGGATGAGGTACCCGCAGGACTACCACCATTGTGAGGTATTGAGCATCAAATCGACTTGATTCCCGGAGCTTCGCTACCCAATCGGGCACCATATAGAACGAACCCCGAAGAGACGAAGGAAATACAGAAGCAAGTACAAGCGCTACTCGACAAAGGTTATATCCGCATAAGCCTTAGTCCTTGTGTTGTTCCTGTTATTTTAGTTCCTAAGAAAGATGGTACATGGCGTATGTGCGTAGATTGTAGAGCTATAAACAACATTACTATTCGATATCGTCACCCTATTTACCGTTTAGAGGATATGCTAGATGAATTGAGTGGTGCTGATGTGTTCTCTAATATTGATTTGCGTAGTGGTTATCATAAAATTAGGATGAAAGAAGGGGATGAGTGGAAAACTGCCTTTAAAACAAAATTTGGTTTATATGAGTGGTTAGTAATGCCTTTTGGTTTGACTAATGCACCTAGCACTTTCATGAGACTGATGAACCATGTTTTGCGTGAATTTATTGGCAAATTTGTGGTTGTATACTTTGATGACATATTAATCTACAACCGCAATGAATCTGATCATACTATACATATTCGACATGTTTTGCAAGTGTTGCGTGATAATAAACTCTATGGTAATCTTGAGAAGTGCACATTTTGCAAAGATAAGGTCATATTTCTTGGTTATGTTGTCTCTAAGCATGGAGTAGAAGTAGATGTGTCTAAAATTGAAGCTATTCAAAATTGGCCTACTCCCATGAATGTGAGTCAAGTAAGAAGTTTTCATGGTCTAGCTGGGTTTTATAGAAGATTTGTGCCTAACTTTAGTACTATTGCTGCACCTTTGAATGATTTGACTAAAAAGGGTGTTGTCTTTGAGTGGGGCGCAGCCCAAGATCATGCTTTTGATGAACTTAAGAGATTGTTAACTTCTGCACCGTTGCTTGCACTTCCTGATTTCAATAAGCAATTTGAGATTGAATGTGATGCTAGTGGTATTGGAATTGGTGGTGTGTTGATGCAAGAGGGTCGCCCAATTGCATATTTTTCTGAGAAACTTTCTGGTGCTAAGTTGAACTATCCTATATATGATAAAGAATTGTATGCTTTAATTAGAGTTCTTGAGGTTTGGCAACATTATTTGTGGCCAAAAGAATTTATCATACATTCTGATCATGAAGCTTTAAAATATCTGAAAGCCCAATCTACTTTGCATAAGCGTCTAGCTAAGTGGGTTGAGTTCATTGAGTCTTTTCCATACATTATTAAGCATAAGAAGGGAAAAGATAATATTGTTGCTGATGCTCTATCTAGGAAGAATATGCTATTAACTCAACTTGATGTTAAAATTCCTGGTTTAGAGATACTATGTGATTTGTATGCCACTGATCATGATTTTGCTGAACCATATCGCTTATGTGCTCTTGGTAAAGCATGGGAAAAATATCACATACATGATGGGTTCTTGTTTAGGGCTAACAAACTATGTGTTCCAGAATCGTCTGTGCGTTTGCTCTTATTGCAGGAATCACATGCTGGAGGTTTGATGGGTCACTTTGGGCGTGAGAAGACGCTACTCATGCTAGCTGACCACTTTTATTGGCCAAAGATGAGGCGGGACGTGGATAGATATGTGAAGAGATGCATTACTTGCAACAAGTCCAAGTCCAAGCTGAAGCCTCACGGTTTGTATACTCCTTTACCGACACCTACTACACCTTGGGAAGACATTAGTATGGATTTTGTGTTGGGTTTGCCACGTACTAAAAGAGGCCATGATTCTATATTTGTGGTAGTGGACAGATTTTCTAAAATGTCACACTTTATTGCCTGCCACAAAAGCGACGATGCGTCACATATTGCTAACCTGTTTTTCAGGGAGATTGTGTGACTACATGGAGTCCCGAAGACTATTGTTTCTGATCGTGATGTGAATTTCATGAGCTACTTCTGGAAGACGCTGTGGAGAAAGTTGGGGACGAAGCTACTGTTCAGTACTACTTGTCATCCCCAAACTAATGGTCAAACTGAAGTGGTGAATAGAACCTTGTCACAACTGTTGAGATCCATGATCAAGAAGAACCTGAAGGAGTGGGAAGAGTGTTTGCCGCATGTGGAATTTGCTTACAACAGGGCGGTACATTCTACCACGGAGCTATGTCCTTTTGAGGTGGTGTATGGTTTCAAACCCATTACTCCGCTTGATTTGTTGCCTTTGCCCATACATGAGAGAGTCAATATGGAGGCATCCAAGAGGGCAGATTTTGTGAAGAAGATTCATGTGAAGACTAAAGAGTTGATCGAGAAGAAAGGCAAGAGCAATGCTGCAAGGATGAATAAGAAGCGTAAGGAGATGTTGTTCAAGCCTGGTGATATGGTCTGGGTACATTTTCGCAAGGATAGGTTCCCGAAGCTGCGGAAGTCTAAGTTGAAGCCTCGTGGTGCTGGTCCTTACAAAGTGCTTGCCAAGATCAATGATAATGCATACTCGATAGATCTTCCAATTGATGAGTTTGGTGTCAGTAATTCTTTCAATGTTGCTGATTTGACACCATATGACGGAGAAGACCTTGGAGCATCGAGGTCGACGCCTTTTGAAGGGGGGGAGATGATGAGGACATCCCTACCTCACTACCACCTCCGTCATTACCAACTGAAGATGAACCTGCTGTGAAGCTCAAGTCCAATGAAGTCAGGATTGGACCAATGACACGAGCTCGTGCGAAGCTACTTAAACAACAGGTGAACTTGTTCCTAAACGATACCTTGATTGATGAGAACTTTATACTACCTAAGTCCTATTACTTATGTATCATCAGGTATGAAGAGGAGACAAGCATCGCACGAGGAGGAGAGGAGCAGCTGGACGTGAAGATGGACGTGGAGCTGGACAAGGAGCTGGACATGAAGATATCTCATGGACGCGCGAGGGAGGAGAGGGAGGCATGCGCGAGAGGAGAAGAAGAAGTCCAGGCCGGCCCACACCGGTCGGGCCGCCGCCACGCCGGCGCCGATCCCGGCGGTCCAACCGGGCGGCGGACGGATCGGCCCGCGCCAACCGGGCGTTCGCGACTACAGGGGCGGAGTCGAGCCACACGTCCCGCCACCCGGTCGTCATCCGGTCCCTGGCGGTTCAGCCGGACCGGCCGGTCCCAGGCCGGTCGACCGGCCCCCACCGGCCGTGTCCGAGTCTGTCTCGACCGGATCTATTCAGGTCGGTTATTCTTGTATCTTTTCGACCAGAAGTCGTCCCGGACGCCTATATAAGTGCCCAGGACCCCCCTAGCTGCTTTAGACCACGTTTAAGATAAACCCTAGTTCTTAGTTGTTTGCTCTGCAAAACTATTGAATTCCCTACACCATATTGCTTGATATTGTGTAGATCTGAAAAGTCTTGTGTGATCTGTTGTTCCATTGGGAATTAGAAGGTTGCAACTTACCGCTTCGTGGTCGGCGGCTACGTGCGCAAGTGTGTGGAGTTGCGAATATCTTGCAGGGTTGAGAGCTGTTGCATTGGCGACAGGGACCAATCGAGAGATCTCGTTGCGTCATACAAGTTATCATCCACTACATCGTCGTGTTCCTCCGCTGCTATCACCCCGTGATCATCATCACCACCGTTGCTTACTGAGAAGATTGGGCCACCCCTTATCAGTTGTTCATGTTGTCCTGGTATGGATGGCCTATAGTTGAGATACCCATCTCCTTTGGTCCTTTGTACATGCGGAATGAAGGTACCCCATTGCGATACTTGGTTGAAACATGTATGTTGAAAAGTTTTAGTAACCCGAAGTTTTGAAATGAGAGGTGTAGTCCTTAGCATTCACTACCAGGAAAACCCTTATAGGTAGGAATGTATTCTGTGGTGCGCCTAAAAGTGCGTGCTCCACAAAAATAATTGTGTGGCGCATAGGCTAATATGCGCCATAGAATTATTGCTTTCTGTGGCGCATGTAGCCAGATGCGGCACATAAAGTTTGTGGGGCCCACGTGGGGTCCGGTACTGCACATGGGTGAAGGCAATTATGGCGCATGTGCCAACATGCGCCACAGAAAGGTGGACTTTTGTGGCGCATGTTGGCATATCGCGCATGATCTCTGTGGGGCCCACACCTAAAGTGCCAGGTTCATGTTTCTGTGGTGGATATGCATATGCGCCACAGAAAGTGCGAATAGATATAGGGTTTTATGCAGCTTTCCCCCTCTCCTCTTCCACCCCCACCCTTTTCATTCTTGTCTCCTCCAACCAGCTCGTCTTGCTCCTTCCTCCCACTTCATTTTGGTCATACTTTTCTCCATTGTTGATAGCTCTAAACCTATTTCGGTTGATATATTTGTGAGGGGAAGCCACTCCCACTTGTAGAGGGTACTAAAAACCACCCTTTTCTTTGCTCCTCCACATCCCCCTTGCTCTATTATTTTCTCTCCAAGACCCCAACCTCTTGCTCCACTATGGTTGGTAGATTTGTGGCGCATATTCGTTCACTACGAGGATTAAACGAAAAAAATGCTAGCTTCCTGCCACTCCAAGGCCGGACATTTTGAGTGGCCGCTTGCGTCACCGACATGTCCTCGTACTTCAATCTGAGTCTCCCTCGCTCTCCATCACTCTATCTTCTATGACCACAAAATGACCAGTCTCCTCCCATTGCATTGCCTAAATCCATCGAGCACCGACCGGTGGTCGGATCACAGCAGCTGCCCCTCCACTTTGTCCCTCCGGAGGTGTATCCGTGCTTGCTTCTAGTTTTAATCGAAACATCACAGCTAATATATATGGTTGTGTGAATCAATATGGGTGAAGGATTACCCTTTAATGAAAAAATCATGCACATGGCCCACCTGTTGACGTCAGAAACCCACCGGCGGGCGGCGACGGTCAACACGGTAGAGCCGGGAACAACTAGGGCTGCGGCTGGCCCCAGTCCCTCAGAGCCGCAAAGCCTCCTGGTCGCACGTCCGATGTTTATCACAAGGGCGTGCCACCTCCTATACCTGGTCAGGAAGGTGTGGATGATGCCTCGCTTAGTTTCCTGCAGGGCACACACGTAAACGTTAAATACGAGCCTCGATCGGCTCTCAGGTTATCCCGTGAATCGGCTCAAAGAGCCGATCCACCCATGATTCGACGGGGTGTCCGAATATATGGTGGTCCTGCTTGATCAAGATAAAGCTGATTAGATCTACGACGATTTAGGGTTTTCACCGCATAATCGGATCATCCTACTCACGATTGGGCCTCGCGCTCGCGCACGGTGACCGTAAGCCGATCCTAGAGAGGGCCTAAAAACCAACACGAGGTTGATCATCGGAACGTCCTTTCTAGGGCTAGCAAACGCCACCCTACACGCCGCTGGATCCTCCAACCCTTTGTAAGGCCTAACTATTGCGGATATTAAACTAATCCTTGATGAAACAAGGAGCAACCGTAACGGATCAGATCTACTAAACTATGATCAAGCGGGGTGCCGCCCCTACACCTAAGATAGGTGTAAGGGCGGCTAGACATGCAAGGGTTGCACTACGAAAGCATGTAATTCGAAGAACAATGCTAACCCTAACATGTCTAAGATAACTACGTTGCTCGCCATCAAAAAGGCTTCAGTACGAGCAACGCATGAACAACGTGGGCAGGCTTGTGCTGCCTAGATCGCAAGATGCGATCTAGGCAGCATGGTGCTTACCGGTAGAAACCCTCGAGACGAAGGAGTTGGCGATGCGCCGAGATTTGTTTGTGGTTGAACGTTGGTTGTTGTTTATTCCATAAACCCTAGATACATATTTATAGTCCAGCGGACTTTCTAATGTGGGCGTGCACTAAACCGTGCACAAGATAAACTCTAACTTCTAAGCTAAGATGCGATCTAATATGTTACAGATACATGGGCAGTTTAGCCCAACTTGGTAAAAAAGGCCGATTCATGTACTTCTTCCACGTATTTCTTTAATTCCTTCTTCAATCGCGGCCCACCTCTAACTCGGCCAGATTCTGGTGATAACACATGCCCCCCTGGTTTTGGAAATGATAATTTCAAAACCATTCTGTTTTTTTCTCGAGGGGTCATGAGCGGAACCGTCGCAGTATCCTTCATCATGACGTCTTGCCTTCTCAACTCTTCCGCGTGATTTGACCGTCGTCTTCGGGCACCGCCTCCTCGGAAACTGCTGTGGCATTGCATTTCTACTATAGGCCCCTTATTTAACCGCCCTGAGTAGTTTGCCACTTCATCCCTTCGTTCCGTTCCGGCCATCGACACCCTAAAAACCCCCAATCTCCATAGCCATGTCTTCCTCCTCCTCCTCGTCGGTCTTCTCTGACTCTTCCTCTTCTCGCGAGCCAACGCCGGAGTGGGTCTCGTTGGCGGCGCACGACATGCTCGCCCCGACGACGTGGGACAGAGAGGATCATGATTCCTCCATCTGGTCTGAGGACGACAAATCCCTGACCGATGGAGAGGGCGACCTTCAATTCCTCGTCGAAGGGGAAGAGGAGGCGGAAAGTGAGGGCGACTGCTTCTCCTGGAACGATTTCACCTCCTCCGATGAATCATCGGAGGAGGATGACGACGACTCCCTTGAAGGTTACCCACCAGCGAAGCGCCTCCGCACCTGGTGGGATGACGACAGCGACGACGATGATGATGAAGATGAGGCTCCCGTAGAAGGCTACGGAAGCTCTGATGAGGAGCCTATCGCAGCTGCGCGGAGCAGCGACGACGAGGGCAGCAATGGCCCCTAGATTGGGGATTAGTAGTAGCAGTCGGCTTTTGTGCTCCCTTCCCCTAGCAATCGGCTCTTTTCTTGTAAGAAATCTCCATTATTAATGAAGAGAATACTTCCCAATTAGTCTCGCTTTATTGTCAACTTTGCCGATCGCCGAACGAAGTCGTTATGCCAAAAACCGATAACAAGGCATCGGCTTGCACTACAGAAGCAATTTGAGGCACAACCGTTGCCACTCCACACAGTCCAATGGGTCTAGCTCCCGCCCAAACCATCATAATCGTGTAGATTGAACTCCCAAATATTATGATCTGGATCGAGCTTGTTCCGCTAGAGTCGATGGCCATGCATCGGCTTTTATTATTCTGAAGTCGATGCCCGTGCATCGGCTGTTAGCATACTGTTGCCTTCGCATGTTTTCTCAAGTCGATGTCTGTACATCGGCTGTGTTTTTTTTTTACCGGCCGATCTAAAAATCGGCCTCCATATCTCACTGCCCATCCTCCCACATGCTTGGGAAATACTTCTTGAGATGTTGGCCGTTGACGGCCACTGGGAAGTTCACACCATCCAACTGCTCAAGCATGTAGGCATTGCCCTTCAGAACCTGGATGACTTTATAAGGACCATGCCAATTAGGAGACCATTTGCCGTACGCTTTATCCCTGGTTCCTAGCTTCCCATACCAGATCACCAACTTGAAACTCCTTTGGTCTAACCTTCTTATTGTAGGCACGAGCTACCCTGGCTTTGTTCTCCTTAATCTTCTCCAATGACCAAAGCCTAAGTTCTGTTGCGTCCTCAATAGTGTCACTCATCAAAGCTGCATATTCTTCAGCTGTCAGATCATTCTGAAACGTGACACGTCTTGATCCAGCCGTAATTTCCCAAGGTAATACGGCTTCCTGTCCATAGACAAGCTGGTACGGTGAAGTCTTTATAGCTCCATGGCACGACATGCGGTAGGCCCATAATGCTTCTGATAACTTCTCATGCCAATCCCTAGGGTTCTCGTCAATCTTTCTCTTGATCAGCTTGATTAAACTCTGATTGGACGCTTCAGCCTGCCCATTAGCTTGAGCATAGTACGGAGATGATCGGATCAGTTTAATCCCCATGTCATCGCAGAACTTCCTGAATTCTTTAGAAACAAAGACCGAACCTCCATCGGTCGTGATAGTTTGGGGAATCCCGAACCTATGAATCACGTGTTCTTTCACAAACTTGATCACATCTTCTGATTTCACCTTCTTCATAGGGACGGCTTCCACCCACTTGGTGAAGTAGTCTGTGATGGCCAAAATCCATTCATGTTTTTTACTTGACGCCGGATGGATTTTGCCGATCATATCCATGCCCCACCCTCGGAACGGCCAAGGCTTGATGATAGGGTTCATCGCTGATGCTGGTACCATCTGAATCTTCCCAAACATCTGGCATGCTTGGCACCCCTTGTAGTAATTGAAGCAATCTTCAAGCATGGTGGGCCAATAAAACCCTGAGCGCCTGATAGCCACTTCATTTTGTGAGCCGACTGGTGAGTTCCACAGGCGCCTTCGTGCACCTCATGTAAGAGCCGATTAGACTCAGTTGGTCCCAGGCACTTGAGTAATAACCCTTCCAACGTCCTGTAGAACATATCATCTCCTATGAGGACATACTTCATGGCTTTGTATCTTATCCGTTTGGGTGCCCCCCGAGCCGAATCTTTTAAGTAATTGAAGATTTCGGCTCTCCAATCATCCTGCTCCAGGAATTGCACCTGGACTTCCGACCCTTCAGGTGTATCTATATAGCCTGATGCCATTTGTGCGAGATTGTTGGCCTCGGTGTTTTGGGCTCTTGGGACCCAATTAAAGTTGATGTACCGAAACTGTGTCATCAACTCACGGCATTCCATCCAATATGGGAAAAGCAATTCACTTTCGCACTTGTATTCCTCCGTGAGCTGGTTAATCACCAACTTAGAGTCTCCAAACAGCTCTACTGCCTCTGCCCCGGCTTCTGATGGCGTGTATTTCACACGTTCGTTGGGCAACCCCAAGAGGAAGGTATGATGCGCACAGCAGCAAGTTTTCCCTCAGAAAGAAACCAAGGTTTATCGAACCAGGAGGAGCCAAGAAGCACGTTGAAGGTTGATGGCGGCGGGATGTAGTGCGGCGCAACACCGGGGATTCCGGCGCCAACGTGGAACCTGCACAACACAACCAAAGTACTTTGCCCCAACGAAACAGTGAGGTTGTCAATCTCACCGGCTTGCTAACAAAGGATTAACCGTATTGTGTGGAAGATGATTGTTTGCAGAGAAAACAGTAAAACAAGTATTGCAGTAGATTGTATTTCAGTAAAGAGAATTGGACCGGGGTCCACAGTTCACTAGAGGTGTCTCTCCCATAAGACAAACAGCATGTTGGGTGAACAAATTACAGTTGGGCAATTGACAAATAAAGAGAGCATGACCATGCACATACATATTATGATGAGTATAGTGAGATTTAATTGGGCATTACGACAAAGTACATAGACCGCCATCCAACTGCATCTATGCCTAAAAAGTCCACCTTCAGGTTATCATCCGAACCCCCTCCAGTATTAAGTTGCAAACAACAGACAATTGCATTAAGTATGGTGCGTAATGTAATCAACAACTACATCCTTAGACATAGCATCAATGTTTTATCCCTAGTGGCAACAGCACAACACAACCTTAGAACTTTCTGTCACTGTCCCAGGTGTCAATGCAGGCATGAACCCACTATCGAGCATAAGTACTCCCTCTTGGAGTTAAAAGCATCTACTTGGCCAGAGCATCTACTAGTAACGGAGAGCATGCAAGATCATAAACAACACATAAGCATAACTTTGATAATCAACATAACAAGTATTCTCTATTCATCGGATCCCAACAAACGCAACATATAGAATTACAGATAGATGATCTTGATCATGATAGGCAGCTCACAAGATCCGACAATGATAGCACAATGGGGAGAAGACAACCATCTAGCTACTGCTATGGACCCATAGTCCAGGGGTAGACTACTCACTCATCACTCCGGAGGCGACCATGGCGGTGTAGAGTCCTCCGGGGGTGATTCCCCTCTCGGCAGGGTGCGGAGGCGATCTCCTGGATCCCGAGATGGGATCGGCGGTGACGGCGTCTCAGTAAGGTTTTCCGTATCGTGGCTCTCGGTACTGGGGGTTTCGTCACGGAGGCTTTAAGTAGGCGGAAGGGCAAGTCAGGAGGGGGCACAGGGGCCCCACACCATAGGTCGGCGCGGCCAAGGGGGGGGCCGCGCCGCCCTAGGGTTTGGCCACCCTGTGGCCCCACTTCGTCTCGTCTTCGGTCTTCTGGAAGCTTCGTGGAAAAATAGGCCCCTGGGCTTTGATTTCGTCCAATTCCGAGAATATTTCCTTACTAGGATTTCGAAACCAAAAACAGCAGAAAAGACAACTGGCACTTCGGCATCTTGTTAATAGGTTAGTTCCAGAAAATGCACAAATATGACATAAAGTGTGCATAAAACATGTAGATAACATCAATAATGTGGCATGGAACACAAGAAATTATCGATACGTCGGAGACGTATCAGCATCCCCAAGCTTAGTTCTGCTCGTCCCGAGCAGGTAAACGATAACAAAGATAATTTCTGGAGTGACATGCCATCATAATCTGATCATACTATTTGTAAAGCATATGTAGTGAATGCAGCGATCAAAACAATATGTATGACATGAGTAAACAAGTGAATCATATAGCAAAGACTTTTCATGAATAGCACTTCAAGACAAGCATCAATAAGTCTTGCATAAGAGTTAACTCATAAAGCAATAATTCAAAGTAAAGGTATTGAAGCAACACAAAAGAAGATTAAGTTTCAGCGGTTGCTTTCAACTTGTAACATGTATATCTCATGGATATTGTCAACATAGAGTAATATAATAAGTGCAATAAGCAAGTATGTAGGAATCAATGCACAGTTCACACAAGTGTTTGCTTCTTGAGGTGGATAGAAATAGGTGAACTGACTCAACATTGAAAGTAAAAGAATGGTCCTCATAGAGGAAAAGCATCGATTGCTATATTTGTGCTAGAGCTTTGATTTTGAAAACATGAAACAATTTTGTCAACGGTAGTAATAAAGCATATGCATCATGTAAATTATATCTTATAAGTTGCAAGCCTCATGCATAGTGTACCAATAGTGCTCGCACCTTGTCCTAATTAGCTTGGACTACCTGGATTATCACCGCAATACATATGCTTTAACCAAGTTTCACAAAGGGGTACCTCTATGCCGCCTGTACAAAGGTCTAAGGAGAAAGCTCGCATTTGGATTTCTCGCTTTTGATTATTCTCAACTTAGACATCCATACCGGGACAACATAGACAACAGATAATGGACTCCTCTTTTAATGCTTTAAGCATTTGACAACAATTAATTCTTTTCTCATTAGAGATTTGAGGATGTTTGTCCAAAACTGAAACTTCCACCATGGATCATGGCTTTAGTTAGCGGCCCAATGTTCTTCTCTAACAATATGCATGCTCAAACCATTCAACTCAGTGTAGATCGCCCTTACTTCAGACAAGACGAACATGCATAGCAACTCACATGAAATTCAACAATGAGTTGATGGCGTTCCCCAGAAACATGGTTATCGCACAACAAGCAACTTAATAAGAGATAAAGTGCATAATTACATATTCAATACCACAATAGTTTTTAAGCTATTTGTCCCATGAGCTATATATTGCAAAGGTGAATGATGGAATTTTTAAAGGTAGCACTCAAGCAATTTACTTTGGAATGGCGGGAAAATACCATGTAGTATAGGTAGGTATGGTGGACACAAATGGCATAGTGGTTGGCTCAAGTATTTTGGATGCATGAGAAGTAATCCCTCTCGATACAAGGTTTAGGCTAGCAAGGCTTATTTGAAACAAACACAAGGATGAACCGGTTCAGCAAAACTCACATAAAAGACATATTGAAAACATTATAACACTCTACACCGTCTTCCTTGTTGTTCAAACTCAATACTAGAAATTATCTAGACCTTTGAGAAACCAAATATGCAAACCAAATTTTAGCATGCTCTATGTATTTCTTCACTAATAGGTGCAAAGTATATGATGCAAGAGCTTAAACATGAGCACAACAATTGCCAAGTATCACATTACCCAAGACATTTTTAGCAATTACTACATGTATCATTTTCCAATTCCAACCATATAACAATTTAACGAAGGAGAAACTTCGCCATGAATACTATGAGTAGAAACCAAGGACATATTTGTCCATATGCTACAGCGGAGCGTGTATCTCTCCCATAAAGTGAATGCTAGGATCCATTTTATTCAAACAAAACAAAAACAAAAACAAACCGACGCTCCAAGAAAAAGCACATAAGATGTGGCCGAATAAAAATGTAGTTTCAGGGGAGGAACCTGATAATTTGTCGATGAAGAAGGGAATGCCTTGGGCATCCCCAAGCTTAGACGCTTGAGTCTTCTTGATATATGCAGGGGTGAACCACGGGGTGCATCCCCAAGCTTAGAGCTTTCACTCTCCTTGATCATGTTGCATCATACTCCTCTCTTGATCCTTGAAAACTTCCTCCACACCAAACTCGAAACAACTCATTAGAGGGTTAGTGCACAATATAAATTGACATATTCAGAGGTGACACAATCATTCTTAACACTTCTGGACATTGCATAATGCTACTGGACATTAGTGGATCAAAGAAATTCATCCAACATAGCGAAAGAGGCAATGCGAAATAAAAGGCAGAATCTGTCAAAACAGAACAGTTCGTATTGACGAATTTTAAAATGGCACCAGACTTGCTCAAACGAAAATGCTCAAATTGAATGAAAGTTGCGTACATATCTGAGGATCATGCTCGTAAATTGGCATAATTTTCTGAGCTACCTACAGGGAGGTGGACCCAGATTCGTGACAGCAAAGAAATCTGGAACTGCGCAGTAATCCAAATCTAGTACTTACTTTTCTATCAACGGCTTAACTTGGCACAACAAAACTCAAAACTAAGATAAGGAGAGGTTGCTACAGTAGTAAACAACTTCCAAGACACAAAATAAAAACAAAGTACTGTAGGTAAAAACATGGGTTGTCTCCCATAAGCGCTTTTCTTTAACGCCTTTCAGCTAGGCGCAGAAAGTGTGTATCAAGTAACATCAAGAGATGAAGCATCAACATCATAATTTGTTCTAATAATAGAATCATAAGGTACCTTTATTCTCTTTCTAGGGAAGTGTTCCATACCTTTCTTGAGAGGAAATTGATATTTTATATTACCTTCCCTCATATCAATAATAGCACCAACAGTTCGAAGAAAAGGTCTTCCCAATATAATGGGACAAGATGCATTGCATTCAATATCCAAGACAACAAAATCAACGGGAACAAGATTATTGTTAACGGTAATGCGAACATTATCAACTTTACCCAAAGGTTTCTTTGTAGAATGATCAGCAAGATTAACATCCAAATAACAATTTTTCAGCGGTGGCAAGTCAAGCATATTATAAATTTTCTTAGGCATAACAGAAATACTTGCACCAAGATCACATAAAGCATTACAATCAAAATCTTTAACCTTCATCTTAATGATGGGCTCCCAACCATCCTCTAGCTTTTTAGGAATAGAGGCTTCGCGCTCTAGTTTCTCTTCTCTAGCTTTTATGAGAGCATTTGTAATATGATGCGTGAAAGCCAAATTTATAGCACTAGCATTAGGACTTTTAGCAAGTTTTTGCAAGAACTTTATAACTTCAGAGATGTGGCAATCATCAAAATTCAAACCATTATAATCTAAAGCAATGGGATCATCATCCCCAATGTTGGAAAAAATTTCAGCAGCTTTATCACAGGCAGTTTCAGCAGTTTTAGCAGTTTCAGGCAGTTTTTCGCGCTTTGCATTAGAAGTGGAAACATTGCTAACACCAATTCTTTTATTAGTATGAGTAGGAGGTGCAGCAACATGTGTAGCATTAGCATTACTAGTGGTGGTAATAGTCCAAACTTTAGCTATATTCTTCTCTTTAGCTAGTTTTTCATTTTCTTCTCTATCCCACCTAGCACGCAGTTCAGCCATTAATCTTATATTCTCATTAATTCTAACTTGAATGGCATTTGCTGTAGTAGTAATTTTATTATGATAATTCTCATTAGGCAAAACTTTTGATTTCAAAAGATCAACATCAGAGGCAAGACTATCAACTCTAGAAACAAGAATATCAATTTTACCAAGCTTTTCTTCAACAGATTTGTTAAAAGCAGTTTGTGTACTAATAAATTCTTTAAGCATGGCCTCAAGTCCAGGGGGTGAACTCCTATTATTGTTGTAAGAATTTCCATAAGAATTACCATAGCCGTTGCCATTATTATAAGGATATGGCCTATAGTTGTTACTAGAATTGTTCCGGTAAGCATTGTTGTTGAAATTATTATTTTTAATGAAGTTTACATCAACATGTTCTTCTTGTGCAACCAATGAAGCTAACGGAACATTATTAGGATCAACATTAGATCTATCATTCACAAGCATAGACATAATAGCATCAATCTTATCATTCAAGGAAGAGGATTCCTCAACAGAATTTACCTTCTTACCTTGTGGAGCTCTTTCCGTGTGCCATTCAGAGTAGTTGATCATCATATTATCAAGAAGCCTTGTTGCTTCACCAAGAGTGATGGACATAAAGGTACCTCCAGCAGCTGAATCCAATAAATTCCGTGAAGAAAAATTTAGTCCTGCATAGAAGGTTTGGATGATCATCCAAGTAGTCAGTCCATGGGTTGGGCAATTTTTAACCAGAGATTTCATTCTTTCCCAAGCTTGAGCAACATGTTCAGTATCTAATTGTTTAAAATTCATTATGCTACTCCTCAAAGATATAATTTTAGCAGGGGGATAATATCTACCAATAAAAGCATCCTTGCATTTAGTCCATGAATCAATACTATTCTTAGGCAGAAGAACCAATCTTTAGCTCTTCCTCTTAATGAGAAAGGGAACAATTTTAGTTTAATAATATCACCATCTACATCTTTATATTTTTGCATTTCACATAGTTCAACAAAATTATTAAGATGGGCAGCAGCATCATCAGAACTAATTCCAGAAAATTGATCTTTCATAACAAGATTCAGTAAAGCAGGTTTAATTTCAAAGAATTCTGCTGTAGTAGCAGGTGGAGCAATAGGTGTGCATAAGAAATCATTATTATTTGTGGTTGTGAAGTCACACAACTTAGTATTTTCAGGGTTGGCCATTTTAGCAATAGTAAATAAAGCAAACTAGATAAAGTAAATGCAAGTAAACTAATTTTTGTGTTTTTGATATAGCAAACAAGATAGCAAATAAAGTAAAACTAGCAACTAATTTTTTTTGTATTTTGATTTAAGTGCAGCAAACAAAGTAGTAAATAAAATAAATCAAGACAAAAACAAAGTAAAGAGATTGGGAAGTGGAGACTCCCCTTGCAGCGTGTCTTGATCTCCCCGGCAACGGCGCCAGAAAAAGAGCTTGATGGCGTGTATTTCACACGTTCGTTGGGCAACCCCAAGAGGAAGGTATGATGCGCACAGCAGCAAGTTTTCCCTCAGAAAGAAACCAAGGTTTATCGAACCAGGAGGAGCCAAGAAGCACGTTGAAGGTTGATGGCGGCGGGATGTAGTGCGGCGCAACACCAGGATTCCGGCGCCAACGTGGAACCTGCACAACACAACCAAAGTACTTTGCCCCAACGAAACAGTGAGGTTGTCAATCTCACCGGCTTGCTGTAACAAAGGATTAACCGTATTGTGTGGAAGATGATTGTTTGCAGAGAAAACAGTAAAACAAGTATTGCAGTAGATTGTATTTCAGTAAAGAGAATTGGACCGGGGTCCACAGTTCACTAGAGGTGTCTCTCCCATAAGACGAACAAGCATGTTGGGTGAACAAATTACAGTTGGGCAATTGACAAATAAAGAGAGCATGACCATGCACATACATATTATGATGAGTATAGTGAGATTTAATTGGGCATTACGACAAAGTACATAGACCGCCATCCAACTGCATCTATGCCTAAAAAGTCCACCTTCAGGTTATCATCCGAACCCCCTCCAGTATTAAGTTGTAAACAACAGACAATTGCATTAAGTATGGTGCGTAATGTAATCAACAACTACATCCTTAGACATAGCATCAATGTTTTATCCCTAGTGGCAACAACACAACACAACCTTAGAACTTTCACTGTCCCAGGTGTCAATGCGGCATGAACCCACTATCGAGCATAAGTACTCCCTCTTGGAGTTAAAAGCATCTACTTGGCCAGAGCATCTACTAGTAACGGAGAGCATGCAAGATCATAAACAACACATAAGCATAACTTTGATAATCAACATAACAAGTATTCTCTATTCATCGGATCCCAACAAACGCAACATATAGAATTACAGATAGATGATCTTGATCATGATAGGCAGCTCACAAGATCCGACAATGATAGCACAATGGGGAGAAGACAACCATCTAGCTACTGCTATGGACCCATAGTCCAGGGGTAGACTACTCACTCATCACTCCGGAGGCGACCATGGCGGTGTAGAGTCCTCCGGGATGATTCCCCTCTCCGGCTGCCGGAGGCGATCTCTGGATCCCCCGAGATGGGATCGGCGGTGACGGCGTCTGGAAGGTTTTCCGTATCGTGGTTCTCGGTACTGGGGTTTCGTCACGGAGGCTTTAAGTAGGCGGAAGGGCAAGTCGGGGGGCACAGGGCCCCACACCATAGGTCGGCGCGGCCAAGGGGCCGCCGCCCTAGGGTTTGGCCACCCTGTGGCCCCACTTCGTCTCGTCTTCGGTCTTCTGGAAGCTTCGTGGAAAAATAGGCCCCTGGGCTTTGATTTCGTCCAATTCCGAGAATATTTCCTTACTAGGATTTCTGAAACCAAAAACAGCAGAAAAGGCACTTCGGCATCTTGTTAATAGGTTAGTTCCAGAAAATGCACAAATATGACATAAAGTGTGCATAAAACATGTAGATAACATCAATAATGTGGCATGGAACACAAGAAATTATCGATACGTCGGAGACGTATCAGCTTCCAACAGCAACTCCATCCCTTTGCGCACCGCTTCATATTCTGCCACGTTGTTGGTGCAAGGGGTAGATAGTCTGATGGAGAAGGAGTATTTGCCCCCGAGGCGACACGAGCAGAATGCCGATGCCACAACCATCGTCGCAAGCCGATCCGTCGAAGAACATGGCCCATGCACGTATAGATAGTGCTGCTATATTGGTACTGATTCGCTCAGCTATGAGATCGGCCAATGCTTGCCCTTTGACTGCTTTCGCAGGCTGATACCGGAGATCGAACTCTGACAACGCAAACATCCACTTACCCAGTCGGCCTTTCAACACGGGGGCCGACAGCATGTGCTTGACAACATCCGACTTGCATATGACGAAGATCTCTGCCGTCAAAAGGATGTGATGCAGCTTGGTGCAGGTAAAGAACAGGCAGAGGCACAGTTTCTCGACCTCAGGATACCTTGTTTCTGCATCCAACATCCTTCTGCTGAGGTAAAAAACGACCCTTTCAACGCCCTCGTAGAGTTGCACCACCACCGAGGCGATGGACGTGTCAGCCACTGATAGGTAGATGTAGAACGGTTTGTCCTGCCGGGGCGGGACTAGCACAGGCGTCGTCAGATACCTTTTAATTTCATCGAACGCCTGCTGCTGTGCCCCCCATGAAATTCGTCGTCAGACTTGGCCTTCACGAGCGCCATAAACTCGATTCGTCTGACAGATTGGAGATGAATCGTCGGACAAAATTGATCTTGCCAATGAGACGTTGGAGCTCCTTCTTCGTGGTGGGCGGCTGCATGGTGCGCACCGCCTCTTGACTTTTCAGGCCGATTTCGATTCCCCGTTCATGAACCAGAAAACCTAGGAACTGACCGGCCGTTACACCGAAGGCACACTTCCTCGGGTTCATTCTCAGTCCGAACTTCCGAGTTCGGTCCAGGACGCGCCGTAAATCATCCAAGTGTCCCTCCATGGAAACAGATTTGACTACGACGTCGTCGATATAGATTTCCACCAACTTACCGATCAAATCGTGAAATATATAATTCATAGCTCGTTGGTACGTTGCACCAGCATTCTTCAATCCAAAGGTCATTACTACATATTCAAACAAGCCTACCGCCCCTGGTACTCTGAATGCGGTCTTGTGTATATCTTCTGGAGCCATGAAGATTTGATTGTAGCCGGCGTTGCCATCCATGAAGCTCAACACCTTGTGGCCAGCAGCTGCATTGATCAGTGTCTCTGCCACAGGCATCGGATATTCGTCCTTGGGAGTGGCTCTGTTGAGATCTCGGAAATCGATGGCCACACGCCATCGGCCATCCTTCTTCTCTACAGGCACGATACTGGAGATCCACTCAGCATACCTGCATGGCCTGATGAACCCGGCGGCCAACATCTTCTCGATTTCTTTCTTGACTTCCTCCAGAATTTCGGCTCTCATCTGACGTGCTCGTTGCTGGAACGGCCGAAATCCTTTCTTAAGGGGGAGCCGATGTTCGATGATGCTCCTGTCTAACCCAGGCATCTCTGTATAGTCCCATGCGAAGCAATCTGGGTATTCTTTCAACAGAGCAACCATCTGACTCCTGAGCTGTGGATCCAACTTCTTGCTGATAAAAGTTGGTCGCGGCTTGTCCCCATGGCCGATGTCGACTTCCTCCAGCTCATCAGCCGAGGTGAACCCGTACCCTAACTTTCCGTCACCTGTGAGGTCGACGCCAAATACTGGGAGAGCCGGTGGCGCGGATAACACGGTCCGATCGCTGGAATCGGCCTCCATCTTGATCATCACCAGGACCTCGTAGCAGTGTCGGGGCCGATCACGTGGGCCAGCCCCCCCTTATCCTTGCTATGAGAGCAGCTGCCCTCATCACTACCCTTACCAGGGCGGTACCCAAGTTCTACCATATGGATGTTGAACAGGTGTCCTGGCTGTGGCCTCCCAGGGTACATATTCTCCGCCATGCCGACGGTGCATGCCGGTGATCTCGGCACTTCCGATGCTGTCAATGCGCCTGGCATCGGTAGACGGGTCTTTTTAAAGGAGCCGATGAGTTCGGCCGAGGTTGCCTTGATCTCGTCATGTTTCTCCTTGAGTTCATCAGGAGATCCTCGTACTTGACTGGAGTGCTTTCCGCCATCTCAGGTGTAGATGGCGATGCGGTGGATGTGGAAGATTGTCCCACCGGGCGTGCCAGAATGTGTTGACGTCAGAAACCCACCGGCGGGCGGCGACGGTCAACACGGTAGAGCCGGGAACAACTAGGGCTGCGGCTGGCCCCAGTCCCTCAGAGCGACGGCCCGCAAAGCCTCCTGGTCGCACGTCCGATGTTTATCACAAGGGCGTGCCACTGACCTATACCTGGTCGAAGGTGTGGATGATGCCTCGCTTAGTTTCCTGCAGGGCACACACGTAAACGTTAAATACGAGCCTCGATCGGCTCTCAGGTTATCCTGTGAATCGGCTCAAAGAGCCGATCCACCCATGATTCAGACGGGGTGTCCGAATATATGGTGGTCCTGCTTGATCAAGATAAAGCTGATTAGATCTACGACGATTTAGGGTTTTCACCGCATAATCGGATCATCCTACTCACGATTGGGCCTCGCGCTCGCGCACGGTGACCGTAAGCCGATCCTAGAGAGGGCCTAAAAACCAACACGAGGTTGATCATCGGAACGTCCTTTCTAGGGCTAGCAAACGCCACCCTACACGCCGCTGGATCCTCCAACCCTTTGTAAGGCCTAACTATTGCGGATATTAAACTAATCCTTGATGAAACAAGGAGCAACCGTAACGGATCAGATCTACTAAACTATGATCAAGCGGGGTGCCGCCCCTACACCTAAGATAGGTGTAAGGGCGGCTAGACATGCAAGGGTTGCACTACGAAAGCATGTAATTCGAAGAACAATGCTAACCCTAACATGTCTA
The DNA here is from genome assembly GCA_030979885.1 of Lolium multiflorum. Taxonomy (NCBI): domain Eukaryota; kingdom Viridiplantae; phylum Streptophyta; class Magnoliopsida; order Poales; family Poaceae; genus Lolium; species Lolium multiflorum. Next base: position 259,238,763 of record CM061749.1, read on the forward strand.
AGATAACTACGTTGCTCGCCATCAAAAAGGCTTCAGTACGAGCAACGCATGAACAACGTGGGCAGGCTTGTGCTGCCTAGATCGCAAGATGCGATCTAGGCAGCATGGTGCTTACCGGTAGAAACCCTCGAGACGAAGGAGTTGGCGATGCGCCGAGATTTGTTTGTGGTTGAACGTTGGTTGTTGTTTATTCCATAAACCCTAGATACATATTTATAGTCCAGCGGACTTTCTAATGTGGACGTGCACTAAACCGTGCACAAGATAAACTCTAACTTCTAAGCTAAGATGCGATCTAATATGTTACAGATACATGGGCAGTTTAGCCCAACTTGGTAACACAGGCCGATTCATGTACTTCTTCCACGTATTTCTTTAATTCCTTCTTCAATCGCGGCCCACCTCTAACTCGGCCAGATTCTGGTGATAACACCACCATACTATATCTTATACAAAATACTGGTGAAAGAAAAACATGTAAGAAAGAAGAAGAGGCAGTTAGTATATGCAAAAACTAATGGATTTGGTTAAGATCTGCCCGTGAGCCCATGTACAAAAAAGAAGGTATATCACGTTTTCAGATAACACTTAAGACAACATGAACAAACTTCAATGAATTTGATCGTGTACAATATACAAAATGTGTACATGATTTTACAACTATGCGAATCACTTCCACATCTCACAATGAGATACAATGATGGATGAACATCTCAGTCATACTGGAACAAATAAGAAGACATATGTAGGTAGATTTGGTAAGACATGAAAGTTACGAGAGTGATTTGCATGTAGAGGGATGACGACGTTTAATTCTTTTCCGATGGACGATGTATCAGATGGAGCAGGTATAGTTGTCGGGGAAGGTTTTGCAGCACTTGTTAAGGAGGAGGGTGAAGTCGGCGAGTACATTGAGTTTGATGCCGAGGATCTCGGACTTGATGGCGGTGCAGAGACAGACGGAGGCATCGAGGTTGGCGATCCCGGACAGCAGCGGGCAGCACTCCTCATTCTCCGGCACGGGGAGGTTGAGCTTGAGAAGGTTCAACACATTGGCGCACACTTTCAGCTTCAGAGTGTCAATCGAGCAGGTTAACAATGGTGGCGGTGGGCTGGGGGTGGGGCAGTATGGAGCGGAGGCGTGCGCGACGGAGGCGAGGAGAGCTAGGTTCACGGCGAGGAAGATGACCAACTTGGAGGGCACCATTGCACTGATCGATTTGTGGACCAAGCGAGCGAGCTATGTAGTGATCGCGTGGATTGATTTGATGCCTCAAAAGGTTTTAGTTGCTTGGGATGATTTTCTTGGGTGTTTTAGGGTGGTATTTATTGCCCAGGTGTAGTGTGCGAGATCCCTGTCAATGCCACTAATGATCGATTAAATATGAGTATTTTAAAAACGACAGAGTACATCGCGCTGCCTTTTTTAGTACTGACACCCATGTTCTCCAGATAATTATGCTATCGCGATAAGGAGTACAGCGCGGGAGCTGGTTTGTCACAATGGTAAACGTACAGTAAATGCTAGTGCAATCCCGAAGTAGTTGAATTGCCAAAAAACGCCGGGAAGGTCGAGATTTTTGACCTTTAAATTTAGGGATTTCTATTTTCCTGCCCCTGGCTCCTTAGTTGTACTCAGTTTTCCCCAGCTCCTTAGTTTTTCCTCAGTTTTCCTCAAGCCCTTGTTTGAAACCCGCAGAAGCAACTCAGACGGCAGGATTCCCGTTTAGTTGACCGTTCTGTCACGTGTGGGGCCGCGTCGCGTGGGGCTGGTAGAAAGGGACCGCGTGGGACAGGACGAGACCGCGTTTGGTTGCACGTGAGCAGGAGCTGGGTTCTGTCTCTCTCGGCTCCAAATTGGCATTATTAAGAGCACCTTTTTCCCCTCTTTCTCTCTGTCCTTTTCACCAAAATAGTATCAAATCTAGAGAAGCTTGCATTTCTGTATTTCTTCAATTATTTGTGCCTTTTGGCCCTCGTTGTTTGCCCAATATGGCAGCAAATCTAGTACTCCCTCTGGTCCATATGTATGTAGTTAAATCTAGAAGCAAATCTCCAGGGTAATGTACGATAAATTCACAGTCATAGTAAATCGAGAAAACAAAGTAGGGCCAACAAAATATAGTAGAATAGGGATAGATAATAGGGATCCCTCCCTAGATAATAAGCTGCATACACAACAGCCAACATAGTAACAGGTTCGAGGTTCTTCACATCACCATCATACTAACATAACAACAAGGGATCCCTAGCTAACAACAAAGGGATCCCAACAACAAAATGGGAGGCAGCAGCAGCACACGTCCAGGACTCCGCCTACCCCATCTGGCTCTCCCTCCACTTGTTGCTGCTGCTCCCCTTGGGAGCCTTGGGCTTGAGCGGAGGCATGCGCCCGGCGGAGATCTCCACCCGCTGCATGCTGCGGAGGTGCATGCCGAGCGCCCTGTGCTTGGCGCGGAAGGAGTAGACGTTCACCGTCGTGCCGACCTTGGGGAAGGTGTTGCTGATGTTCTCGGCATGCGTGACGAGGCAGTTGAAGTCCGTGCCGCCGAGTCTCCTGGTGCAGAAGGGGCACCTGTAGACACCCTTGGCGAAGTAGGAGATGTACTGGCCGACCTGCAGCCTCCGCAGCACCTGGCGAGTCTTGACGTCCTCCTCCTCGTCGTCGCTGCCGACGTCGCTGCCAGACAGCTGATCCATATCAAACAGAAACTATGAGTGAATGAGTTGCAACGATGACTAACGTGCATGATAACAAAGTTAGGAAAAACAGAGTCAGCCTCAGTTAGAGTGGGCATGATTATATATCTACAGGGAAGGTGTAAGCGAACCAAAGCTCATGCACAACAGATTTGTACATAGCAATGGTTCGCTGAACCCTCCCTGTAAAAATTTGTGCCCAACGATTCATCATAGGCAAAGAAACAGATTCCAGATCTGAACTTGAACACATTCGAGATTATTTGCAAAATTAAACGGTTGATATCTTTTGATTAGTGCATAAAATAACTGATTGAGATCCCATGATTACTTGCATAAATTAACTGATTGAGATCCAATTATTACTTGCATAAATTAACCGAACGGCCGAACCCCAAATCTTAAAGGAAATCAAGAAGTGATCAAAACAAAATGGAATAAAATCGGCGCAAATATTAGCCCAATACTCATCCATCTACACCAGCAAAAATAGGGTTCAAAAAGGAATGGGGAACAAAAAGGAAGCAAACCGTAGTTACCTCGTTCCATGGGTCCTCCAGGAAGGTGTCGTAGGGGTTCGGGGGCGGGACGTACGGCACCGGCTCATAGGGGTCATATCCCGGCGGGATCTGACCGCCACCGGCGGCAGCAGCCTCCGATGCACCGGCGGAGGCGGCGGCGACGTCCGTTGAGGGGACGGCGTCGAAGAGGGAGGCGTCGCGCTTGGAGCCGACGGCGCCGTGGACGATGGGATTGGCATTCTCCTTGTCCATCTCACCGGCAGAGGAGAGGGAGAGGGAGAGGGTTTTGCTTTGGAGAAGATGATGGGACGTGAGAGAGGCGTCGTTGCGTGGGCGAGTGAGAGTGACAGAGATAGTGGGAGGAGGCATCTATAAAGGCGAGGGGTGGTTAATGCGACCCGCGTCCTACGCATCCACCGCTGCACGTCTGCACGTCTTGGACTTCTGCAATGCGACACGCGTCCACGATTGCACGTCTTGGACTTCTGCACCGCGACCCGCGTCTACGCGTCAACAATTGCACGTCTTCCATTTCTGCACCGCAACACGCGTCCTCGAGTCTAACCCTGGAAATTTAGATATACTCAGGTATACCCTCGAGTCATATACTAGCATTTTTTGTGTGCTCAGTTTTCCCCTTGAGTGCTAATACTGGCTAGTGCAATATGCTCAGTTTTACCCTCAAGTGGCTGGTCAACAGACAGTCAACAAATGGGATTAACTAGTTAAATGAGTCATTTAATGTGCAAAAAATTCCGAAAAATAGTGGCACATACTCATGGAGTCTTTACCACAAATTGCCAGTTCTCAAAACATAGATAAGTCATAGATAAATCAAGTTTTACCACAAATTGCCACTTCTCAAAGGCCTTCTCAAATCACCTAGTAGCTATGAAGGTGCATGGTTTTCCACAATAAGCCCTTCCCAAAACAGCTTTCCCCAAAACATACTTTGTCTAAATGAGGCCACAATTCTCACACTCATGTATATTTGTATTGCAAATAGTTTGAGGTAGGCCAAGATGGGTTTCATTGTACAAAACACGCATTTTCCATTTTTTAAATCTCATATTTGAATCCCTTAGTCTGTTTATTACACAGGTGCCCTTGGTTTCTTGATACTACTCAGTTTTGCCCTCTCCCTCCACAAATTCTCGCAACGTGCAACATTGCCCTGATTGGTCTAGCCCATGTCACGCGGATCGTGCCCGCCGACCGTTGATCGTATGATCTAACGGGCAGGATAACCCCTCTCTCTCTCTGTCGGCGGTTACCTTCCACTCTCTAAGTATGCTAAAGGGCGGTTTTCTGTATTCATTTTCACGCGCTAAAAATTATAAACTCTTTTAGGCATTACTTTTCACGCAAAAATGATAAACCATCACCAATTTGTTGTAGCCATTAATTTTCACGCAAAAAATGATAAACCATCACCGATTTATTGTAGCCATTAATTTTCACGAAAAAAATAATAAACCATCACCGATTTGTTGTAGCCATTAATTTTCACGCAAAAAATGATAAACCATCACCGATTTGTTGTAGCCATTAATTTTCACGCAAAAAAATGATAAACCATCACCGATTTGTTGTAGCCATTAATTTTCGGTTAATTTTCACGAAAAAATGATAAACCATCACCGATTTGTTGTATCCATTACTTTTCACGCAAAAATCTACCTATCTTTGTATAGAAGATCGTCTGTATGATTTTTTAGGTCATTTAGAGAAGGTAGAAAAAATCCCTTTTGAGAAGGTCGAAAAAACCTAACTTGTTACAAAAGCTGGTTTCAGTGAGACCTAACCAAATTTGGCATACATGATGCCATATCTATAACAACAAGGAATATCTAAAAGGGAAAGTTTCACAAAATTTGAAATTTAGGGCGAAAATGATGCCATAACTGATGTGAAAATCAATTGGGTATTATAAAGGGAAATAAAAAGTTCGAAAAATGTAAAAACGAAACAATCTATCTATCTATGTATAGAAGATCAGTTGTATGAAATTTGAGGTCATTTAGAGAATGTAGAAAAAATCACCTTGTTAGAAAAGCTGGTTTCAGTGAGACGAAATGGCATGCGTTTAAGCAAAGTGATTTTTTCGAACATCTCCAAATGACCCCAAATTTGCCATACATGATGCCATACGTGTAACAACAAGGAACCCTATCTAAAAAGTGTCAAAAAGTTTGCCCAACCGTATAGCTCTATCAAAAAGAACCTCACCATGGCGCTAGTATAATTTTGGGCTTAGTTACAAACTTTCGTTACCTAACCTTCAACACGAAACTTGTTTCAAATCACTTTTGGCGTACAAGAAACAAATCCCACCTTGATTCGAGCACCACAGCCTCCAAACGATGCCGATGCCGATATCGGCATGGTCAGAACGACTATGCTCGCCGCCACTGCTAGGTCACCGTCGGGATGCACCGTCAATCCCGTCCCCTCATTCGATCACTGACACACCAGAGATACCACCGAGGCCAATGCCGAACGTACATGCTGATGCCAATGTCGAACATGCATGCACGCCGATGTGGGCACGGCCACGCCGCCCCGCTATGCTGGACGCCACAGACCACCGCGAGGTCTTTCCCTTCGCCACCACACTCTTCTAGCACCCATCTATACACGCCAGAAAGGAGAGACACTAGTTTTCTCTACATTGCTCGCGTTCGTGTCGGACACGGTCAGTCAAAGTTTTGAGGTAGTCGTCGATGTCGTCAACCATTTCTTCTCTTCTTTGCATGGTTAAACGCGTCTAGTTCATATCTATCTAATGCGTATGGTCTCGCCTCATGCAGTTCTTTGTGGACGTCGATCTCATCTCGGCACCCCGCAGGCCACCTCCTCCGTGCCATCGCTGTAGAGCTCCGTTTAAAAATCTATTCCTACCCGTGTATTGCCCATTGTATCAGCGCCATGGCCCACTTGTCATTCGATATACCGAAGCCCCACTCGTGCGCGTTTTGGTCAGGGATACACCGATGCTTACGGTCAAACAAAGATGGATGGTCTGACGTGTCTTTGCGGGCTCTACGTGGCCCCACTAGTCAGAAGATAACGGTCAACCGTCGGGCAACCGGCCGTTACATCACGTGTGATGGTTTCAGACAAAGGCTTGGGTAAAACTGAGGAAAAACTCTCAGAATTGCCAAAAAACGTGGGAAGGTTGAGATTTTTGACCTTTAAGTTTACTACCCGGAAATTCCTGTGTTCTTCACTTATATCTTGCTTTTGAGCTATTCCTTTGTGCTTCTTGGAGCCAACCGCCACCATATATCACTACATCCTGTATTTTGTGCCGCGTCGTGACTTTGTTGGTGATCTAGGCTCGCGTCTCTAGTACGGTCTAGCCTAGGACCAGCACAGTACCATTGTTGAGCATACTTTCAATATTGCATTGCTGTTTTGATAATTGCTGTTTTGTTACCATATTAGCCTTCCTACAGCTCTACATATTGTCTCCACGTGCTCTGTGTCGACACCTGGTAATCGCTTTGGCAATCTTTGGAGACGTTGATCCTTGTTGGTTGCCATATCACCTTCCTCCTGTTTGGTAAGAACTTGTAAGAGCTTTGTATTTTGCTTGACGAATTGCGCTTGAACCACCATATTCCGTAGTTTGTAGGCATATACAATTGTGCTTTTTGAGTACTAATCATGACAGGACCTACACCGTCCGCTGTTGATCCGGCCAAGATGACGAGTGAGGAGTTGCATGCTCACTTTACCCACCTTTTGGGCGGGCATTCACACGACGTGGATGCGCATCTTGGTCACGTCGATTCCAAGCTCACCAATGCATGCTGAGCGCGGAGTTGATGAAGGAGAATTTATGCGCAGCATTGAGTGGAACCCCAAGAGGAAGGTATGATGAGCACAGCAGGAAGTTTTCTCTCAGCAAGAAACCAAGGTTCTCTCCCGAGGTGTTGCGAACCAACTCGTGGCAGGGCGCACTGCCGGCGTCAACAGCAATGTGGAGACCTGCACACAAACAACCAAGTACTTTGTCCCCAACTTTCAGCGAGGTTGTCAAGCTCATTGGTTTTGCTGAAAACAAAGGATTAAACGAACCGTGTGGACGAAGAATTGTTTGCAGAGAACAGAACAGGAAAATCCTGTAGAAGATTGCAATTAAAAGAAGAAGGACCGGGGTCCACAGTTCACTAGAGGTGCCTCCCCAATAAAATAAATATGCTAGGTAAACAAATTACAGATGGGCAATTGACAAACAGAGATTCCGCTAATGGTTGGTGCAGAATACATGCTATGAAAGTATGCGGGCATTACAACAATATACATAGACCGTAATCCAACTGCATCTATGACTAATAATCCACCTTCAGGATTGCATCCGCGACACCCTCCAGTATTAAGTTGCAAGCAACGGACTATCGCTTTAAGAAATGTGTGTAAAGTAAATGATGAAACTACCCTTGAATAGAACACCGTTGTTTTCTCCCTAGTAGCAACAGCACATCTACAACCGTAGAGAACAAGGTCACTTCCCATGGTTAAATAGAGGCATGAACCCACTATCAAGCATAAATACTCCCTCTTGGAGTCGCTAGCATCTACTTGGCCAGAGCATCTACTAGAAACGGAGAGCATGCAAGATCATAATAACATAATACATAATCTCAACCAAAGCAATCTCTCTATAAATCGTATCCACATCAAACCAAAATATAGCAATTACAAATAAATGATCTTGATCATGTTAGGCAGCTCACAAGATCTATACATGAAGCACAACAAGGAGAGGACAACCATCTAGCTACTTCTATGGACCCATGGTCCCGTGGAGGACTACTCACGCATCACCTCGGATGAAGACATGGCGATGTAGAGGCCTCCGGCGGTGATTTTCCTCTCCGGCAGGGTGCCCGAATGGAGTGCAGAACCATCCCGAACTAGGGTTCGGTTGACGGCGGCGTCGGAACTTTTCGTGGATGGAGGCTCTCGTCTCTGGGGTTTTCCCGATATGAGGAATAAATAGGCGGAAGGGCGGAGCAATCGAGGCGACGAGGCGCCAGTACAAGGGCCAGGCGCGGCCAAGGCCCAAGGGTGGGGCCGCGCCTGCCCTATGTACTGCCATGTGGCAGCTCTCCTGCGCATGTCCTTCTGGCTCCGTCTTCGTCCCGGAAAAATAAGACTCTGGGCTTTTGTTTCGTCCAATTCCGAGAAACTTTCATGTACAACTTTTTTGAAACACAAAAACAGCAGAAAACAGGAACTGTCACTGCGGCACTGCATTAATAGGTTAGTCCCGGAAAATGCTAAAAAGTGTGGAAAAGTGCACATAAAACATATAAGAATTGTAACAAAACAAGCATGGAGCATCAAAAATTATAGATACGTTTGGACGTATCAACATCACCAAGCTTAACTCCTGCTCGTCCTCGAGTAGGTAAGTGATAACAAACAGATAATTTTTTAGGTGACATGCTGTCACACTACTTTGATCAATCTAAGTGTAAAAGCAAACATAGCTGGAATCATAGAATCCTAACATAAGCATGATAGATATAATCAAACAATGAAACTTAATAACCATGCTAAAACATGAATAGTAATCAAACAAAAGAAAATGTATAACGTGCATGGAAAGCAAAGTGATTGTCAAGAGCATAGCATAGATACATAATAAAGTGGTACTTAGCTTGTCCCATAAGTGGAAGCAAAACATAAATGTTTGGACACTTTTAAAAGATTATAAGGATGACTAGAAACAAAAAGTTTGAACAAGCAATACCATAATTATGAATCAATCAATAAAATCTTGGGACCATGCACATAAAACTAAGAATGAAAACTATGCTCTCATAAGTGGTGCATAAACTAGAAAGTGGAGACTCAACATAAAAGTAAAAGAAGGTCTCTCTTTGAGAGGAAAGTAAGATCACTCATGTGCTAGAGCTTTTTATTGAAACAACAAGAGTATAAAATGCACTTTTGAGAGGTGGTTGTTCATGTCAACGAGTAGTAAAAAAAGCTATTGTCATCTTCCATACTAAGCAAGTTTGAGAGCGGTTCCGAAATATTTGGGCGAAGCCTCTTTTCATTTATACTACTTATAAAATTGTGACACTCCTCCCAACCTTTGCTTACACATACCATGGCTAACCGAATCCTCGGGTGCCGACCAAGCAATCACAAACCATGGAGGAGTGCCCTTTTCTTATAATTTTCCTATTTTCTTCCCCTATTGGAAGTTGTGGTCAAACTAGCTCTTCTTTTTTTATATACTTTTTTATGTGACAAGCAAGATGAAGCTCGTGAGTCTTTGAGTTACTTATCTAGTAGGGATTTCTATTTTCGTGCCCTCAGGTCCTTAGTTGTACTCAGTTTTCCCCAGCTCCTTAGTTTTTCCTCAGTTTTCCCCAAGCCCTTGTTTGAAACCCGCAGAAGGAGCTCACGGGAGGATTCCCGTTTAGTTGACCATTCCGTGCTGACGTGTGGGGCCGCATCGCATGGGGCTGGTAGAAAGGGACCGCGTGGGACAGGACGAGACCGCGTTTGGTTGCACGCGAGCAGGAGCTAGGTTCTGTCTCTCTCGGCCCAAATTGGCATTTTTAAGAGTACCTTTTCCCCTGTTTCTCTCTGTCTTTTTTCACCTAATTAATATCAAATCTAGAGAAGCTTGCATTTCTGTCTTTCTTCAATTATTTGTGCCTTTTGGTCCTCGTTGTTTGCCCAATATGGCAGCAAATCTAGTACTCCCTCTGGTCCATATGAATGTAGTTAAATCTAGAAGCAAATCTCTAGGGTAATGTACGATAAATTCACACAGTCATATAGTAGAATAGGGATAGATAAAAGGGATCCCTCCCTAGAATATAAGCTGCATACAGCATCCAACATAGTAACAGGTTCGAGGTTCTTCACAGCACCATCATAATCACAACATAACAACAAGGGATCCCTAGCTAACAACAAAATAGAGGAGGCAGCAGCAGCACACGTCCAGGACTCCGCCTACCCCATCTGGCTCTGCCTCCACTTGTTGCTCCCCTTGGGCACCTTGGGCTTGAGCGGAGGCATGCGCCCGGCGGCGATCTCCACCCGCTGGAAGTTGCGGAGGTGCATGCCGAGCGCCTTGTGCTTGGCGTGGAAGGAGTAGACGTTCACCATCGTGCCGACCTTGGGGAAGGTCTTGTCGATGTCCTCGGCATGCGTGAGGAGGCAGTTGAAGTCGGTGCCGCCGAGTCTCCTAGTGCAGAAGGGGCACCTGTAGACACCCTTGGCAAAGTAGGAGATGTACTGGCCGACCTGCAGCCTCCGCAGCACCTGCCAAGTCTTGGTGTGCTAGTCCTCATCGTCGCTGCCGACGTCGCTGCCAGACACCTGATACATATCAAACGCAAACTATGAGTGAATGAGTTGCAACGATGACTAACGTGCATGATAACAAAGTTAGGAAAAACAGAGGCAGCCTCAGTTAGAGTGGACACGATTATATATCTACAGGGACGGTGTTAGCGAACCAAAGCTCATGCACAACATATTTGTACACAACAATGGTTCGCTAAACCTTCCCTGTAAAAATTTGTGCCCAACGATTCATCATAGGCAAAGAAACATATTTCAGATCTAAACTTGAACACATTCCAGATTATTTACAAAATTAAACGGTTGATATCTTTTGATTCGTGCATAAAATAACTGATTGAGATCCCATGATTACTTGCATAAATTAACTGATTGAGATCCCATTATTACTTGCATAAATTAACCGAACGGCCGAACCCCAAATCTTAAACGAAATCAAGAAGGGATCAAAACAAAATGGAATAAAATCGGCGCAAATATTAACCCAATACTCATCCATCTACAGATCGGCACTAATAGTTACTAGGGAACCAGCAAAAATAGGGTTCAAAAGGAATGGGGAACAAAAAAGGGAGCAAACCGTAGTTACCTCGTTCCATGGGTCGTCCATGCAGGTGTCGTAGGGGTTCGGGGGCGAGATGTACGGCACCTCCTCATAGGGGTCCCATCCCGGCGGGATCTGACCGCCACCGGCGGCAGCCTCCGATGCACCGGCGGCGGCGATGGCCGTTGAGGGGACGGCGTCGAAGAGGGAGGCGTCGCGCTTGGAGCCGACGGCGTCGTGGACGATGGGATTCACATTCTCCTTGTCCATCTCGCCGGCAGAGGAGAGGAAGAGGGAGAGGGAGAGGGTTTTTTTTTCTTTGGAGAAGATGATGGGACGTGAGAGGTGGCGTTGCGTGAGCGAGTGAGAGTGAAAGAGATAGTGCGAGGAGGCATCTATAAAGACGAGGGGTGATTAATGCGGCCCGCGTCCCACGTGTCCACCGTTGCACGTCTGCACGTCTTGGACTTGCAACGCGACACGCGTCCACGATTGCACGTCTTCGACTTCTGCACCGCGACCCGCGTCTACGCGTCAACAATTGCACGTCTTCTACTTCTGCACCGCAACATGCGTCCTCGAGTCTAACCCTGGAAATTCAGATATACTCAGGTATACCCTCGAGTCATATACTAGCATTTTTTGTGTGCTCAGTTTTCCCCTTGAGTGCTAATACTGGCTAGTGCAATATACTCAGTTTTACCCTCAAGTGGCTGGTCAACAGAGAGTCAACAAATGGGATTAACTAGTTAAATGAGTCATTTAATGTGCAAAAAATTCCGAAAAAGAGTGGCACTTACTCATGGAGTCTTCTTACGCGACCTGCCACGTTGGGAACCATAACAATCATAGATAAATCAAGTTTTACCATAAATTGCCACTTCTCAAATCACCTAGTAGCTATGAAGGTGCATGGTTTTCCACAATAAGCCCTTCCCAAAACAGCTTTCCCCGAAACATACTTTGTCTAAATGAGGCCACAATTTTCACACTCATGTATATTTGTATTGCAAATAGTTTGAGGTAGGCCAAGATGGGTTTTATTGTACAAAACACGCATTTTCCATTTTTAAATCTCATATTTGAATCCCTTAGTCTGTTTACTACTCAGGTGCCCTTGGTTTCTTGATACTACTCAGTTTTGCCCTCTCCCTTCACAAATTCTCACAGACGTGCAACATTGCCCTGATTGGTCTAGCCCATGTCACGCGGATCGTGCCCACCGACCATTGATCGTATGATCTAGCGGGTAGGATAACCCCTCTCTCTCTGATCGGGGCCACCACCCTCTCTCTCTGTCGGCGGTTAGCTTCCACCCTCTAAGTATGCTAAAGGGCGGTTTTCTGTATTATTTTTCACGCGCTAAAAATTATAAACTCTTTTAGGCATTAATTTTCACGCAAAAAATGATAAACCATCACCGATTTGTTGTAGCCATTACTTTTCACGCAAAAAATGATAAACCATCGCCGATTTGTTGTAGCCATTAATTTTCACGCAAAAAATGATAAACCATCACCGATTTGTTGTAGCCATTACTTTTCACGCAAAAAATGATAAACCATCACCGATTTCTTGTAGCCATTACTTTTCACGCAAAAAATGATAAACCATCACCGATTTGTTGTAGCCATTAATTTTCACGCAAAAACTGATAAACCATCACCGATTTGTTGTAGCCATTACTTTTCACGCAAAAAATGATAAACCATCACCGATTTGTTGTAGCCATTAATTTTCACGCAAAAAATGATAAACCATCACCGATTTGTTGTAGCCATTACTTTTCACGCAAAAAATGATAAACAATCACCGATTTCTTGTAGCCATTACTATTCAAGCTAAAAATGATAAACGAAACAATCTAGGGCCCAACAATCTATCTATCTCTGTATTTGAAGTTTGGGAGGGTTCACCATCTACTTATGTTAACTTTCGAGGTTTTGACCTGAAAATCATATGGGTATTATAAAGGGAAATAAAAGTTCAAAAAATGTAAAAACGAAACAATCTACCTATCTTTGTATAGAAGATCGTCTGTATGATTTTTGAGGTCATTTAGAGATATACATGATTGTTTTTCGAGGTTTTGACCTGAAAATCAATTGGGTATTATGAAGGGAAATAAAAAGTTCGAAAAATGTAAAAACGAAACAACCTATCTATCTATGTATAGAAGATCATCTGTATGAAATTTGAGGTCATTTAGAGAAGGTACAAAAAAATCACCTTCTTAGAACAATGCACATAGACCGTAATCCAACTGCATCTATGACTAATAATCCACCTTCAGGATTGCATCCGCGACACCCTCCAGTATTAAGTTGCAAGCAACAGACTATCGCTTTAAGCAATGTGTGTAAAGTAAACGATGAAACTACCCTTGAATAGAACACCGCTGTTTTCTCCCTAGTAGCAATATCACATCTACAACCGTAGAAAACAAGGTCACTTCCCATGGTTAAATAGAGGCATGAACCCACTATCGAGCATAAATACTCCCTCTTGGAGTCGCTAGCATCTACTTGGCCAGAGCATCTACTAGAAATGGAGAGCATGCAAGATCATAATAACATAATACATAATCTCAACCAAAGCAATCTCTCTATAAATCGGATCCACATCAAACCAACACGTAGCAATTACAAATAGATGATCTTGATCATGTTAGGTAGCTCACAAGATCTATACATGAAGCACAACAAGGAGAGGACAACCATCTAGCTACTGCTATGGACCCATGGTCCCGTGGAGGACTACTCACGCATCACCTCGGATGAAGACATGGCGATGTAGAGGCCTCCGATGGTGATTTCCCTCTCTGGCAGGGTGCCGGGATGGACTGCAGAACCCTCCCGAACTAGGGTTTCGGTTGACGGCGGCGTCAAAACTTTTCGTGGATGGAGGATCTCGTCCCTAGGGTTTTCCCGATACGAGGAATAAATAGGCGGAAGGGCGGAGCAAACGAGGCGACGAGGCGCCAGTACAAGGGTCAGGCGTGGCCAATGGTGGGGCCGCGCATGCCCTATGTACTGCCACGTGGCAGCTCTCATGCGCGTGTCCTTCTGGCTCCATCTTCGTCCCGAAAAAATAAGACTTCGGGCTTTTGTTTCGTCCAATTCCGAGAAACTTTCATGTACAACTTTTCTGAAACACAAAAACAGAGAAAACAGGCACCGCGCTGCGTTGCGTTAATAGGTTAGTCAGAGCTGCTAAAAAGTGTGGAAAAGTGCACATAAAACATATAAGAATTGTAAAAAAATAAGCATGGAGCATCAAAAATTATAGATACGTTTGGGACGTATCAACGCCCTGGACAAGATCGATGGCCTCGAGGAAGCCTTCAACACCAAGCTTGACGCCAAGTTCCAGGAGATATTGACTCGGTTACCGCAACCTCGCGACAATGTGCGACGTCGCGCACGCCGCGTTCCTCGTGCGGAGGTTCCTGCGGGTACCGCTCCTATTGCAACAACCGCATCTAACGTGCCTTCTGATGAAGGATGCGATGATTATGGTGGAGACAACGAGTTGGTTGATGAGAACGTGTTGGACGGAGAGGAGGTCGAACAACCTGCACCTGGTCGTCCATGACAATTGAACCGCAACGACCGGTACGGGATGATGATCATGTTGCAAAACTTAAATTGAATATTCCGCCATTTGAGGATAGATACAATCCTGATGCATATCTTACTTGGGAATTGGAAGTAGAGCAACGCTTTGCATGTTTACGCTATCCTGATCATTTGCGTGTTAGTGTTGCTACTTGTGAGTTCACAGATTTTGCTTCTATTTGGTGGTCTGAACATTGTAGAGTACATCATGCTAATACTCCTACTACTTGGGTTGGTTTAAAACTTGCTATGCGTACTCGTTTTGTTCCTCCATATTATCAGCGTGATTTGCTTAAGAAATTGTCTCGTTTAGAACAAGGAAAAAATTCTGTAGAAGACTATGATTCGATGCGGTATTGTAGAGGATAATGAGGCTATGCTTGAACGTTTATTTCGTGGTTTGAATAAAGAGATTCAACATATTTTAGATTATAAGGAGTACAACACTATTACTCGCTTGTTTCATCTTGCTTGCAAAGCTGAACGTGAAGTGCAGGATCGTCAACCACCATGGAGAAGAGCTAATATTTCTGCAGGTCGTACATCGTCGTGGTCTCCGCGACAATCAGCGCCACCATCTCGTGGGGCTGCACCAGCACCTACTACCTCCAAGTACACCGCGCCTGCATCACGAGCACCACCTGCTGCTACTCCACCACCATCTGCTGGTCCTCCTCGGAGTTCATCTTCCATGGCCTCCACGGGGAAGACGCGTGACATTCAATGTCGCAAATGCTTGGGATTTGGTCACATAGAAAGAGAATGCAGAACCAAGCGTGTGATGTTGGTGCGTGAAGACGGAGAATATGATTCTGCAAGTGACTTTGATGAAGATACATTGGCCCTTATTGCTGCACGTGATGGCGCCAATTCTGATTCTGAGAGAGAGATGGAGGTAATGGAAGCTGACACTGCTGATCAGTACAGGAGCTTAGTTGCACATCGTGTGTTGAGCGTGCAATTGAGCAAATCTGAGCATGATCAGCGCCACAATATGTTTCAAACAAGAGGCGTTGTAAAAGAGCGAGCTATACGGATCATCATTGTTGGAGGAAGCTGTAATAATCTGGCTAGCGTTGACATGGTGGAGAAGCTTTCTCTCTCTACAAGACAGCGCACACATCCATATTACATTCAATGGTTTGAGAGTTCTCGGAAACTCAAGGTAACAAGAACTACACGTGTGCATTTTACTATTGGTACATATTCTGATTTTGTTGATTGTGATGTTGTACCTATGCAAGCTTGTTCTTTGTTACTTGGTAGACCTTGGCAATTTGATAGAGAATCTGTTCATAATGGTAAAACTAATCACTATTCTCTTATGCATGATGGAAAGAAAATTGGTCTCAAACCTATGACTCCTGAACAAATATTAAAAGATGATCTTGCTAGAGCTAGTAGAGTAAAAAACGAGGAGAAACATAAGAGTGAAAATCAGATTGTTGCTGCAGATTTTGTGCCACATAAGACTAATACTAAATCTGATTCGAACCATGCTACTGAAATTCGTTTGAAAAATCCTTGTTTGCTTGCTAGCAAATCTGATATTGCTGAACTTGATGTGAACACTACTCAATGCTATGCTATTATTTGCAAAGAAGTTCTGTTTTCATTTGAGGATATGCCTCCTTCTTTGCCACCTGCGGTTGCTAACCTTTTGCAGGAATTCATTGATGTGTTCCCACAAGATGTTCCACCTGGATTACCACCTATTCGTGGGATAGAACACCAGATTGACTTGATTCCAGGAGCTTCGCTGCCCAACCGTGCGCCATATCGTACCAATCCTGAAGAGATCAAAGAGATTCAGCGACAAATTCAGGTTCTTATCCCATGTGTTGTTCCTATTATCTTGGTACCTAAGAAAGATGGTTCTTCACGCATGTGTACTGATTGTAGAGCTATTAATAATACTAGATGACACCCCGCGCATTGCGGCGGGAAATCGTGTCAATAGTAGTTGTGCTCTAAAAAAAGACCATTTAAAGGGACTATCGAGCCAATAAACTTAGTAAGCTGCAACAGAGACTTCATGAGAAATTACAGTGTACTGGAAACGTGGAAAATTAGACACATGTCATATTACTCTTTTCCGTTGAGCTGTGAACATGAAGTGAAAAAGTAGGTACTTACCGTGTTGCAATTCTTTTTTTGTATATAAGAGTAGTTAGTCGATTGATCCTGAATTTTGCATATCCATGTTCTGCTCTGAACACTAATATTACAGTTTCTCTCCATATTCCAATAGGAGTATAGGGCCCGTGAGATGATGAGCAAATACATTATTTACAAAAGTGATTTACAAAAGATACTAAAATAGCCAATGACGGAGACTACTTATTTAATCATGCTAAGTGGAAATAAATCTCATCCTTTCAGATACAACACGAAAGGGAAGAGAGTCATGTGGGTGGCTAAATATCTAGCCGACTAATAGCATAATACCTTAAAACTTCAGCACGTCTACTAATAGCTCAAACATCCATAGCTAACAGCCTAATACTTGGGTTTGAATTACCCAAAATGGCGATGCTTTACTTGGGTTTGAATTACCCAAAATGGTGATGCTTAACTGTGTTGGATGCAACAGAAACTAAATGCAAAATCGTGAAAGGTTAAAACATAGAGTTTTAATATTCGGGTCAAACTAATCTTCCTTTTGGTTACGCAGATGTGTTATCATAGCAAGACTGCAGTTCTTGGTTCCTGCTCCTCTGCATACTGAGATGAAACAAAAAGTTCAAATAGATTAGAACTGACGAAGCACTAAGCATCAAGCAGCACGTCGTAGAACGTGAGTATGGAAGAACTCATGGACTGAAGCAAGTGTTGTTCGCGTGAGAGACATATCAACGACCCACTGTGATCAACATCATCTCGACGGTGATGAAATAAACTACATCAATACGGATTTATGAGATAAGTATGAGCTTTTTATGTAGAAAACATGCTGCAATACATGGTTATATAAAGTCTGTTACCCACTAATTACTTCAATGTGTGTGGATCTGGGCATTTCTCTCCTTTCATGGGTGCTGTACACTTCACTTTTCAGGTTTTGTAGAAGTGGTGACTCTCCTCTCCATGTTGTAAGACCAATAAGCAACATGAAAACAAAATCAGAATTTACTATGATAAATAGTTACAGATTGAGCATGCCATTTGTTCATAATAACAACATGGGAAGCCATATATAATGAAACATAAGCAGATAAATTTCAGGAGAGATTTGAATGGAACAAATACTGCAACCACAAAGAGTAAGAAAATAGAAGACGCATGTGCTAACTCAATGTAAACTAAAAGTAAACAGTAAGAGATGAGAGTTTCTGTACCAATAGAAGCATCTCCTGTTGACCAGTGTCTGTAACGATTGTAGCTTCTTCCTCCGAGCGATCAGTATTCACAATCCATTGGAAATTCAATTAAATCGGGTGGGATTTAGCTAGAAGCAGGCACAATCCAGTGAAGATCAAACCAAATCGTGGTGGAGGCAAAACGTCGAGCAGTTTGAATCCGGCGAGCAACCTAACAGATTAAAAAATATGAGTGAGTGGATTATAAAAGAAGAAAGGGGAAAAAGAAATCTGCAGCGGACAACTACCAAAGGGAGCCTTGTGGCAGAGATGGCGCCGCAAGCAGACCCCCAATACTTGGTTGTCCACGGCAACACGGGTAGATTTTTATACATGGAGGTGGAGGTGGATCAGGTCATCTCAGCAGTTTCTGCATAATGGTGAATGGTGGAATGCATCGGGTGGTTTCGTAAGCATTTGTGGCGAGGAGGTGGAGGCATTACGTCGCATAGAATTTGTGGTTGTTGCCATCAAAGCGGAAATCGTGGCGGCGGATCGCACTGCCATGGACATTGAATCGTTTCTTTTTACACGAGGAAGGGGAATGAAGGGGAGCGACTTTAAGTAGGGCATGCCAGCCCATGTAGTAACGTCCAGCCCGGATCGTTGTGGGGGCAGAGAGCACCATCGCGTTCCTTTAAGACGGCGGCGGCAGATGAAATTGTCCGAGCAGTTTCTATTGTCTTTATGGACGGATTTACTATGTTCAATGCGGAGATTTTCATGAGAGGACAGCCGTTGCGAGCGGCGGTGATGGAAGAAGGCGAATCGAGGCGGAGCGGTGGTGGGGGCGAGATCTGTGGGGAGACTCCGCGAGGAAGAGGAACAGTCGGCGCCTTTTCTTTTCACGATTGCACGTAGACGTAGGTCCATCGGGGATATGGGCATGTGCCATCGGTCGGCGACGCGCGTGGGCCTGGCCACAAAGGCGATCCGTACCAGCGTCTGGCCAGAAGAAACGTCCCGTACGTGGGTGGACGGAACGACCATACGGCATTCTAACGTGTCGGTATGGCGAGCGAATCCTCCCGTACCGACAGTGCGGGGAGGTCAAATTCCTTAATAAGCCTACGTGGCTCGCTGTGAGAGCAGGAAAATGGGGTCAAGTATTAAGAAAGAGAAGATTACCATTCGATACCGTCATCTTATACCTTGTTTAGATGATATGCTTGATGAATTGAGTGGTTCTATTATGTTCTCTAAAGTTGATTTGCGTAGTGGTTACCACCAGATTCGTATGCAATTAGGAGATGAATGGAAAACAGCGTTTAAAACTAAGTTCGATTTATATGAGTGGTTAGTAATGCCTTTTGGTTTAACTAATGCACCTAGTACTTTCATGAGACTGATGAACGAAGTTTTACGTGCTTTTATTGGACGTTTTGTGGTGGTCTACTTTGATGATATTCTGATTTATAGCAAATCTTTGGAGGAACATTTGGATCATTTACGTGCTATTTTCAATGCTTTACGTGATGCACGTTTGTATGGTAATCTTGAGAAGTGCACCTTTTGCACCAATCGAGTTGCGTTTCTTGGCTATGTTGTTACTGCGCAGGGTATTGAAGTTGATCCAGCCAAGATTGAGGCAATTGAGAGTTGGCCGCAGCCAAAGACGGTCACACAAGTGAGGAGTTTTCTTGGCCTCGCTGGTTTCTATAGGCGCTTTGTGAAAGATTTTGGATCCATTGCTGCGCCGCTGAATGAGCTTACAAAGAAGGATGTGCCCTTTGTGTGGGGCGATGCACAACAAGAAGCCTTCATGATATTGAAAGATAAGTTAACACATGCTCCATTACTCCAACTTCCTGATTTCAATAAGACTTTTGAGCTTGAATGTGATGCTAGTGGAATTGGTTTGGGAGGTGTGTTATTACAAGAGGGCAAACATGTTGCATATTTTAGTGAGAAATTGAGTGGGCCTAGTCTGAACTATTCTACTTATGATAAAGAATTATATGCGCTGGTTCGGACATTAGAAACTTGGCAACATTATTTATGGCCTAAAGAATTTGTTATACATTCTGATCATGAATCTTTGAAGCATATTCGTAGTCAAGCTAAGTTGAATCGCCGCCATGCAAAGTGGGTTGAATTTATTGAGTCTTTTCCTTATGTTATCAAACACAAAAAGGGTAAAGATAATGTTATTGTTGATGCTTTGTCGCGCCGTTATACTATGCTATCTCAACTTGACTTCAAGATTTTTGGATTAGAAACTATAAAGGAACAATACTTGCATGATGTTGATTTTAAAGATGTGTTGCTGAATTGTAGAGATGGTAGAACATGGAACAAATTCGTCCTCAATGATGGATTTGTGTTCCGTGCTAACAAGCTATGCATCCCAGATAGTTCTGTTCGTCTTTTGTTGTTGCAGGAGGCGCATGGAGGAGGATTGATGGGACACTTTGGTGTGAAGAAGACGGAGGATGTACTTGCTGCACACTTCTTTTGGCCACGTATGCGTCGAGATGTTGAGAGATTTGTGGCACGCTGCACTACATGTCAAAAAGCTAAGTCTCGACTTAATCCACATGGTTTATATATGCCTCTTCCTGTTCCTAGTGTACCTTGGGAGGATATTTCTATGGATTTCGTTTTGGGATTGCCTCGTACATAGAAGGGGAGGGATAGTATTTTTGTTGTTGTGGATCGGTTTTCTAAGATGGCACACTTCATTCCATGTCACAAGACTGATGATGCTACACATGTTGCTGATTTGTTCTTTCGTGAAATTGTTCGTTTACATGGTGTGCCAAATACTATTGTACATTTGGAGATGTTTATGGGCTAAGTTGGGGACTAAATTGTTGTTTAGTACTACATGTTATCCCAAACTGATGGACAAACTGAAGTAGTAAATAGAACATTGTCTACTATGATGCGGGCTGTTTTGAAGAAGAACTTAAAATTATGGGAAGAATGTTTACCTCATATTGAATTTGCTTACAATCGTTCGCTGCATTCTACCACTAAGATGTGCCCTTTTGAGATTGTGTATGGTTTTGTTCCACGTGCACCTATTGATTTGTTGCCTTTACCATGTTCGGTGCAAAATAATTTGGATGCTACAGAACGTGCTGAATTGATATTAAAATTGCATGAGACTACTAAAGATAACATAGAACGCATGAATGCTAAATACAAAATTGCTGGGGATAGAGGAAGAAAGCATGTTGTGTTTGATGTTGGTGATCTTGTTTGGTTGCATTTGCGCAAAGATCGTTTTCCTGATTGCGCAAGTCTAAGTTAATGCCACGTGCCGCTGGTCCTTTTAAGGTGTTAGAGAAAATAAATGATAATGCATATAAACTTGAGCTTCCTGCAGAATTGGGTCCAGTTAGTCCTACATTTAATATTGCAGATTTGAAGGCTTACTTTGGTGAAGAATATGAGCTTGCGTGGACATCCCATCTGTTGATAGAACCGATGTACCTACAGCCACACAAATACAAGGACCAATCACTCGAGCTCGTGCCAAACAAGTTAACTATCATGTACTTTCGTTTCTTGGAACTATTCATCACATAGATGAGAATATGATGCTGCCTAAATCAGATGTGTTTGTTACTCTTAGGAATGATGGACTTATCATGGATGAGAAGGACAAGCATTGGAGCATGATCACACATGTAGGAGATGACAGCAAACATGTGAGGATTGAAGAGGATGTCCCAAGTGGAGATTTCAGAACTTTGAAGCCACCATAATGATGATTGAAGACTTGGACGAAATATACAAGATTACACTTCATAATTTCGTCCATAGCATAATATGGTGCTGCGTCACCTTTAGTTTTGGGCCGGGCCCGTGTCATTTTCGCAGGAATTGAGTCAGCCATTTTTTAGAGTCTGTATTGAAGGAGGAAAGGCCTTCTAGGGTTTGGTTCAGCCATCATACGTATGGCTGGCCAAAACCCCATCTTTTCCTCCTTTAAATACCCCCATAGCCGTCACGTTTAGACTCGGATTTTGATTAGATTAAAAATTAGTCATTGCTGCAACTCTCGCGTACTTCTTTTGAGGCCAACGCCCAGAACAAGATCGACTATTCGGAATCTCACCTTATTGAATAAAGGTTTCAACTATATCCGCAATATTCTGATTGCATTATTAGTTCTTACTTGTTCTCGATTTCAGGTAGGAATTAAGACCCTCGCTGGTCAGGTTGATCGTGCATCCGCAAGATCAGTAACTCCCGGAGATTGTCCTAGCGATTGCATTGGCGCGCGAGCTTTGCACGTGTAGTTGGATCGTCAAGCACGAACTCCACCAACAAATCGACTTATCCTCGTCTCATCGAAAGATCGGCCACCTTTGCCCTATCATGAAGACTTTGGTGGCAAAGAAGGAGATGATGGAGAAGAAGAACAAAGAGAAAGAAGCAAAATGGAGCATGCTCCAGGAGGATGCAAAGCGCAAGGCCGACGTCGAGGAGAGGAGAGCACGTGCCGAGGAGAATCGGTCCATGGCGGAGCTCATCGCGGCAGATAATGCAACTATGATGATGAACTCGGCTGAGATGGATGAGTTCCATCTTGATGGTGGAATCATGTGAAGATGGAGACCTTGACGTGAAGGAGGGAAGCTGCACCCGCTGCCATGGCTACCATGAGTGGTGCCCGAGGTGATGATGCTACGGAAAGTGGTGGTGGACGTGTGGATGCACCGACAACCGACGGTGATGGTTGATCATGCTCCTCCTTAATGATGTGATGTTTGATGCTCTTTCGGTATCGTGTTTCATGTATGATTGAGTACTTTGAACAATTTGTTTGCATGATTTATGTTGCTAGATTTGAAAATTATCGGATGATTTTCATAATCCTAGTGTTTTCGGTTTTTGTTTGCTGTTACGCGGGCCACGTTTGGCGCGTCTGGGCTACGCCACGGTTTTTCAGCTTGCAAAACGCGTTTGGGTGGCCTGGATACGTGTATTTGGAGTTTGGGGTTTGGGATGTCTGCTAGAGATGGTCTTAGGAAGCTAAATCGCAACTAGCCGATCCTTTAAAAGTTGTTAGAGGAGTTAAATTTTTGTTTTAGGACGATAAACCGCTCCTAGCCGTCCACGAAGGCGTTAGAGGAGCACATATTTTAGTCATCGGCTTCCCGGCTGCTTAAAACTTTCCACGACCACCGCTCTCCCCAAATCCACTCCACTCCACTACCCCCCCCCACCGAAACCTAGATGGTTGGATCCTCCCACCGTATGTGCCTTCCACTGACCCAGTGAGCAGATCGCCACGCTGCGCGCAATAGTCCTCAGCCCCCGAGCCGGCAACGCATCCTCCTCCCGGTTCCCCGAATAACACCACAGAGAGGAAGTACCACGGCTACAGCAGCGGGCGTGGGGGGCATGGTTGGCGGAGATCACCGACCACGTAACCCACAAGTGGATTTGGATCGACACCTTTCACTCGGCTGCGGCGCAGACAACAGTTTTGTATGCCATCGAGTTGGTGCACCTCCATGGCTCAACGGTGCGGCTGGACTTCCCCTTGGGAAGCTCTTACATGCAATATTTGGCCTCTTTCGACCCTTGAGTTGCCTTTGCATGTGATTTGCGGGATTAGAGGGAGGTCCGTGAGGGCCTCGAGCGGAGCGTTTCGATGAGGAGTACATGATGGAGCTTCGCTTCCGGTATCCGAAATGGTCGAGAGGGACTGTCAACAATATGGGATCTACAAGCTTGGGAAGCAGGGTCATCCGGTGCATCGGTCAGCGAGCTCGGCTCCGACATCGATGAGTCAGTGGATAATGTGCTAGATGAGTTGGTCATTCCCTAGAGACAAAGGAATTTTAGTTTAGATTAGGGTTAATGATATGTAAATTTAGTTTATGCTAGTAGTTTTAATCAGGTTTTATGGATTAGTTTGAATCAAATTTGCATAATTTTATTTTTAAAATTTGTCGAAGGAGTCAAGTATAAAGAATCCGCTAGAAACCACTAATTTTTAGAGCAGCAAATTTGAGGAGTTGAAGGAAAAGAGCCCATATACTGCTCTAGAATCTATGGAATGGGCTAGAGATGGCCTGAGCCCGTCTGTGGTGGCTAAGCTTTTCGGCCCACTTTGGGATCCAACTCGAGGTAAGTTTGAGCGGGCCTATATACGTGAATGTACATGAAGTAAGGGGCCCAACACTTATACCCAGCTAGCTGCCTGCAATGACTTGGTCCGCTCGGATGCGTACATGACTTTCACATGAAGCATATCCATGAGTAGGCATGTAGCGTATCATGGTTCATCATTAGTTCATTACTACCAGGTACCAGCCTACCAGGCTGCACTCAGGCTTTCCCTGATCAAAATCAAGCGCACAATGATCCTCCCTCAACGCACCCATCACAACACTCTCCCTCGCTAAGGGCATCTCCAGCGGCGCGATGTATTTTACTGTCCGCGCGCGTCCGTTTGCGTCGCGCAGCGGACGCTGAAATGACCGTTTTCGTCCGCGTGTCCGTTTGCGTCTGGGGTTGGCTCCAGTGGCCCGACGCATTTTTTTCTCTTTTTCATTTCAACATACTTCCAAATATTACAAATTGGAAAATTATTTTACACAAACTAATACATAGTTTGGAACATGGTTTACACAAACTAATACATAGTTTGCACCATGGTGGACACAAATATAAATATTTTAAAAATAGAAACCAGTTGTGTTGATTTCCGTATGTTCGCTGCCAAGAAAGAACATTCGAGGGCACACCCAGTCACCCAAACCAGCGGGAGGATTGACGGTGCCCTTGTTGGTTCTACCGATGGCGAACAGACAGAAACCTTCCACTACTGGCTTCGTCTGGCCCGTAGCCAGATTCGCTGCAAAGAAAGAACACTCTACGTTCTAACTATCGGAGTCCGACTCGGATTCGCCGGTGTGGTAGTGCCTGCGGCAGGCCGTGTCGTCGAAGACCTTGACGACCATCTCACCGTCTCCCTCGTAGAGGAAGGTGAGCTGGCAGCCGGGCTCGAGCGCGAGGTCACGGGCGAACTTGCCCCACCCGGTGTGCAAGTACATCTTGCCCTGGCCGTCGAACAGGACCTCCACACGCCAGCGGCGAAGTTGCAGCTGGCCTCCCGTAGCTGCAAATGCGCCGGCTCGACGCCGTCGACGAACTCGGCGAACTTGTCCGGAGACGCTTGATGCCGAGCGGGTCGTCGTCGATGCGGAGGAGGAACTCGAAGCAGCGTCCCTCCACGTCGGAGGAAGACGAAGAGGGCGCAGGCGACGGCGAGCGTGGGGCCGTAGCTGCTCCACCACGGCGGCCCCTGCCCCGTCCCCGGGGCCGTCCAGGGCCGCGGCCTCGACCGCCTCGCCGGCCACCGGGACCCGCCATGGTCTTCTCGCGGGCTGGCTGCGTCGCAGGAACACCTAGGCGGCGGAACGCTGGAGCTTTGTGGCGGCTAGGGTTTCTATGGAGGAGTGGATGAGGTAGAAGAAGGCGCGGCCCCTTTATATAGGCCGGAGGCATGCGGTGGCCGCGGGACGCGTGGCGACGCCATTAACGTGGTTGGCGGAGGTGGGCTGCGGCCGCTCGGCAGCGAGCATCGCCGTGCGTGGCATGGTGAGACGGCACGGCGGCCGATCGCGAGCGTGTTTGAGAAAGGCAACGTCGGCGGTCGGCGAGCGGGCAGCAACGTCCGCCGGATCGGACACTTTCGGCGTCCAGATGTCCGCGAAACCATCGAGGCGCATATTTGGAGCTAGGTTTGCGTCTCCCGCGGACGGCGATCACTGCGTCGCCCGGCGGAAAGTGAGACGCGTTCCGTCGACGGATGAAAACGACCATTTGCGTCGCGCTGCTGGAGATGCCCTAAAGCAGCAACCATCATAACTCGTTCGCCCGTGCTGTTCATCCATTTGGCAGGATCGCAGCTGAACTGATAGCTACCCGGTGCTGCAAGCGTAACGCTGCATTGGAGCATGGTAATGTGTAATCCGAGGAACCGAAAACGGGGACGAGCATCATTGCGGACTTGCGGTCCTGGTCTTCCACGGATCACGGGCCCATACATGATACATGTGCTACTGTCTCCCAACGGCCTCGCGACAGTAGCCAGCGGGAGCAGCAGACGATGAACACGAACCCACGCGAGGCTGATGGTGATCGTCTGATCGATGCTCGGTCGACATGCTGCTCCGCCCCCACCTCGCCGGTCACCGTCCTGTCAGACGACTGGATCCAGGCTACGCGCTAGCCCATGCATGAGCCGAACAGGAACAGTTCGTAGTCGCGTCACGAGGAATCGCCTACTCCTTTTGGCTAACTTCTTTTGCCATCTGCCGGTCGCCCATCGTCTCGAGCGCGCTGCCGTCTGCGTGGAGAGACGGTTGGATTGGAAGCAAAAGGTTTTGACATTTTCCTATGCTGTATCAGAGGAGGTCGAGGTGGCATAGAACGTCATTTGAACGTTTCAGCTAATGCAATAATGCACTGTGGTGGAATGGAAACATAAGAGCATCTCCAGTCGCGTCGCCAGCGTCCGTAGCGAAATGATTTGGGCGCGTGTAGGGCCGCGCCGGACAAAAAGATCGAAAATCGTACGAGAAGAGAGCCTTCGTGGTCACTCAACAGGATGGATGCATGCATTTTAATAGAAGGGACCACCCCATGTGGGAAAAGTAGGTGAGAGAAAGTGTGGGGAAAGAGAATGGCATGTGGGGACTAGGGGCTGCATGCATGCATATGGGCTCTCATTTTGTGTCCGGCGTCCCCGGTAGAGACTCTATACATAGAGTCTCTACCGGGGACGCCGGACACAAAATGAGGCGCTATTTAGCTTTGGGGGACGCAACTGGGACGCGATTTTCTCCATTTCTTGTCCGTCGTCCCCCAAACGCCGTTTGGGGGACGCGGCTGGAGATGCTCTAAGATTGATTTGAAGTCGTGAATGAGCGGGAACCGTGACAACAGGCCACCAATAATACAGATTCAGGCCACCAATAATACAGATTTGTATCCGTCTTAGAGCATCACTTACAGAGCCCGTAAAAATGCGAACTGTAAAACGTAAGTTCACGCCACTGAACTCGTGTTTACGGGTCGAAAAAGTGCCGACGCAGATCAGAACCCGTAAAGAAAAACTATAAAAAACATATTTCTAATTATTCCACTGGACCCCATGTCAGAGGCTTTTTTTCTCTTTCCTCCTCCTTCTTCTTCCTTGCTTCATCCACTCATCCTCTGGCCAAGCTCCACGCCGGCTGCCCCGCTCCGGCTCCGCCGCCCCTACCCGGCCCGCCGCGCCTCGCCGTCCCGGCCACGCCGCGCCGCCCGCCCCGGCTCCGCCCGACAACGCACGCGCCGACCCGCGGCGGCGCGCCGCCGACCCCGGCCACGCTGCCCGACCCGACCCTTCCCGCGCCACCCCGGCTCCACCCCGTGCGGCCTCGCCCCGACCTCGCCGCGACGTGCGTGACCTCGCCGGCCCGGCCCCAACCCCGCCGGCCCCGCCCGCGCCGCCCCGAGTCGGCCACGCCCGCTCCGCCCCGAGCCGGCCCGCGCGAGCTCATGCCGCCCACGAGCTCGCCCGTCCAGCGCCGCTCCACGCCGTAGCGAGCTCGCCTCACCACACGCCGCCTTATACCGTCGGGAGCTCGCCGGAATTTGGTTGGATTCGGCGAATTTGGTTGGATCGGCGACGGTACCGGCGAACGATTGGCTCGATCTGAAATTTCAGCGCGCCACGAGTATAGGTTCGTGTTCAGTTCGCTCATTCGGCCCGTACAAATACAGGTTGAGTTGGGTTTTCGGTCTCGGCCTGAAAACTTTTTTTCGATTTTGGCTCCTTTACGGTGACTGATCTGCGCCATTTTCTGAACTAAACCTGTAAATCGGCGATTATTATTCAGTTTACCCAGTTTACGGACTCTGCTAGAGATGCTCTTAGCACAGTAACTACCTAAACAACACGAACCTCTATCTCTTGAATCCAATAGAGCACAACGTTTAGCGTGTGAGAAAGGTCCGTCGTACTGGCTCGCTGATGGCGTGTATTTCACACGTCCGTCGTACTGGCAGCAAGTTTTCCCTCAGAAAAAACCAAGGTTTATCGAACCAGGAGGAGCCAAGAAGCACGTTGAAGGTTGATGGCGGCGGGATGTAGTGCGGCGCAACACCAGGGGATTCGGCGCCAACGTGGAACCTGCACAACACAACCAAAGTACTTTGCCCCAACGAAACAGTGAGGTTGTCAATCTCACCGGCTTGCTGTAACAAAGGATTAACCGTATTGTGTGGAAGATGATTGTTTGCGAGAAAACAGTAAAACAAGTATTGCAGAGATTTGTATTTCAGTATTAAAGAATGGACCGGGGTCCACAGTTCACTAGAGGTGTCTCTCCCATAAGATAAAAGCATGTTGGGTGAACAAATTACAGTCGGGCAATTGACAAATAGAGAGGGCATAACAATGCACATACATGGCATGATAAGTATAGTGAGATTTAATTGGGCATTACGACAAAGTACATAGACCGCCATCCAACTGCATCTATGCCTAAAAAGTCCACCTTCAGGTTATCGTCCGAACCCCTTCCAGTATTAAGTTGCAAAGCAACAGACAAGTGCATTAAGTATGGTGCGTAATGTAATCAACAACTACATCCTCGGACATAGCGCCAATGTTTTATCCCTAGTGGCAACAGCACAACACAACCTTAGAACTTTCTGTCACTGTCCCAGGTGTCAATGCAGGCATGAACCCACTATCGAGCATAAATACTCCCTCTTGGAGTTAAAAGCAAAAACTTGGCCGAGCCTCTACTAGTAACGGAGAGCATGCAAGATCATAAACAACACATATGTAATAACTTGATAATTAACATAACATGGTATTCTCTATCCATCGGATCGACAAACACAACATATAGCATTACGGATAGATGATCTTGATCATGTTAGGCAGCTCACAAGATTCAACAATGAAGCACAATGAGGAGAAGACAACCATCTAGCTACTGCTATGGACCCATAGTCAGGGGTGAACTACTCACTCATCACTCCGGAGCGACCATGGCGGTGTAGAGTCCTCCGGGAGATGAATCCCCTCCCGGTGCCGGAGGAGATCTCGAGAATCCCCAGAGATGGGATCGGCGGCGGCGGCGTCTCGGTAAGGTTTTCCGTATCGTGGTTTTCGCATCGGGGGTTTCGCGACGGAGGCTTTAAGTAGGCGGAAGGGCAGTCGGGGGCGACGAGGGGCCCACACCACGGGCGGCGCGGGCCCCGCCGCGCCGCCTTGTGGTTTGGCCACCTCGTGGCCCCACTGTATGCTCTTCGGTCTTCGGAAGGTTCGTGGCGAAATAGGCCCCTGGGTCTTCGTTTCGTCCAATTGAGAATATTTCGTTACTAGGATTTACGAAACCAAAAACAGCAGCACTTCGGCATCTTGTTAATAGGTTAGTTCCGGAAAATGCACGAATATGACATAAAGTGTGCATAAAACATGTAGGTATCATCAATAATATGGCATGGAACATAAGAAATTATCGATACGTCGGAGACGTATCAAGCATCCTCAAGCTTAGTTCTGCTCGTCCCGAGCAGGTAAAACGATAACAAAGATAATTTCTGAGTGACATGCCATCATAACCTTGATCATACTATTTGTAAACATATGTAGTGGATGCAGCGATCAAAACAATGGTAATGACATGAGTAAACAAGTGAATCATAAAGCAAAGACTTTTCATGAATAGTACTTCAAGACAAGTATTAATAAGTCTTACATAAGAGTTAACTCATAAAGCAATAAATCAAAGTAAAGGTATTGAAGCAACACAAAGGAAGATTAAGTTTCAGCGGTTGCTTTCAACTTGTAACATGTATATCTCATGGATATTGTCAACATAGAGTAATATAACAAGTACAATATGCAAGTATGTAGGAATCAATGCACAGTTCACACAAGTGTTTGCTTCTTGAGGTGGAGAGAGATAGGTGAACTGACTCAACATAAAAGTAAAAGAATGGTCCTTCAAAGAGGAAAGCATCGATTGCTATATTTGTGCTAGAGCTTTTATTTTGAAAACATGAAACAATTTTGTCAACGGTAGTAATAAAGCATATGAGTTATGTACATTATATCTTACAAGTTGCAAGCCTCATGCATAGTATACTAATAGTGCCCGCACCTTGTCCTAATTAGCTTGGACTACCGGATCTTTGCAATGCACATGTTTTAACCAAGTGTCACAATGGGGTACCTCCATGCCGCCTGTACAAAGGTCTAAGGAGAAAGCTCGCATTTTGGATTTCTCGCTTTTGATTATTCTCAACTTAGACATCCATACCGGGACAACATGGACAACAGATAATGGACTCCTCTTTAATGCATAAGCATGTGGCAACAATTATTATTCTCATATGAGATTGAGGATATGTGTCCAAAACTGAAACTTCCACCATGAATCATGGCTTTAGTTAGCGGCCCAAAGTTCTTCTCTAACAATATGCATGCTCCAACCATTAAGGTGGTAGATCTCTCTTACTTCAGACAAGACGGACATGCATAGCAACTCACATGATATTCAACAAAGAATAGTTGATGGCGTCCCCAGAAACATGGTTATCGCACAACAAGCAACTTAATAAGAGATAAAGTGCATAAGTACATATTCAATACCACAATAGTTTTTAAGCTATTTGTCCCATGAGCTATATATTGCAAAGGTGCATGATGGAATTTTAAAGGTAGCACTCAAGCAATTTACTTTGGAATGGCGGATAAATACCATGTAGTAGGTAGATATGGTGGACACAAATGGCATAGTGGTTGGCTCAAGTATTTGGGATGCATGAGAAGTATTCCCTCTCGATACAAGGTTTAGGCTAGCAAGGTTATTTGAAACAAACACAAGGATGAACCGGTGCAGCAAAACTCACATAAAAGACATATTGTAAACATTATAAGACTCCACACCGTCTTCCTTGTTGTTCAAAACTCAATACTAGATGTTATCTAGACTCTAGAGAAACCAAATATGCAAACCAAATTAGCAAGCTCTAAGTATTTCTTCATTAATGGGTGCAAAGTATATGATGCAAGAGCTTAAACATGAGCACAACAATTGCCAAGTATCAAATTATCCAAGACATTTTAGAGTTACTACATGTAGCATTTTCCAATTCCAACCATATAACAAATTAACGAAGAAGAAACTTCGCCATGAATACTATGAGTAGAGCCTAAGGACATATTTGTCCATATGCTACAGCGGAGCGTGTCTCTCCCATAAAGTGAATGCTAGGATCCATTTTATTCAAACAAAAACAAACCGACGCTCCAAGCAAAGTACATAAGATGTGACAGAATAAAAATATAGTTTCAGGGGAGGAACCTGATAATGTTGTCGATGAAGAAGGGGATGCCTTGGGCATCCCCAAGCTTAGACGCTTGAGTCTTCTTATAATATGCAGGGGTGAACCAGGGGCATCCCCAAGCTTAGAGCTTTCACTCTCCTTGATCATATTGCATCATACTCCTCTCTTGATCCTTGAAAACTTCCTCCACACCAAACTCGAAACAACTCATTAGAGGGTTAGTGCATAATAAAAATTCACATGTTCAGAGGTGACACAATCATTCTTAACACTTCTGGACATTGCATAAAGCTACTGGACATTAATGGATCAAAGAAATTCATCCAACATAGCAAAAGAGGCAATGCGAAATAAAAGACAGAATCTGTCAAAACAGAACAGTCCGTAAAGATGGATTTTATTAGGCCACCAGACTTGCTCAAATGAAAATGCTCAAATTGAATGAAAGTTGCGTACATATCTGAGGATCATGCTCGTAAATTGGCTTAATTTTCTGAGCTACCTACAGAGAGGTAGACCCAGATTCGTGACAGCAAAGAAATCTGTAACTGCGCAGTAATCCAAATCTAGTACTTACTTTACTATCAAAGACTTTACTTGGCACAACAAAACATAAAACTAAGATAAGGAGAGGTTGCTACAGTAGTAAACAACTTCCAAGACACAAATATAAAACAAAAATACTGGAGTAAAAACATGGGTTGTCTCCCATAAGCGCTTTTCTTTAACGCCTTTCAGCTAGGCGCAGAAAGTGTAACTCAAGTAACATCAAGAGACGAAGCATCAACATCATAATTTGTTCTAATAATAGAATCATAAGGTAACTTCATTCTCTTTCTAGGGAAGTGTTCCATACCTTTCTTGAGAGGAAATTGATATTTAATATTACCTTCCTTCATATCAATAGTAGCACCAACGGTTCGAAGAAAAGGTCTTCCCAATATAATGGGGCAAGATGCATTGCATTCAATATCCAAGACAACAAAATCAACGGGGACAAGGTTATTGTTAACCATAATATGAACATTATCAACTCTCCCCAAAGGTTTCTTTTTAGCATTATCAGCGAGATTAACATCCAGATAACAGTTTTTCAATGGTGGCAAGTCAAGCATATCATAGACTTTCTTAGGCATAACAGAAATACTTGCACCAAGATCACATAAAGCATTACAATCAAAATCTTTGACTATCATTTTAATGATGGGCTCCCAACCATCCTCTAGCTTTCTAGGAATAGAAGTTTCAAGTTTTAGTTTCTCTTCTCTAGCTTTTATGAGAGCATTTGTAATATGTTTTGTGAAAGCCAAATTTATAGCGCTAGCATTGGGACTTTTAGCAAGTTTTTGTAAGAACTTTATAACTTCAGAGATGTGGCAATCATCAAAATCTAAATCATTACAATCTAAAGCAATGGGATTATCATCCCCAAGGTTGGAAAAAATTTCAGCAGTTTTATCACAAGCAGTTTCAGCAGTTTTAGCAGTTTCAGGTAATTTTGCGCGCTTTGCACTAGGAGTAGAAGCATTGCCAACACCAATTATTTTACCATTGATAGTAGGAGGTGCAGCAACATGTGAATCATTAGCATTGCTAGTGGTGGTAATAGTCCAAACTTTAGCTACATTTTTCTCTTTAGCTAGTTTTTCATTTTCTTCTCTATCCCACCTAGCACGCAGTTCAGCCATTAATCTTATATTCTCATTAATTCTAACTTGGATGGAATTTGCTGTAGTAACAATTTTATTTTCAATATCCCTATTAGGCATAACTTTCGATTTCAAAAGATCAACATCAGAGGCAAGACTATCAACTCTAGAAGCAAGAATATCAATTTTATTGAGCTTTTCCTCAACAGATTTGTTAAAAGCAGTTTGTGTACTAATAAATTCTTTAAGCATAGCTTCAAGTCCAGGGGGTGTATTCCTATTATTGTTGTAAGAATTCCCATAAGAATTAGCATAACCGTTACCATTATTATAAGGATATGGCCTATAGTTATTACTAGAATTGTTCCGATAAGCATTGTTGTTGAAATTATTATTTTTAATGAAGTTCACATCAACATGTTCTTCTTGGGAAACCAATGAAGCTAATGGAACATTATTAGGATCAACATTAGTCCTATCATTCGCAAGCATAGACATAATAGCATCAACCTTATCATTCAAGGAAGAGGATTCTTCAACAGAATTTACCTTCTTACCTTGTGGAGCTCTTTCCGTGTGCCATTCAGAGTAATTAACCATCATATTATCAAGAAGCTTTGTTGCTTCACCAAGAGTGATGGACATAAAGGTACCTCCAGCAGCTGAATCCAATAAATTCCGTGAAGAAAAATTTAGTCCTGCATAGAAGGTTTGGATGATCATCCAAGTAGTCAGTCCATGGGTTGGGCAATTTTTAACCAGAGATTTCATTCTTTCCCAAGCTTGAGCAACATGTTCATTATCCAATTGTTTAAAATTCATTATGCTACTCCTCAAAGATATAATTTTAGCAGGGGGATAATATCTACCAATAAAAGCATCCTTGCATTTAGTCCAGGAATCAATACTATTCTTAGGCAGAGATAGCAACCAATCTTTAGCTCTTCCTCTTAATGAGAAAGGAAACAATTTTAATTTTATAATGTCACCATCTACATCTTTATACTTTTGCATTTCACATAGTTCAACAAAATTATTAAGATGGGCAGCAGCATCATCAGAACTAACACCAGAAAATTGCTCTCGCATAACAAGATTCAGTAAAGCAGGTTTAATTTCAAAGAATTCTGCTGTAGTAGCAGGTGGAGCAATATGTGTGCATAAGAAATCATTATTATTTGTGCTAGTGAAGTCACACAACTTAGTATTTTCAGGGGTAGCCATTTTAGCAGTAGTAAATAAAACAAACTAGATAAAGTAAATGCAAGTAAACTAATTTTTTTGTGTTTTTGATATAGCAAACAAGACAGTAAATAAAGTAAAGCTAGCAACTAATTTTTTTGTGTTTTGATATAATGCAGCAAACAAAGTAGTAAATAAAATAAAGCAAGACAAAAACAAAGTAAAGAGGTTGGGAAGTGGAGACTCCCCTTGCAGCGTGTCTTGATCTCCCGGCAACGGCGCCAGAAAATATGCTTGATGGCGTGTATTTCACACGTTCGTTGGGCAACCCCAAGAGGAAGGTATGATGCGCACAGCAGCAAGTTTTCCCTCAGAAAGAAACCAAGGTTTATCGAACCAGGAGGAGCCAAGAAGCACGTTGAAGGTTGATGGCGGCGGGATGTAGTGCGGCGCAACACCAGGATTCCGGCGCCAACGTGGAACCTGCACAACACAACCAAAGTACTTTGCCCCAACGAAACAGTGAGTGTCGTCGTGGTGAACAGACAGATGCCATAGGATGGCTTATCTTGGGGCCGAATGGACGCTAGAGGATTCGGGGGAGGGTTTGTGATTAGATGGGATGAACTTCCGGATGCTTTCCTCAAGAACTTGGCCAAGGCCAAGGTAGAAGAAGAAAGACACAAGGATGAACTCGCTCTAGATCACTATCTTCATTGATCTCAACATGGTTACAAGTTTCTCAGTACAAGATCTCTCTCTCTCTCTCTACGTGCCCGTGAAGAAGTCACCGTGAGAGGGCTGCCCCCTCTCCTTATATAGGGGAGAGGGTGGCTTACATGGGAAGAAACCCTAATGGCATCTTTGACTGGACAAACTACTTTACAAAGCTACTTTACAAAGCTACTTTAATCATAGATGACGCCGGAGTCCTCTTTAATCAGAAATGCTGATGTCCTCCGGCTTCTTTCAGCGTCACCTCTCTCTTTGGCGCCAGGGCTCTGATTAAAGTCACTTTGCTTAGCTCATCCTTGTCTTCTTGCTCTGAAGAGAATCTTTGACCAGTCCTGCCGACATGCCCTCCTTCCGGTATCTTCTTACCGGGCTCCGGCATACCCCTTTGGGGATACCGGCTTAGCCTCACTTGTCCCAAGTTCCTACCTTGCTTCCGGTAAGAATATTAAACCGGTATCTTGACGGCTCAAACCATCCGGTTTGGCATGCCTTTGGCATACCGGGGGTTATCCCCCCAACATTAGTCCCGAAGCTTAGTCTGGAGGATTCTATCCAACAGACTATGCCAGGTTTCCGAGTTTTTTAGGATACCGGTTTAATCTTCTAGGCTTAGGCTTTGTTCCGGCACCTTTACTCTTCTTCGTTTTCCTTTCTTCGTAAGGCACGTTCCGGCATCTCTTTTCTCCGGTATTATTCGCATTTATTCCTTCCTCGGCGAAGTCGAGAATATTTTGGGCCCCGCGCCTGTCAGTGACATGCGCACTGTGACTGTCGTGGCAGTGTCAGTTGTCAGTTCGCTTCGACTCCCGCGCGCCCATTTAATGCACTGCTGCGGATCCCACTCACCGCTTCAGATCCCGTGTGTGCCCCCGTGTGGCCTCCCTTTTTCGCGTGTACCTCTTTGCCACGTGGTGGCCCGTGGCGCGAACCGTCACGGGCCACGAGGCGAACCGCCGAGGCCCAGCGGTTTTCGGCCCATTTCCTCTCTCCTTTATAAGCACAACTGCCCCTTCTTCTTCCTCTTCTCCGCATTCCCCTACCTTCGCGCACAGTGCTCCTCGCTTCTGCGCCTTCGCCGCTCTCCGTCCGCCGTTGCTTGCTCGAGCTTCGCCGCCCGGCGAACTTACGCCGTGCTTCCGCCGGACCTCGTCGTGCGGGAATTTTCTGCAGCACCTTCTTCGAGCGCGCTGCATTCTTGCTTCTTCGCGACCTTCTCCGCTTCGCCGTCGACGGCGCTCGTCGGCGACCGCAGGTCCTCTCCTTCGCCGGCGAAAGTCTTCCCCCGCGACTGCGCCGCTCAAGGTTGGTACCAATCTTACTTCGCTCGCCATCTGCTTGTGTTTCAGATCTTGGGTCTACGGTGTTCTTATTTCCTCTTTTTCTTTGGTTTTCTTCTTACTCGTAGATCTTCACGCGGGGTCCAAGTGTGGGATTTCTGTTTTTTCGCCTTCCCATCCAATGTCTGACGGAATCTTCCTCTGCATCTTCTTCTTCCCCTTCTGTTAGACACCGTAGTCAATCTCCCGGTGGATCCACCGCTCCAGATCCGATGGAGACCGATTCCGGTAACCAGCAGGGATCCGGTAGCCATCAAGAATCCGGCGGCCATCTAGAATCCGGTAGCTTTAGCCAAGCTTCCGGTAGCGAAGAAGCGAGTGGCTCTGGCCAAGCCTCTAGTAGTTCTAGTCAATCTTCCGGCGCAGAGCCTTCCGCAATCACTCGCGGAGCCTGGATGGGCTCCAACGTCACTGAGTATGAGATCGACTGGTTGTACCGGTCCCGCAGGATTCCGACAGGAGTCACTTGCCGGATTCCTGATGATGAAATCGAACCGGACCCTGAGCCCGACGAAAATGTTGTTTTTCTTGCTCACTTTGAGCGTGGCTTCGGCCTTCCTGCCTCCCCCTTTTTTCGGGAGTTTCTAGATTTTTACAAACTCCAACCTCACCATCTTCCTGGCAATGCCATCTTCTACCTTTCTTGCTACGCCACCTTCATGGAGGCCTACATCGGCATTCGTCCCACTCGTGAGACTTTTGCCCGCTTCTTTGCTCTTCGGATTAACTCCATTCAAGGCTTAGACATCCCCAAACCTAAACCTCCCGTACAATGCGGGTCTTGCATAATCGGCTCCCGGCAAGGGAGCCCCTTTTTTAAGTTTTCCGGCCTCGAATCTTGCCGGTTGTGGCAAGGGACTTTCTTCTACGTGAAGAACAACGGCGCCGCGGATCTTATTGATCTGCCTCCTTTTGATCCGGCGCCGCCCACAAAGGCCAACTGGGGCTACAATCCGAAGGAGTCTCACAACGAGACTAACCGGATTATACGCTTCATGAAGCAGCGGATGAAGGACACCAACATCTGCTCTGACGATATCGTCCGCACCTTCATCTCTCGCCGGGTGCTTCCTTTGAAGCGCCGCGCGCATAGGATGAGCGAGATGTATGGCCCTGGCGATCCTACCAAGATCACAGGCCTCCCCTTAGCAAGAAGGACGTTGTCCTCAAGGCTAAGCAGATTTGCCAAACTGCTATGCCATTTAACTGGGAATGGGGCCTCCTTCCCTTCAGCACTACTAACCCTCCGACCCAAGAAGTAAGGGATTATGCAATTAGGGTTGTCTTTTGCCGGTAACTTTTTGCTCTTGTTAACCCTCTTTTTTCATGTTTCAGGCCGAGGACCGCTTCCCCCTCATTGAAGCTGAGCGGCGAGGAGCTTGCCGGAAGCGCGCTCTTGACTCCTTCGACCCAGATCCTTACATCTTTTGGAAGGATCTGAAGATGGGCAAGACTCCGGCTGCGCGTCTGGGCCGGTCTCCGCCAAAGCCAACCGGGTCCTCTGATGACCTGACCATGCTTGAGGTATTTTCTTTTCCGGTTTCTTTACTTTTCCGTTATTGTTTTCCTGCGAATTGCTTCTTAGCCATATTGAATTCAGATCCATGAGCACGTGCCGCCCCTGCGCGCCGAGGCCGGCTCCGAGTTTGTGGACAAACTCATGGCCCAGGGCCAAAAGAACAGCGGCATCGATCGGTGGCAGCCAGGCCCCTCCCTCCAAGCGCTTCCGGACTGAGCCCTTGGGGGAGAAGCAAGTGGGCATGCGCCGCTACGGGCGCAAGGCGATGCCAACTTCTTCCGGGTAAGTTATTCATTTTCCGGCTTGCCTCTTTTTGCCAAGTTCTTTTTCCGGTTGCTTTTTTCCAACCGTCTTTCTTTCTTTTTCTCAGCCCTGCGCTCAAGCTTGGCTCAAGGCCAACGGGCTCTGAAGGTTCCGCAAGGACTTCAACCCCTCCTCGCTCAAGCCCGGCACCATCTGGTGCCGGCAACTCTCTGCCTCCCTTTCGGGGGGCACAACAAATTCGGGCGTGCGGCCCCTTCATCATCAGATCACCGCACGGAGGAGGATCTTTCCTTCCTCCCGAGAACCAAGACACCGGCACCAGCAACATCGGTGCCGGAGAAGAAAAAGCTGCCGGGCGGGCGGAGCCTCCAGCTCCTCCCGTCCTTGAAAACTTCCGCGCCGGAAGGTTCCAAACCGGGTGATGCGCCTAGCGCTCCCCCTTCTCCACGAACCATCCTCATGCCGCCGCCAGGTGCTCCTCGCGCCAAGCCTTCCGGGCCTGCTTCCACCGCGCCGCCGCCCAAGCCCTCCAAGCTTATCAAGGGGAAGGCGACGGCCTCCAGCGCCCCTTCTGCCGGCCAGCAGCCTCTGGTGCTGCACGTCTCCAAGGCCGCCAGGGATACCGCCACGAAGGCCACCGGTCTTCTTGGCCGCATCACTGAGTTCCAGCGCCAAGGCCGGGACCTGGGGCATCTCCTGCCCTACGCCCAGAAGTGGAACGCCGCGGACATAACTCCGGCGACCCGCGGCTTGGGCAAGGACAGGCTGCCGGCTCCTGATCCAGTTGGGGACCGGTCGTCCGAGGAGCACTTCATGCGGCTCCGCAACGCCGTGAAAGAGCTTGACAGCGCGTGGTATGATGCCACGAACAACTTGATGGTACGTTTTACTAACTTTTCTCAATATTTACCGGTTTCCTTGCTTCCGGATTTGTTCTATCTTTTCTTTAGTTTCATGCCGGTTTCTCTCTTGTCTATCTTCCCAGTCCCCGAGTTTTGTGGTGAGAGCGCAGCTTTTAGCGCAAAACTTAACTTAAAAACTTAGCGCAAAACCGGCACTGCCAGTCCCCGAGTTTCGGGTTAAGAACCTTGTTCTTAGCGCAAAACTTAACTTAAAAACTTAGCGCAAAACCAGTCCCCGAGTTTCGGGTTAAGAACCTTGTTCTTAGCGCAAAACTTAACTTAAAAACTTAGCGCAAAACCGGCACTGCCAGTCCCCGAGTTTCGGGTTAAGAACCTTGTTCTTAGCGCAAAACTTAACTTAAAAACTTAGCGCAAAACCGGCACTGCCAGTCCCCGAGTTTCGGGTTAAGAACCTTGTTCTTAGCGCAAAACTTAACTTAAAAACTTAGCGCAAAAACCGGCACTGCCAGTCCCCGAGTTTCGGGTTAAGAACCTTGTTCTTAGCGCAAAACTTAACTTAAAACTTAGCGCAAAACCGGCACTGCCAGTCCCCGAGTTTCGGGTTAAGAACCTTGTTCTTAGCGCAAAACTTAACTTAAAAACTTAGCGCAAAACCGGCACTGCCAGTCCCCGAGTTTCGGGTTAAGAACCTTGTTCTTAGCGCAAAACTTAACTAACCTCTTTTTCTTGAACAGCTCACGGCTGACGCTCGGAAGGCCCTCTTTGAGGAGCTCTTATGGGAGCATCGGGAGCTCGCTGAGGCACACGATAAGTGCCAAGGTAAGTTCTTGTTCTACCGGCATCTTTCTTACCGGAAACCTTTTTTCCTCCTAACATCTGCAATTTCTGCTTAACAGTGATCCCGGAAGCTTCCATTAATGCTCTCAAGGAGCAGCTCGCCACCGCTCAACGTATAACTTTTCTTTCTCCTGTTAACTTGATTTTCTTCTCATGTTTACTAGCATAATCTTGTTAACATCTTCCTTTCCGGGTTGTAGTGGAGAAGGACCAGCTCATCCGGCAGCATAAGGAGGAGCTGAGCGCCTACAAGACCAGCCACCAGGAGCTCAAGTCCCAGCTTATTCAGCTGGGGCTTGACCACGCCAAGGCCCTCAAAGCCGCTGAAGCTGATGCAGCGGCCAAGATGGACGAGGCTCTGGAGGACGCCGGTAACTCCATCGTGGTGCTGCGAGCTGAGCTGGAGGAGCTGGCCAAGGCCCGGAAAGGTGCCGAGGAGAAAGCCGCGCGGCTGGAGGAGGAGCACAAGGAGTGCGACCAGCTGATCCTGCAAACCGATGCACTTGCCTACCGTGAGTCCTTTTCTTTTATATACTTTGACTACCGCACATGAGCCTTTTCTCCTCCGTGCCCATTTTCTTTCCGCTATCTTTTCTTCCGGTCTCTTTTTCTTCCGGATTCTTTTTCTTCCGGATTCTTTTCCTTAGCTTCTTTCTTTCTTTACACAGGCCTCATTCCGGACTCCCAGACGTACGCTGTCAAGAAGGTCAACGCGCGCTGCACTACCCAGGGCCAGGCGAACCTTGCCGTGCCATGGACGCCCAACGACCATCTGGTCGCGCTTAACGCGCGGGTGTCTCATATGCGCGCCATTGATCGCAACTTATCTGACATCCCTGATGTAGCTACCCAGCTCTTCAGGACCCTTTGGCCTGGCGAGGAGGTGCCGGACACTTTCTCCCTTATCAGCGACCGTCTCAAGGGCGCCGGCAGGAGGATCCGCGAGTGGTAGTGCTCTGCTGCCCGCGCTGGAGCAGATTCTGCCCTCCGCGTTTGATGGCGTGTATTTCACACGTTCGTTGGGCAACCCCAAGAGGAAGGTATGATGCGCACAGCAGCAAGTTTTCCCTCAGAAAGAAACCAAGGTTTATCGAACCAGGAGGAGCCAAGAAGCACGTTGAAGGTTGATGGCGGCGGGATGTAGTGCGGCGCAACACCAGGGATTCGGCGCCAACGTGGAACTGCACAACACAACCAAAGTACTTTGCCCCAACGAAACAGTGAGGTTGTCAATCTCACCGGCTTGCTGTAACAAAGGATTAACCGTATTGTGTGGATGATGATTGTTTGCGAAAAACAGTAAAACAAGTATTGCAGTAGATTGTATTTCAGTAAAGAGAATTGGACCGGGGTCCACAGTTCACTAGAGGTGTCTCTCCCATAAGACGAACAGCATGTTGGGTGAACAAATTACAGTTGGGCAATTGACAAATAAAGAGAGCATGACCATGCACATACATATTATGATGAGTATAGTGAGATTTAATTGGGCATTACGACAAAGTACATAGACCGCCATCCAACTGCATCTATGCCTAAAAAGTCCACCTTCAGGTTATCATCCGAACCCCCTCCAGTATTAAGTTGTAAACAACAGACAATTGCATTAAGTATGGTGCGTAATGTAATCAACAACTACATCCTTAGACATAGCATCAATGTTTTATCCCTAGTGGCAACAGCACAACACAACCTTAGAACTTTCTGTCACTGTCCCAGGTGTCAATGCAGGCATGAACCCACTATCGAGCATAAGTACTCCCTCTTGGAGTTAAAAGCATCTACTTGGCCAGAGCATCTACTAGTAACGGAGAGCATGCAAGATCATAAACAACACATAAGCATAACTTTGATAATCAACATAACAAGTATTCTCTATTCATCGGATCCCAACAAACGCAACATATAGAATTACAGATAGATGATCTTGATCATGATAGGCAGCTCACAAGATCCGACAATGATAGCACAATGGGGAGAAGACAACCATCTAGCTACTGCTATGGACCCATAGTCCAGGGGTAGACTACTCACTCATCACTCCGGAGGCGACCATGGCGGTGTAGAGTCCTCCGGGGATGATTCCCCTCTCCGGCAGGGTGCCGGAGGCGATCTCTGGATCCCCCGAGATGGGATCGGCGGTGGCGGCGTCTCTGGAAGGTTTTCCGTATCGTGGTTCTCGGTACTGGGGGTTTCGTCACGGAGGCTTTAAGTAGGCGGAAGGGCAA
Source organism: Lolium multiflorum (assembly GCA_030979885.1). Classification (NCBI taxonomy): domain Eukaryota; kingdom Viridiplantae; phylum Streptophyta; class Magnoliopsida; order Poales; family Poaceae; genus Lolium; species Lolium multiflorum. The sequence continues at coordinate 259,280,782 of CM061749.1, forward strand.
GTCGGGGGGGCACAGGGGGCCCCACACCATAGGTCGGCGCGGCCAAGGGGGCCGCCCGGGTTTGGCCACCTGGCCCCACTTCGTCTCGTCTTCGGTCTTCTGAAGCTTCGTGGAAAAATAGGCCCCTGGGCTTTGATTTCGTCCAATTCCGAGAATATTTCCTTACTAGGATTTCTGAAACCAAAAACAGGAACTGGCACATCGGCATCTTGTTAATAGGTTAGTTCCAGAAAATGCACAAATATGACATAAAGTGTGCATAAAACATGTAGATAACATCAATAATGTGGCATGGAACACAAGAAATTATCGATACGTCGGAGACGTATCAGCATCCCCAAGCTTAGTTCTGCTCGTCCCGAGCAGGTAAAACGATAACAAAGATAATTTCTGGAGTGACATGCCATCATAATCTTGATCATACTATTTGTAAAGCATATGTAGTGAATGCAGCGATCAAAACAATATGTATGACATGAGTAAACAAGTGAATCATATAGCAAAGACTTTTCATGAATAGCACTTCAAGACAAGCATCAATAAGTCTTGCATAAGAGTTAACTCATAAAGCAATAATTCAAAGTAAAGGTATTGAAGCAACACAAAAGAAGATTAAGTTTCAGCGGTTGCTTTCAACTTGTAACATGTATATCTCATGGATATTGTCAACATAGAGTAATATAATAAGTGCAATAAGCAAGTATGTAGGAATCAATGCACAGTTCACACAAGTGTTTGCTTCTTGAGGTGGATAGAAATAGGTGAACTGACTCAACATTGAAAGTAAAAGAATGGTCCTCATAGAGGAAAAGCATCGATTGCTATATTTGTGCTAGAGCTTTGATTTTGAAAACATGAAACAATTTTGTCAACGGTAGTAATAAAGCATATGCATCATGTAAATTATATCTTATAAGTTGCAAGCCTCATGCATAGTGTACCAATAGTGCTCGCACCTTGTCCTAATTAGCTTGGACTACCTGGATTATCACCGCAATACATATGCTTTAACCAAGTTTCACAAAGGGGTACCTCTATGCCGCCTGTACAAAGGTCTAAGGAGAAAGCTCGCATTTGGATTTCTCGCTTTTGATTATTCTCAACTTAGACATCCATACCGGGACAACATAGACAACAGATAATGGACTCCTCTTTTAATGCTTTAAGCATTTGACAACAATTAATTCTTTTCTCATTAGAGATTTGAGGATGTTTGTCCAAAACTGAAACTTCCACCATGGATCATGGCTTTAGTTAGCGGCCCAATGTTCTTCTCTAACAATATGCATGCTCAAACCATTCAACTCAGTGTAGATCGCCCTTACTTCAGACAAGACGAACATGCATAGCAACTCACATGAAATTCAACAATGAGTTGATGGCGTTCCCCAGTAAACATGGTTATCGCACAACAAGCAACTTAATAAGAGATAAAGTGCATAATTACATATTCAATACCACAATAGTTTTTAAGCTATTTGTCCCATGAGCTATATATTGCAAAGGTGAATGATGGAATTTTAAAGGTAGCACTCAAGCAATTTACTTTGGAATGGCGGAAAATACCATGTAGTATAGGTAGGTATGGTGGACACAAATGGCATAGTGGTTGGCTCAAGTATTTTGGATGCATGAGAAGTAATCCCTCTCGATACAAGGTTTAGGCTAGCAAGGCTTATTTGAAACAAACACAAGGATGAACCGGTGCAGCAAAACTCACATAAAAGACATATTGAAAACATTATAAGACTCTACACCGTCTTCCTTGTTGTTCAAACTCAATACTAGAAATTATCTAGACCTTAGAGAGACCAATTATGCAAACCAAATTTTAGCATGCTCTATGTATTTCTTCACTAATAGGTGCAAAGTATATGATGCAAGAGCTTAAACATGAGCACAACAATTGCCAAGTATCACATTACCCAAGACATTTTTAGCAATTACTACATGTATCATTTTCCAATTCCAACCATATAACAATTTAACGAAGGAGAAACTTCGCCATGAATACTATGAGTAGAAACCAAGGACATATTTGTCCATATGCTACAGCGGAGCGTGTATCTCTCCCATAAAGTGAATGCTAGGATCCATTTTATTCAAACAAAACAAAAACAAAAACAAACCGACGCTCCAAGAAAAAGCACATAAGATGTGGCCGAATAAAAATGTAGTTTCAGGGGAGGAACCTGATAATTTGTCGATGAAGAAGGGGATGCCTTGGGCATCCCCAAGCTTAGACGCTTGAGTCTTCTTGATATATGCAGGGGTGAACCACGGGGTGCATCCCCAAGCTTAGAGCTTTCACTCTCCTTGATCATGTTGCATCATACTCCTCTCTTGATCCTTGAAAACTTCCTCCACACCAAACTCGAAACAACTCATTAGAGGGTTAGTGCACAATATAAATTGACATATTCAGAGGTGACACAATCATTCTTAACACTTCTGGACATTGCATAATGCTACTGGACATTAGTGGATCAAAGAAATTCATCCAACATAGCGAAAGAGGCAATGCGAAATAAAAGGCAGAATCTGTCAAAACAGAACAGTTCGTATTGACGAATTTTAAAATGGCACCAGACTTGCTCAAATGAAAATGCTCAAATTGAATGAAAGTTGCGTACATATCTGAGGATCATGCTCGTAAATTGGCATAATTTTCTGAGCTACCTACAGGGAGGTGGACCCAGATTCGTGACAGCAAAGAAATCTGGAACTGCGCAGTAATCCAAATCTAGTACTTACTTTTCTATCAACGGCTTAACTTGGCACAACAAAACTCAAAACTAAGATAAGGAGAGGTTGCTACAGTAGTAAACAACTTCCAAGACACAAAATAAAAACAAAGTACTGTAGGTAAAAACATGGGTTGTCTCCCATAAGCGCTTTTCTTTAACGCCTTTCAGCTAGGCGCAGAAAGTGTGTATCAAGTATTATCAAGAGATGAAGCATCAACATCATAATTTGTTCTAATAATAGAATCATAAGGTACCTTTATTCTCTTTCTAGGGAAGTGTTCCATACCTTTCTTGAGAGGAAATTGATATTTTATATTACCTTCCCTCATATCAATAATAGCACCAACAGTTCGAAGAAAAGGTCTTCCCAATATAATGGGACAAGATGCATTGCATTCAATATCCAAGACAACAAAATCAACGGGAACAAGATTATTGTTAACGGTAATGCGAACATTATCAACTTTACCCAAAGGTTTCTTTGTAGAATGATCAGCAAGATTAACATCCAAATAACAATTTTTCAGCGGTGGCAAGTCAAGCATATTATAAATTTTCTTAGGCATAACAGAAATACTTGCACCAAGATCACATAAAGCATTACAATCAAAATCTTTAACCTTCATCTTAATGATGGGCTCCCAACCATCCTCTAGCTTTTTAGGAATAGAGGCTTCGCGCTCTAGTTTCTCTTCTCTAGCTTTTATGAGAGCATTTGTAATATGATGCGTGAAAGCCAAATTTATAGCACTAGCATTAGGACTTTTAGCAAGTTTTTGCAAGAACTTTATAACTTCAGAGATGTGGCAATCATCAAAATTCAAACCATTATAATCTAAAGCAATGGGATCATCATCCCCAATGTTGGAAAAAATTTCAGCAGCTTTATCACAGGCAGTTTCAGCAGTTTTAGCAGTTTCAGGCAGTTTTTCGCGCTTTGCATTAGAAGTGGAAACATTGCTAACACCAATTCTTTTATTAGTATGAGTAGGAGGTGCAGCAACATGTGTAGCATTAGCATTACTAGTGGTGGTAATAGTCCAAACTTTAGCTATATTCTTCTCTTTAGCTAGTTTTTCATTTTCTTCTCTATCCCACCTAGCACGCAGTTCAGCCATTAATCTTATATTCTCATTAATTCTAACTTGAATGGCATTTGCTGTAGTAGTAATTTTATTATGATAATTCTCATTAGGCAAAACTTTTGATTTCAAAAGATCAACATCAGAGGCAAGACTATCAACTCTAGAAACAAGAATATCAATTTTACCAAGCTTTTCTTCAACAGATTTGTTAAAAGCAGTTTGTGTACTAATAAATTCTTTAAGCATGGCTTCAAGTCCAGGGGGTGAACTCCTATTATTGTTGTAAGAATTTCCATAAGAATTACCATAGCCGTTGCCATTATTATAAGGATATGGCCTATAGTTGTTACTAGAATTGTTCCGGTAAGCATTGTTGTTGAAATTATTATTTTTAATGAAGTTTACATCAACATGTTCTTCTTGTGCAACCAATGAAGCTAACGGAACATTATTAGGATCAACATTAGATCTATCATTCACAAGCATAGACATAATAGCATCAATCTTATCATTCAAGGAAGAGGATTCCTCAACAGAATTTACCTTCTTACCTTGTGGAGCTCTTTCCGTGTGCCATTCAGAGTAGTTGATCATCATATTATCAAGAAGCCTTGTTGCTTCACCAAGAGTGATGGACATAAAGGTACCTCCAGCAGCTGAATCCAATAAATTCCGTGAAGAAAAATTTAGTCCTGCATAGAAGGTTTGGATGATCATCCAAGTAGTCAGTCCATGGGTTGGGCAATTTTTAACCAGAGATTTCATTCTTTCCCAAGCTTGAGCAACATGTTCAGTATCTAATTGTTTAAAATTCATTATGCTACTCCTCAAAGATATAATTTTAGCAGGGGGATAATATCTACCAATAAAAGCATCCTTGCATTTAGTCCATGAATCAATACTATTCTTAGGCAGAGATAGCAACCAATCTTTAGCTCTTCCTCTTAATGAGAAAGGGAACAATTTTAGTTTAATAATATCACCATCTACATCTTTATATTTTTGCATTTCACATAGTTCAACAAAATTATTAAGATGGGCAGCAGCATCATCAGAACTAATTCCAGAAAATTGATCTTTCATAACAAGATTCAGTAAAGCAGGTTTAATTTCAAAGAATTCTGCTGTAGTAGCAGGTGGAGCAATAGGTGTGCATAAGAAATCATTATTATTTGTGGTTGTGAAGTCACACAACTTAGTATTTTCAGGGTTGGCCATTTTAGCAATAGTAAATAAAGCAAACTAGATAAAGTAAATGCAAGTAAACTAATTTTTTTGTGTTTTTGATATAGCAAACAAGATAGCAAATAAAGTAAAACTAGCAACTAATTTTTTTGTATTTTGATTTAAGTGCAGCAAACAAAGTAGTAAATAAAATAAATCAAGACAAAAACAAAGTAAAGAGATTGGGAAGTGGAGACTCCCCTTGCAGCGTGTCTTGATCTCCCCGGCAACGGCGCCAGAAAAAGAGCTTGATGGCGTGTATTTCACACGTTCGTTGGGCAACCCCAAGAGGAAGGTATGATGCGCACAGCAGCAAGTTTTCCCTCAGAAAGAAACCAAGGTTTATCGAACCAGGAGGAGCCAAGAAGCACGTTGAAGGTTGATGGCGGCGGGATGTAGTGCGGCGCAACACCAGGATTCCGGCGCCAACGTGGAACCTGCACAACACAACCAAAGTACTTTGCCCCAACGAAACAGTGAGGTTGTCAATCTCACCGGCTTGCTGTAACAAAGGATTAACCGTATTGTGTGGATGATGATTGTTTGCAGAGAAAACAGTAAAACAAGTATTGCAGTAGATTGTATTTCAGTAAAGAGAATTGGACCGGGGTCCACAGTTCACTAGAGGTGTCTCTCCCATAAGACGAACAGCATGTTGGGTGAACAAATTACAGTTGGGCAATTGACAAATAAAGAGAGCATGACCATGCACATACATATTATGATGAGTATAGTGAGATTTAATTGGGCATTACGACAAAGTACATAGACCGCCATCCAACTGCATCTATGCCTAAAAAGTCCACCTTCAGGTTATCATCCGAACCCCCTCCAGTATTAAGTTGTAAACAACAGACAATTGCATTAAGTATGGTGCGTAATGTAATCAACAACTACATCCTTAGACATAGCATCAATGTTTTATCCCTAGTGGCAACAGCACAACACAACCTTAGAACTTTCTGTCACTGTCCCAGGTGTCAATGCAGGCATGAACCCACTATCGAGCATAAGTACTCCCTCTTGGAGTTACAAGCATCTACTTGGCCAGAGCATCTACTAGTAACGGAGAGCATGCAAGATCATAAACAACACATAAGCATAACTTTGATAATCAACATAACAAGTATTCTCTATTCATCGGATCCCAACAAACGCAACATATAGAATTACAGATAGATGATCTTGATCATGATAGGCAGCTCACAAGATCCGACAATGATAGCACAATGGGGAGAAGACAACCATCTAGCTACTGCTATGGACCCATAGTCCAGGGGTAGACTACTCACTCATCACTCCGGAGGCGACCATGGCGGTGTAGAGTCCTCCGGGAGATGATTCCCCTCTCCAGTAGGGTGCCGGAGGCGATCTCCTGGATCCCCCGAGATGGGATCGGCGGTGGCGGCGTCTCTGGAAGGTTTTCCGTATCGTGGTTCTCGGTACTGGGGGTTTCGTCACGGAGGCTTTAAGTAGGCGGAAGGGCAAGTCAGGAGGGGCACAGGGGCCCCACACCATAGGTCGGCGCGGCCAAGGGGGCCGCGCCGCCCTAGGGTTTGGCCACCCTGTGGCCCCTCTTCGTCTCTCTTCGGTCTTCTGGAAGCTTCGTGGAAAAATAGGCCCCTGGGCTTTGATTTCGTCCAATTCCGAGAATATTTCCTTACTAGGATTTCTGAAACCAAAAACAGAAAACAGCAACTGGCACTTCGGCATCTTGTTAATAGGTTAGTTCCAGAAAATGCACAAATATGACATAAAGTGTGCATAAAACATGTAGATAACATCAATAATGTGGCATGGAACACAAGAAATTATCGATACGTCGGAGACGTATCAGCATCCCCAAGCTTAGTTCTGCTCGTCCCGAGCAGGTAAAACGATAACAAAGATAATTTCTGGAGTGACATGCCATCATAATCTTGATCATACTATTTGTAAAGCATATGTAGTGAATGCAGCGATCAAAACAATATGTATGACATGAGTAAACAAGTGAATCATATAGCAAAGACTTTTCATGAATAGCACTTCAAGACAAGCATCAATAAGTCTTGCATAAGAGTTAACTCATAAAGCAATAATTCAAAGTAAAGGTATTGAAGCAACACAAAAGAAGATTAAGTTTCAGCGGTTGCTTTCAACTTGTAACATGTATATCTCATGGATATTGTCAACATAGAGTAATATAATAAGTGCAATAAGCAAGTATGTAGGAATCAATGCACAGTTCACACAAGTGTTTGCTTCTTGAGGTGGATAGAAATAGGTGAACTGACTCAACATTGAAAGTAAAAGAATGGTCCTCATAGAGGAAAAGCATCGATTGCTATATTTGTGCTAGAGCTTTGATTTTGAAAACATGAAACAATTTTGTCAACGGTAGTAATAAAGCATATGCATCATGTAAATTATATCTTATAAGTTGCAAGCCTCATGCATAGTGTACCAATAGTGCTCGCACCTTGTCCTAATTAGCTTGGACTACCTGGATTATCACCGCAATACATATGCTTTAACCAAGTTTCACAAAGGGGTACCTCTATGCCGCCTGTACAAAGGTCTAAGGAGAAAGCTCGCATTGGATTTCTCGCTTTTGATTATTCTCAACTTAGACATCCATACCGGGACAACATAGACAACAGATAATGGACTCCTCTTTTAATGCTTTAAGCATTTGACAACAATTAATTCTTTTCTCATTAGAGATTTGAGGATGTTTGTCCAAAACTGAAACTTCCACCATGGATCATGGCTTTAGTTAGCGGCCCAATGTTCTTCTCTAACAATATGCATGCTCAAACCATTCAACTCAGTGTAGATCGCCCTTACTTCAGACAAGACGAACATGCATAGCAACTCACATGAAATTCAACAATGAGTTGATGGCGTTCCCCAGTAAACATGGTTATCGCACAACAAGCAACTTAATAAGAGATAAAGTGCATAATTACATATTCAATACCACAATAGTTTTTAAGCTATTTGTCCCATGAGCTATATATTGCAAAGGTGAATGATGGAATTTTTAAAGGTAGCACTCAAGCAATTTACTTTGGAATGGCGGGAAAATACCATGTAGTATAGGTAGGTATGGTGGACACAAATGGCATAGTGGTTGGCTCAAGTATTTTGGATGCATGAGAAGTAATCCCTCTCGATACAAGGTTTAGGCTAGCAAGGCTTATTTGAAACAAACACAAGGATGAACCGGTGCAGCAAAACTCACATAAAAGACATATTGAAAACATTATAAGACTCTACACCGTCTTCCTTGTTGTTCAAACTCAATACTAGAAATTATCTAGACCTTAGAGAGACCAATTATGCAAACCAAATTTTAGCATGCTCTATGTATTTCTTCACTAATAGGTGCAAAGTATATGATGCAAGAGCTTAAACATGAGCACAACAATTGCCAAGTATCACATTACCCAAGACATTTTTAGCAATTACTACATGTATCATTTTCCAATTCCAACCATATAACAATTTAACGAAGGAGAAACTTCGCCATGAATACTATGAGTAGAAACCAAGGACATATTTGTCCATATGCTACAGCGGAGCGTGTATCTCTCCCATAAAGTGAATGCTAGGATCCATTTTATTCAAACAAAACAAAAACAAAAACAAACCGACGCTCCAAGAAAAAGCACATAAGATGTGGCCGAATAAAAATGTAGTTTCAGGGGAGGAACCTGATAATTTGTCGATGAAGAAGGGGATGCCTTGGGCATCCCCAAGCTTAGACGCTTGAGTCTTCTTGATATATGCAGGGGTGAACCACCGGGTGCATCCCCAAGCTTAGAGCTTTCACTCTCCTTGATCATGTTGCATCATACTCCTCTCTTGATCCTTGAAAACTTCCTCCACACCAAACTCGAAACAACTCATTAGAGGGTTAGTGCACAATATAAATTGACATATTCAGAGGTGACACAATCATTCTTAACACTTCTGGACATTGCATAATGCTACTGGACATTAGTGGATCAAAGAAATTCATCCAACATAGCGAAAGAGGCAATGCGAAATAAAAGGCAGAATCTGTCAAAACAGAACAGTTCGTATTGACGAATTTTAAAATGGCACCAGACTTGCTCAAATGAAAATGCTCAAATTGAATGAAAGTTGCGTACATATCTGAGGATCATGCTCGTAAATTGGCATAATTTTCTGAGCTACCTACAGGGAGGTGGACCCAGATTCGTGACAGCAAAGAAATCTGGAACTGCGCAGTAATCCAAATCTAGTACTTACTTTTCTATCAACGGCTTAACTTGGCACAACAAAACTCAAAACTAAGATAAGGAGAGGTTGCTACAGTAGTAAACAACTTCCAAGACACAAAATAAAAACAAAGTACTGTAGGTAAAAACATGGGTTGTCTCCCATAAGCGCTTTTCTTTAACGCCTTTCAGCTAGGCGCAGAAAGTGTGTATCAAGTATTATCGAAGGGTGGAGCATCAACATCATAATTTGTTCTAATAATAGAATCATAAGGTACCTTTATTCTCTTTCTAGGGAAGTGTTCCATACATTTCTTGAGAGGAAATTGATATTTTATATTACCTTCCCTCATATCAATAATAGCACCAACAGTTCGAAGAAAAGGTCTTCCCAATATAATGGGACAAGATGCATTGCATTCAATATCCAAGACAACAAAATCAACGGGAACAAGATTATTGTTAACGGTAATGCGAACATTATCAACTTTACCCAAAGGTTTCTTTGTAGAATGATCAGCAAGATTAACATCCAAATAACAATTTTTCAATGGTGGCAAGTCAAGCATATTATAAATTTTCTTAGGCATAACAGAAATACTTGCACCAAGATCACATAAAGCATTACAATCAAAATCTTTAACCTTCATCTTAATGATGGGCTCCCAACCATCCTCTAGCTTTTTAGGAATAGAGGCTTCGCGCTCTAGTTTCTCTTCTCTAGCTTTTATGAGAGCATTTGTAATATGATGCGTGAAAGCCAAATTTATAGCACTAGCATTAGGACTTTTAGCAAGTTTTTGCAAGAACTTTATAACTTCAGAGATGTGGCAATCATCAAAATTCAAACCATTATAATCTAAAGCAATGGGATCATCATCCCCAATGTTGGAAAAAATTTCAGCAGTTTTATCACAGGCAGTTTCAGCAGTTTTAGCAGTTTCAGGCAGTTTTTCGCGCTTTGCATTAGAAGTGGAAACATTGCTAACACCAATTCTTTTATTAGTATGAGTAGGAGGTGCAGCAACATGTGTAGCATTAGCATTACTAGTGGTGGTAATAGTCCAAACTTTAGCTATATTCTTCTCTTTAGCTAGTTTTTCATTTTCTTCTCTATCCCACCTAGCACGCAGTTCAGCCATTAATCTTATATTCTCATTAATTCTAACTTGAATGGCATTTGCTGTAGTAGTAATTTTATTATGATAATTCTCATTAGGCAAAACTTTTGATTTCAAAAGATCAACATCAGAGGCAAGACTATCAACTCTAGAAACAAGAATATCAATTTTACCAAGCTTTTCTTCAACAGATTTGTTAAAAGCAGTTTGTGTACTAATAAATTCTTTAAGCATGGCTTCAAGTCCAGGGGGTGAACTCCTATTATTGTTGTAAGAATTTCCATAAGAATTACCATAGCCGTTGCCATTATTATAAGGATATGGCCTATAGTTGTTACTAGAATTGTTCCGGTAAGCATTGTTGTTGAAATTATTATTTTTAATGAAGTTTACATCAACATGTTCTTCTTGTGCAACCAATGAAGCTAACGGAACATTATTAGGATCAACATTAGTCCTATCATTCACAAGCATAGACATAATAGCATCAATCTTATCATTCAAGGAAGAGGATTCTTCAACAGAATTTACCTTCTTACCTTGTGGAGCTCTTTCCGTGTGCCATTCAGAGTAGTTGATCATCATATTATCAAGAAGCCTTGTTGCTTCACCAAGAGTGATGGACATAAAGGTACCTCCAGCAGCTGAATCCAATAAATTCCGTGAAGAAAAATTTAGTCCTGCATAGAAGGTTTGGATGATCATCCAAGTAGTCAGTCCATGGGTTGGGCAATTTTTAACCAGAGATTTCATTCTTTCCCAAGCTTGAGCAACATGTTCAGTATCTAATTGTTTAAAATTCATTATGCTACTCCTCAAAGATATAATTTTAGCAGGGGGATAATATCTACCAATAAAAGCATCCTTGCATTTAGTCCATGAATCAATACTATTCTTAGGCAAAGATAGCAACCAATCTTTAGCTCTTCCTCTTAATGAGAAAGGGAACAATTTTAGTTTAATAATATCACCATCTACATCTTTATATTTTTGCATTTCACATAGTTCAACAAAATTATTAAGATGGGCAGCAGCATCATCAGAACTAATTCCAGAAAATTGATCTTTCATAACAAGATTCAGTAAAGCAGGTTTAATTTCAAAGAATTCTGCTGTAGTAGCAGGTGGAGCAATAGGTGTGCATAAGAAATCATTATTATTTGTGGTTGTGAAGTCACACAACTTAGTATTTTCAGGGTTGGCCATTTTAGCAATAGTAAATAAAGCAAACTAGATAAAGTAAATGCAAGTAAACTAATTTTTTTGTGTTTTTGATATAGCAAACAAGATAGCAAATAAAGTAAAACTAGCAACTAATTTTTTTGTATTTTGATTTAAGTGCAGCAAACAAAGTAGTAAATAAAATAAAGCAAGACAAAAACAAAGTAAAGAGATTGGGAAGTGGAGACTCCCCTTGCAGCGTGTCTTGATCTCCCCGGCAACGGCGCCAGAAAAAGAGCTTGATGGCGTGTATTTCACACGTTCGTTGGGCAACCCCAAGAGGAAGGTATGATGCGCACAGCAGCAAGTTTTCCCTCAGAAAGAAACCAAGGTTTATCGAACCAGGAGGAGCCAAGAAGCACGTTGAAGGTTGATGGCGGCGGGATGTAGTGCGGCGCAACACCAGGGATTCCGGCGCCAACGTGGACCTGCACAACACAACCAAAGTACTTTGCCCCAACGAAGTGAGGTTGTCAATCTCACCCTTGCTGTAACAAAGGATTAACCGTATTGTGTGGATGATGATTGTTTGCAGAGAACAGTAAAACAAGTATTGCAGTAGATTGTATTTGGTAAAGAGAATTGGACCGGGGTCCACAGTTCACTAGAGGTGTCTCTCCCATAAGACGAACAGCATGTTGGGTGAACAAATTACAGTTGGGCAATTGACAAATAAAGAGAGCATGACCATGCACATACATATTATGATGAGTATAGTGAGATTTAATTGGGCATTACGACAAAGTACATAGACCGCCATCCAACTGCATCTATGCCTAAAAAGTCCACCTTCAGGTATCATCCGAACCCCAGTATTAAGTTGCAAACAACAGACAATTGCATTAAGTATGGTGCGTAATGTAATCAACAACTACATCCTTAGACATAGCATCAATGTTTTATCCCTAGTGGCAACAGCACAACACAACCTTAGAACTTTCTGTCACTGTCCCAGGTGTCAATGCAGGCATGAACCCACTATCGAGCATAAGTACTCCCTCTTGGAGTTAAAGCATCTACTTGGCCAGAGCATCTACTAGTAACGGAGAGCATGCAAGATCATAAACAACACATAAGCATAACTTTGATAATCAACATAACAAGTATTCTCTATTCATCGGATCCCAACAAACGCAACATATAGAATTACAGATAGATGATCTTGATCATGATAGGCAGCTCACAAGATCCGACAATGATAGCACAATGGGGAGAAGACAACCATCTAGCTACTGCTATGGACCCATAGTCCAGGGGTAGACTACTCACTCATCACTCCGGAGGCGACCATGGCGGTGTAGAGTCCTCCGGGAGATGATTCCCCTCTCCGGCAGGGTGCCGGAGGCGATCTCTGGATCCCCCGAGATGGGATCGGCGGTGGCGGCGTCTCTGGAAGGTTTTCCGTGGTTCTCGGTACTGGGGGTTTCGTCACGGAGGCTTTAAGTAGGCGGAAGGGCAAGTCGGGGGGCACACGGGGCCCCACACCATAGGTCGGCGCGGCCAAGGGGGGCGCCGCCCTAGGGTTTGGCCACCCTGTGGCCCCTCTTCGTCTCGTCTTCGGTCTTCGGAAGCTTCGTGGAAAAATAGGCCCCTGGGCTTTGATTTCGTCCAATTCCGAGAATATTTCCTTACTAGGATTTCTGAAAAACAAAGCAGACAGGAACTGGCACTTCGGCATCTTGTTAATAGGTTAGTTCCAGAAAATGCACAAATATGACATAAAGTGTGCATAAAACATGTAGATAACATCAATAATGTGGCATGGAACACAAGAAATTATCGATACGTCGGAGACGTATCAGCGTTGCTTGTTCCTGGTACCCGGAGCTCGACCTGGATGCCCTCACCGGAGTGCGCGAAGGCGCGGAAACCGATCTGGACCCGATTCTCACCGCGAAGCGGCAGGATCGCGCGTACCATATCGCGGAGTACGCCGAAATGCGCACCTTCATCCCTCCCCCTCCGACGTCAAAGATTATCTTGATGAGGAGGAGGATGAAGCCGAGGAGGAGCCTCTAGATGATGCTGGTGCTGGCGACGCTCCTCCGGAAGCTCCTGCTGCCTGATTACCTGCTCTAAGTTTTATCTTGTCTTACTGTCTGGCCCTGCGTGCCTTAAAACAATGTTCTGTTAAATTCTACCCCGGTATGCCGGGGTTTATGATGTAAAACTTTAAATCTGCTTTTGGTTGTGGCACAACAGTTCATGCCGGTATGTTATACCGGTGTTAATTATCTTATGTTTGCCCTAGCATTTTTGCGTTTGGTTCTGCTTTTATCCTGCACTGCAAAGATTTCCAATTGTTTCGCATCCAATTCGATGCACACTTGGTTCTTTTGCCTTGGCTCTGCCTGCCTTCTCTGGGCGTTCTTTGGCGTATGAGCACAAGGTTCTTTCACCAAACAAGCATTTTCTTGAACTTAGAAATAACTCGAAATTTTTGCAAAAAACCGGTTTAACCGGGGTTAGTTAGATTTTCCGGATTGTTCTTTCCTGCTCTCCCTCTCCGCAGTTCATGTGCTTATCCCCTACCGGTTTATCTTGCTTGCCATGAAGCCGGGTTGCGGACAGCAGCAGAGTCGAAGACTCCGGTAGGATTTAGCACACTACTAAACCGGAAAGAAAAAACGTTCAATAAGCAACCGGTAAACTGAAAAAATAGACAAGTTACATGCAATCTTATTGGGGTAGTCCCCGAGATTCATTCAAGGTTCCGGCATCTTTTATTCATAGCATATAAGGTACAAAAAGGAACTTCTTACACCACCACTTCAAGAGTAGAAAGGACGCAACAGAGCTACGTTCCATGGACGCTTGCTCTCCTCTCCGGACTTGTCCGCCTTTCCTTTTTTCCACTCCTGTGCATCAATCAAGTAGTATGCATCATTGTGAAGCACCTTGCTTACAATGAAGGGACCTTCCCATGGTGGCAAGTGTAGGATAACGTTGCATAGAAAACAAAAATTTTCCTACCGCGAACACGCAATCCAAGCCAAGATGCAATCTAGAAGACGGTAGCAACGAGGGGATGATCAAGACTAACCCTTGAAGAGATTCCAAAGCCTATAAGAGTAGGCTCTTATTGCTGCGGTAGACGATCACTTGCCGCTTGCAAAAGCGCGTAGAAGATCTTGATCACGATCGGTTCCGGCGCCACGAACGGGCAGCACCTCCGTACTCGGTCACACGTTCGGTTGTTGATGAAGACGACGTCCACCTCCCCGTTCCAGCGGGCAGCGGAAGTAGTAGCTCCTCTTGAATCCGACAGCACGACGGCGTGGTGTCGGTGGTGGTGGAGAAGTCCGGCGGAGCTTCGCTAAGCGTGCGGGAACTATAGAGGAGAGAGGGGCGGCTAGGGTTTGGGAGGGGGCGCCGGCCATCTAGTGGTGCGGCCACCTTGTGGTGCTTGGGGTGGCCGGCCCCCTCCCCTTGGCCCTCATTATATAGGTGGAACCCCAAGAGTTGGTCTCCAAGTCTTCGAATAAGACCCGAACCAAAAACCTTCCATAGGAGGGGGAAACCTAGCCCAACTAGGACTCCCACCCAAAGGTGGGATTTCCACCTCCCATGTGGGGGGTGGCCGGCCCCCTATGGTGGAGTCCACTTGGGACTCCACCCCATCTAGGGCTGGCCGGCCATGGAGGTGGAGTCCCATGTGGACTCCACCTTCCTTGGTGGTTTCTTCCGGACTTTTCTAGAACCTTCTAGAACCTTCCATAGAACCTTCCGCGACATTTTATTTCACATAAAATGACATCCTATATATGAATCTTATTCTCCGGACCATTCCGGAACTCCTCGTGATGTCCGGGATCTCATCCGGGACTCCGAACAAATATTCGAACTCCATTCCATATTCAAGAACTACCATTTCAACATCCAACTTTAAGTGTGTCACCCTACGGTTCGTGAACTATGCGGACATGGTTGAGTACTCACTCCGACCAATAACCAATAGCGGGATCTGGAGATCCATAATGGCTCCCACATATTCAACGATGACTTTAGTGATCGAATGAACCATTCACATACGATACCAATTCCCTTTGTCACGCGATATTTTACTTGTCCGAGGTTTGATCTTCGGTATCACTCTATACCTTGTTCAACCTCGTCTCCTGACAAGTACTCTTTACTCGTACCGTGGTATGTGGTCTCTTATGAACTCATTCATATGCTTGCAAGACATTAGACGACATTCCACCGAGAGGGCCCAGAGTATATCTATCCGTCATCGGGATGGACAAATCCCACTGTTGATCCATATGCCTCAACTCATACTTTCCGGATACTTAATCCCACCTTTATAACCACCCATTTACGCAGTGGCGTTTGGTGTAATCAAAGTACCTTTCCGGTATAAGTGATTTACATGATCTCATGGTCATAAGGACTAGGTAACTATGTATCAAAAGCTTATAGCAAATAACTTAATGACGAGATCTTATGCTACGCTTAATTGGGTGTGTCCATTACATCATTCATATAATGATATAACCTTGTTATTAATAACATCCAATGTTCATGATTATGAAACTAATCATCCATTAATCAACAAGCTAGTTTAAGAGGCATACTAGGGACTTCTTTGTTGTCTACATATCACACATGTACTAATGTTTCGGTTAATACAATTATAGCATGATATATAAACATTTATCATAAACATAGAGATATAAATAATAACCACTTTATTATTGCCTCTAGGGCATATCTCCTTCAGTCTCCCACTTGCACTAGAGTCAATAATCTAGTTTACATTTGTAAAGATATAACACCTTGGCCTTCTGTGCTTTATCATGTTTTGCTCACGGGAGAGGTTTTAGTCAACGGATCTGACATGCTCAGAAACGTATGTATTTTGTAATTCATTTGCGTCTCAACGCATCACTCATTTCCAAATGAGTCGGCATTAAATATGTTTGGTCTTCTGGTGGAACCTTAATTCCGCGGTCTGAAATATGTCACTAATATTGTCACACACAATATAGCTTCAAAGTTCTGACTCTGTCGGAACTACACCAAGTTCTCAAAGAACCTCTTGACTTAACATCCTTTGTCATTGTCAAAACAATGACATACTCTGCCTTCTTTTGTAGAATCCGTCACAATATTTAGAACTCTTCTAAATCTAGCATAGACAACTTCTAGCTCATTGTGCTACCTTTTAAACAACACTTAGTCTAATTTGAGATTGAAATTATATTTTATATGTGACAAAACCAATATCGGTGTAACACCTTACAGCGATTTGTTTGTCATTTCCTCATACAAAACTATATATATATATATCCTTAGTTCTTCTAAAGTACTCAAGGATATTCTTACTGTCGTCCAATGATCATCATATGAATCATTCTGGTATATGCTCATAACACTTTATAGCACATGACATCTGATTGTGTACATATTATTCGTGATCTATAATCACTCATGTGTTTTTACTCATTGAGTGTCAGATACATTCAAGTCTTGTTAAAACTTAACATGACAAGAACATTTTCTTAATATTTATATATTGAACTACTTCAATATCCATTCTATGTACTTTGACTTAAACTTATTATGTGTTTCAATCTATCTTCATAGATCTTGACACTAAATATGTTTCAGTCCATATTCTTTCATTGAAATTAATTTCTCAATGAAACCTTTTAATCAAGTATATAATTACATCATTTATAACCAACTATATGTCACCTACATAAAGTATTATAAATATGTCTCAGCGCTCCCACTTAATTTCTTGCAAATGCAAGCCTCTTCATTGTCTCTTGATGAAATCAAAAACTCTTTGACTATTTCATCTGGTGAAGATTCCAACTCCGCGATACTCACTTCATCCAATTGAAGTTTGTATACCTATCTAGTATTCTACGGACAGGCAAAACTCTTGGTTGTATCTTGTATACACCTTTAATACATACTTCTGATAAGTAATGTATTTTGCCATCCTACTAGAATAATCCACATAGACTATAAGCATTGCTACGGAAGATCTAATCTTGTCGTAGTCAATTCTTTGAACTTTGTCGTAAACAACTTTTCGACAAGTCAAGCTTCTTCAAGGATATTTCATCCAAGTCCATCAATTTTATAGATCTATTTACTTTCAAAAAGTATTCATCTATCTTGGATTTCATGGCGTATAGCCATTTTAACGGAGTCAGGGCCCATCATAACTTCTTTGTTTTGTAGTTGGTTTATCATTGTTCAAAAAACAATCCTTTGTCCACAAATCATTTATTTGATCACAAAGTAAACCATACCTACAAGGTTCAATATGTATTTTGATCTCCATGGCTAAAACACTTTGTAGTCATGGGAGCCATGATCGTCGTGGTCGCTTCCGGAACCAATTTCCGATGCTGCGCTACTCTGATCATTATGCTCAGGTTCATAAACCTTATCAAATTATATTGTCCTCCCACTCAAATACTTCACTAGAAACAATTTCTCGGAAATAAGAAACATTGACAAACACTTTTGTCTTTGTCTCGTGGGAAGAATTCCCAATCAAATCTCTGGGATAACCAACAAAGATATTCATCCGATTTTGGTTGTAAACTTATTTACTTATGCTATGCATACCAAAATTTAAGAAAAGACTATCAGGGTTCATACCCATGCCATAACTCGTATGGTGTCATTTCAACGGATCATGATGATGCTTTATTCAGTGTAAAAGCGGTAGTCACTAAAGCATAATCCACAAAAATATAATGGCGTCAATATCTTATCTCATCATTGATCCAACAAGGTTTGGATACATCTCTTGGATACTTCATCATCACTATGATACTCCAAGAAACGTGAGTTGTAGAACAATTTCATAACTCTCTTAGATGTTCGCTAAAACTCGTAATTCAAATATTTCCACCATGATCCAATCATAGATATTTGACTTTTCTATTACGATGATTTCCACTTCATGCTGAAATTTATTTGAATCTATTCAAATGTTTCAAACTTCTTCCTTATCGAATATATCCACATATATATATATTCAATTCATTGTTTGAAGTTTTCATGAAGTAGAAGAATCTCCCGCACACAACTATGAACCACATACATCATCATGTATGTTTTCACTAAGTTAGTTGCCCGTTCAACTCTTGGCCTATAAACGGTATTTTAGTCATTCTCTTTTAGAAAAGATTTGCAAGCGCCAAATGATTCAAAAATCAAATGAAAAAATCCATTTGCATGGAGTTCCTTCATGCGTTCCTTTCTAACATGACCTAAATGGCGGTTCCACAAATAAGTGGAATTCAAATCATTTGCCTTATGGCATTTTAGCGTCAGTATTATGTGTGTGTGTTTCACCATTAAGATTTATAATAACTTGTCCATCGTACATGGAGTAATGTCATATTTTGAACAACTCATTGTTTTTATTTGACTAGAGCAAAATAACAATTTATTAAGCTCTTTATTATAAATTCTAAGGGTTAGGTAGAATGCCAACGACAAACATAATAACACTTTATTATGTTCCAGACGTGCATTATTACCATATTCCTTATCAGTCACTTAGGCCATAGTATTCTTGTATTGCGTTGTTTTTGTATGACACTTCATACCAACCAATATAGTACTTATACCCAAGAATTTCATAGTGTGACTTAACTAGGAATACAACCATAACATGTATATCATTTATATACACCTGAGCTAGACTTTCTAGTCTTTTCTTTTCTTTTTGCCAAAATATCTTTTGCAGTTTCTCTTTTAGCTTTCCTCATTATTCAGAAAAACACTTCAACATTATTAACTTCTAGGTTTGTTGGTCAAATACCAATAACCTTGAGGTTCTTACTTTAAGTTGATCATCATATGACAAGTGTTTCAGATTTCACTATTAGTAACTTTGTAATATGATGAACAATTTCACTCATAATTTTATCCATTATATCATGACGACTTTCCGAGACCATGTCTGTACATACTAGGCTCGTAAAGTTTTAACCTTAGTATTCACATGTGCAAATCTGGCTTGCACCCGTTGTATGCACGTAGAATCTATCACACCCGATCATCACGTGATGCTTCGAAACGACGAGTCTTAGCAACGGTGCATACTAAGGATGATAACTTCATGGATATGCGAATATTATTAGTGCCCCAATAGTTGGAGGATTGGGACGCCTTGCGTCTTCAACCTTCGTACATTCCCATAAAACTTATGAGTTTATGTAGTCTCACCAAATTATATTCTATTATCTTGCAATAAGGTCTTAGATATCACATATATCTCATACCTTGATTATTTCTGAAAACTAAATTTTCAGCTCCTTACTTTTCAAAATACTACTCAGACTAAGTTTATGATAATTAGTTCATGTTTTAATCTAATTACTAATGAACTCCCACTTAATACAACATCCCTCATAGTTGTTAAGTGGTACACGATCCACATCCACTACACCAAAACCGATCATCACGTGAGATGATGTAGCTTCAATGGTGAACATCAACATGTTGATCATATCATCCATATGACTCGTGTTCAACCTTTCGGTTTCCGTTGTCCCGAGGCCATGTCTGTACATGCTAGGCTCGTCAAGCAAACCCAAGTATTCCGCGTGTGCAACATGGCTTACACCCGTTGTATGTGAACGTTGAATCTATCACATCCGATCATCACGAGATGCTTCGAAACGACGAACTGTACAACGGTGCATACGAGGGAGAACACTTTATTATCTTGATATTAATGTGAGGATCATCTTATAATGCTACCGTCGCGATCTAAGCAAAATAAGATGCATAAAGGATTAACATCACATGCAGTTTATATGTGATATGATATGGCCCTTTTGTCTTTGTGCCTTCGATCTTCATCTCCAAAGCACGGACATGATCTCTATCATCAACGGGCATGATCTCCATCATCGTCGGCGTAGCGTCAAGGTTCATGGCGCCGTCTTCATGGTTGTTTACCTCATGTAGCAACTATTACAACTACTTTGAAATACTACTCAACATGAAATTTAAAGACAACCATAAGGCTCCTGCCGGTTGCCACAATACAATAATGATCATCTCATACATATTCATCATCACATTATGGCCATATCACATCACCAAACCCTGCAAAAACAAGTTAGACGCTCTCTAATTTGGTTTGCATATTTTACGTGGTTTAGGGTTTTCGATATAGATCTAATCTACCTACGAACATGAACCACAACGTTGATACTAATGTTGTCAATAGAAGAGTAAATTGAATCTTTACTATAGTAGGAGAGACAGACACCCGCAAAGCCTCTTATGCAATACAAGTTGCATGTCGAACGAGGAACAAGTCTCATGAACGCGGTCATGTAAAGTTAGTCCGAGCCGCTTCATCCCACTATGCCATAAAGATGCAAAGTACTCAACTAAAGATAACAAGAGCATCAACGCCCACAAAACCATTGTGTTCTACTCGTGCAACCATCTATGCATAGACACGGCTCTGATACCACTGTAGGATAACGTTGCATAGAAAACAAAAATTTTCCTACCGCGAACACGCAATCCAAGCCAAGATGCAATCTAGAAGACGGTAGCAACGAGGGGATGATCAAGACTAACCCTTGAAGAGATTCCAAAGCCTATAAGAGTAGGCTCTTATTGCTGCGGTAGACGATCACTTGCCGCTTGCAAGCGCGTAGAAGATCTTGATCACGATCGGTTCCGGCGCCACGAACGGGCAGCACCTCCGTACTCGGTCACACGTTCGGTTGTTGATGAAGACGACGTCCACCTCCCCGTTCCAGCGGGCAGCGGAAGTAGTAGCTCCTCTTGAATCCGACAGCACGACGGCGTGGTGTCGGTGGTGGTGGAGAAGTCCGGCGGAGCTTCGCTAAGCGTGCGGGAACTATAGAGGAGAGAGGGGGCGGCTAGGGTTTGGGAGGGGGGCGCCGGCCATCTAGTGGTGCGGCCACCTTGTGGTGCTTGGGGTGGCCGGCCCCCTCCCCTTGGCCCTCATTATATAGGTGGAACCCCAAGAGTTGGTCTCCAAGTCTTCGAATAAGACCCGAACCAAAAACCTTCCATAGGAGGGGAAACCTAGCCCAACTAGGACTCCCACCCAAAGGTGGGATTTCCACCTCCCATGTGGGGGGTGGCCGGCCCCCTATGGTGGAGTCCACTTGGGACTCCACCCCATCTAGGGCTGGCCGGCCATGGAGGTGGAGTCCCATGTGGACTCCACCTTCCTTGGTGGTTTCTTCCGGACTTTTCTAGAACCTTCTAGAACCTTCCATAGAACCTTCCGCGACATTTTATTTCACATAAAATGACATCCTATATATGAATCTTATTCTCGGACCATTCCGGAACTCCTCGTGATGTCCAGGATCTCATCCGGGACTCCGAACAAATATTCGAACTCCATTCCATATTCAAGAACTACCATTTCAACATCCAACTTTAAGTGTGTCACCCTACGGTTCGTGAACTATGCGGACATGGTTGAGTACTCACTCCGACCAATAACCAATAGCGGGATCTGGAGATCCATAATGGCTCCCACATATTCAACGATGACTTTAGTGATCGAATGAACCATTCACATACGATACCAATTCCCTTTGTCACGCGATATTTTACTTGTCCGAGGTTTGATCTTCGGTATCACTCTATACCTTGTTAAACCTCGTCTCCTGACAAGTACTCTTTACTCGTACCGTGGTATGTGGTCTCTTATGAACTCATTCATATGCTTGCAAGACATTAGACGACATTCCACGAGAGGGCCCAGAGTATATCTATCCGTCATCGGGATGGACAAATCCCTTGTTGATCCATATGCCTCAACTCATACTTTCCGGATACTTAATCCCACCTTTATAACCACCCATTTACGCAGTGGCGTTTGGTGTAATCAAAGTACCTTTCCGGTATAAGTGATTTACATGATCTCATGGTCATAAGGACTAGGTAACTATGTATCAAAAGCTTATAGCAAATAACTTAATGACGAGATCTTATGCTACGCTTAATTGGGTGTGTCCATTACATCATTCATATAATGATATAACCTTGTTATTAATAACATCCAATGTTCATGATTATGAAACTAATCATCCATTAATCAACAAGCTAGTTTAAGAGGCATACTAGGGACTTCTTTGTTGTCTACATATCACACATGTACTAATGTTTCGGTTAATACAATTATAGCATGATATATAAACATTTATCATAAACATAGAGATATAAATAATAACCACTTTATTATTGCCTCTAGGGCATATCTCCTTCAGCAAGAGCTTATGCCGGCCTTCAGTGCGCTGCACTAGGCGAAGTACAAGATCTCCTTCCCGGAAAACTCTTGGATTAACTTTCCGGTCATGATAGCGTCTGAGGTTTTGCTGGTAAATGGCTGTTCTTGCCAAAGCCAGCTCTCTTGCTTCTTCCAGCAAGTCCACATCATTTTCTCTGGCCTCTTTGACCTCTTGCTCAGTATAGAGCTGTATTCTTGGTGAATCATGAATGATGTCGGTTGGTATGACCGCTTCTGCTCCATAAACCATGAAGAACGGAGTGTATCCGGTAGACCGGTTTGGAGTCGTTCTTATACTCCACAGTACTGATGGTATCTCATCAAGCCAACATCCCGGTGATTTTTCCACTGCATCAATGAGTCTGGTTTGATACCGGAAAGTACCAAAGCATTCATTCTTTCCACTTGGCCGTTGCCTTGTGGGTGTGCCACCGAGCACAAATCCAACCGAATGTTTTTATCCTCACAAAACCTTTTGAACTCACCTTGAGCAAAGTTGGTTCCATTGTCAGTGATGATGCTGTGCGGGTATCCATACCGCAAAATGACATCTTTTAAGAACTTCACCGCTGTGTGCCCATCACATTTTGCGATAGGTTTCACTTCTAGCCATTTGGTGAATTTATCCACCATAACCAAGATGTGGGTCATGCTGCTTCTTGCAGTCTTGAATGGGCCAACCATGTCAAGGCACCAAACGGCGAACGGCCACGTTAATGGTATTGTCTTTAAACCGGATGCTGGGGTATGATTTTGCTTGGCGTACCTCTGGCACCCGTTGCATTTTCTTACCAAATCCTCAGCGTTTTCCAAAGCAGTGGGCCAATAAAACCCATGCCGGAATACTTTTGCTACCAGCGCCCTTGATGAGGCATGATGCCCACATTCTCCTTGGTGAATTTCCTCAAGCATTTCTTTCCCTTCTTCCGGTTCCACACATCTTTGA
This sequence comes from Lolium multiflorum, assembly GCA_030979885.1. NCBI lineage: Eukaryota > Viridiplantae > Streptophyta > Magnoliopsida > Poales > Poaceae > Lolium > Lolium multiflorum. The sequence goes on from CM061749.1 coordinate 259,304,630, forward strand.
AGGACACCGGTAACGCTTCTCTTGTACACTTCACCATTGATGAACGTATATGCCTTGGACCTTCTTTGGATTCTCCTTGATTCATTTTCGTCAGCCGGCAAGGTGCCGTTGATCAGGAATTCCTTAATAGGTTTAACCCACGACGGTGTCTCTCGAACCAGAAACACCGGTGCGTCTATCTCCATGCTATCTACCAGCATCATTTCCTCCGCCATGGGCGTCGCAGTCCCCGAGCTTTCCGGTTTAGTCCCCGAACTTGCCGGAACAGTCCCCGGGTTCCCTTCATCTATATCCATGGGCACTACGTGTGATTCCGGTACAAAAATTGATTCCGACTCCGGGCTTGGTTTGATCGATGGTACTCTTAAGTGAGCTAAAGCTATTCCGGGAGGAATTTCTTGCCTAGATGAGCCCAGCTTGGACAAAGCATCCGCGGCTTCATTTTCTGCGCGCGGCACATGGTGAAACTCACATCCTTCGAAGAATCCGGCAATCTTTTGCACGTGAAACCGGTATGAGGCCATGTTGGCATCTTTCGCATCCCAATCCCCGGAACACTGCTGTACCACAAGATCTGAATCTCCATAGCAAATGATCCGGTGCGCACCGATTTCTTTTGCGACCTTAAGCCCATGGATCAAAGCTTCATATTCAGCGACATTATTCGATGCCCTGAAATGTACTTGCAAAACATACCGGAGGTGATCCCCTTTAGGCGAAGTAAGTACCACACCGGCACCTAGACCCTCTTTGAGCTTGGATCCATCAAAGTGCATTTTCCAGTACTCTATCCTCTGATCTGGCGGTTTGTATTGCATCTCCGCCCAATCAACAAGGAAATCAGCCAAAGCCTGTGATTTTATGGCATCTCTTCTTTCATATACCGGCACGTATGGTGATATCTGGATTGCCCACTTTGCAATCCTTCCACTAGCGTCCTTGTTGCACATGATATCGGAGATTGGTGCTTCACTCACCACTTTCATGGGGTGCTCCTCAAAGTAATGCTTGAGTTTTGTGGCGGCCATGAACACGCCGTAAGTCATTTTTTGGAAGTGAGGGTAGTTTTGTTTTGAGAGGGAGAGCACCTCGCTCAGGTAGTATACCGGCCTCTGGACGGTTTTGTAGGATAACGTTGCATAGAAAACAAAAATTTTCCTATCGCGAACACGCAATCCAAGCCAAGATGCAATCTAGAAGACGGTAGCAACGAGGGGATGATCAAGACTAACCCTTGAAGAGATTCCAAAGCCTATAAGAGTAGGCTCTTATTGCTGCGGTAGACGATCACTTGCCGCTTGCAAAAGCGCGTAGAAGATCTTGATCACGATCGCTTCCGGCGCCACGAACGGGCAGCACCTCCGTACTCGGTCACACGTTCGGTTGTTGATGAAGACGACGTCCACCTCCCCGTTCCAGCGGGCAGCGGAAGTAGTAGCTCCTCTTGAATCCGACAGCACGACGGTGTGGTGTCGGTGGTGGTGGAGAAATCCGGCGGAGCTTCGCTAAGCGTGCGGGATGTGGTGGAGGAGAGAGACCGCTAGGGTTTGGGGAGAGAGGGGGGTTGGGCGCCGGCCCTCTAAGGGGTGCGGCCAAGGCTGAGGCTTGAAGTGGTTCAGCCCCCTCTCTATGCCCCTCATTATATAGGTGGAAGCCCCAAGAGTTCTAGTCCAAGTCTTCGAATAAGACCCCAACACTAAAACCTCCCATATGTGGGAAACCTACTCACCCAAGGTGGGACTCCCACCTTTCCTTGAGGTGGGGCTGGCCGGCCACCCTAGGGGAGTCCACCTTGGACTCCTCCCCTTTAGGGTTGGCTGGTCATGCAAGTGGAGTCTCTTTGGGACTCCACTTTCCAAAGTGCCATTCTTCCGGACTTTTCTAGAACCTTCTAGAACCTGCCATAAATGCACCGGATCATTTCCAAACTTGGAATATGACTTCCTATATATGAATCTTATTCTCCGGACCATTCCGGAACTCCTCGTGATGTCCGGGATCTCATCCGGGACTCCGAACAAATATTCGAACTCCATTCCATATTCAAGTTCTACCATTTCAACATCCAACTTTAAGTGTGTCACCCTACGGTTCGTGAACTATGTGGACATGGTTGAGTACTCACTCCGACCAATAACCAATAGCGGGATCTGGAGATCCATAATGGCTCCCACATATTCAACGATGACTTAGTGATCGAATGAACCATTCACATACGATACCAATTCCCTTTGTCACGCGATATTTTACTTGTCCGAGGTTTGATCATCGGTATCACTCTATACCTTGTTCAACCTCGTCTCCTGACAAGTACTCTTTACTCGTACCGTGGTATGTGGTCTCTTATGAACTTATTCATATGCTTGCAAGACATTAGACGACATTCCACCCAGAGTATATCTATCCGTCATCGGGATGGACAAATCCCACTGTTGATCCATATGCCTCAACTCATACTTTCCGGATACTTAATCCCACCTTTATAACCACCCATTTACGCAGTGGCATTTGATGTAATCAAAGTACCTTTCTGGTATAAGTGATTTACATGATCTCATGGTCATAAGGACTAGGTAACTATGTATCGAAAGCTTATAGCAAATAACTTAATGACGAGATCTTATGCTACGCTTAATTGGGTGTGTCCATTACATCATTCATATAATGATATAACCTTGTTATTAATAACATCCAATGTTCATGATTATGAAACTAATCATCCATTAATCAACAAGCTAGTTTAAGAGGCATACTAGGGACTTCTTTGTTGTCTACATATCACACATGTACTAATGTTTCGGTTAATACAATTATAGCATGATATATAAACATTTATCATAAACATAGAGATATAAATAATAACCACTTTATTATTGCCTCTAGGGCATATCTCCTTCAGTCTCCCACTTGCACTAGAGTCAATAATCTAGTTTACATTTGTAAAGATATAACACCTTGGCCTTATGGTGCTTTATCATGTATTGCTCACGGGAGAGGTTTTTAGTCAACGGATCTGACACGCTCAGAAACGTATGTATTTTGTAATTCATTTGCGTCTCAACGCATCACTCATTTCCAAATGAGTCGGCATTAAATATGTTTGATCTTCTGGTGGAACCTTAATTCCGCGGTCTGAAATATGTCACTAATATTGTCACACACAATATAGCTTCAAAGTTCTGACTCTGTCGGAACTACACCAAGTTCTCAAAGAACCTCTTGACTTAACATCCTTTGTCATTGTCAAAATAATGACATACTTTGCCTTCTTTTGTAGAATCCGTCACAATATTTAGAACTCTTCTAAATCTAGCATAGACAACTTCTAGCTCATTGTGCTACCTTTTTAAACAATACTTAGTCTAATTTGAGATTGAAATTATATTTTATATGTGACAAAACCAATATCGGTGTAACACCTTACAGCGATTTGTTTGTCATTTCTTCATACAAAAATATATATATATATCCTTAGTTCTTCTAAAGTACTCAAGGATATTCTTACTGTCGTCCAATGATCATCATATGAATCATTCTGATATATGCTCATAACACTTTATAGCACATGATATCTGATTGTGTACATATTATTCGTGATCTATAATCACTCATGTGTTTTTACTCATTGAGTGTCAGATACATTCAAGTCTTGTTAAAACTTAACATGACAAGAACATTTTCTTAATATTTATATATTGAACTACTTCAATATCCATTCTATGTACTTTGACTTAAACTTATTATGTGTTTCAATCTATCTTCATAGATCTTGACACTAAATATGTTTCAGTCCATATTCTTTCATTAATTTCTCAATGAAACCTTTTAATCAAGTATATAATTACATCATTTATAACCAACTATATGTCACCTACATAAAGTATTATAAATATGTCTCAGCGCTCCCACTTAATTTCTTGCAAATGCAAGCCTCTTCATCGTCTCTGATGAAATCAAAAACTCTTTGACTATTTCATCTGGTGAAGATTCCAACTCCGCGATACTCACTTCATCCAATTGAAGTTTGTATACCTATCTAGTATTCCATGGATCAGCAAAACTCTTGGTTGTATCTTGTATACACCTTTAATACACACTTCTGATAAGTAATGTATTTTGCCATCCTACTAGCATATCTCATAAAAGAAATATGTAGCGATTACTAGAATAATCCTCATAGACTATAAGCATTGCTACGGAAGATCTAATCTTATCGTAGTCAACTCTTTGAACTTTGTCGTAAACAACTTTTCGACAAGTCGAGCTTCTTCAAGGATATTTCATCCAAGTCCATCAATTCTATAGATCTATTTACTTTCAAAAAGTATTTATCTATCTTGGATTTCATGGCGTATAGCCATTTTAACGGAGTCAGGGCCCATCATAACTTCTTTGTTTTGTAGTTGGTTTATCATTGTTCAAAAAACAATCCTTTGTCCACAAATCATTTATTTGATCACAAAGTTAACCATACCTACAAGGTTCAATATGTATTTTGATCTCCATGGCTAAAACACTTTGTAGTCATGGGAGCCATGATCGTCGTGGTCGCTTCCGGAACCAATTTCCGATGCTGCGCTACTCTGATCATTATGCTCAGGTTCATAAACCTTATCAAATTATATTGTCCTCCCACTCAAATACTTCACTAGAAACAATTTCTCGGAAATAAGAAACATTGACAAACACTTTTGTCTTTGTCTCGTGGGAAGAATTCCCAATCAAATCTCTGGGATAACCAACAAAGACATTCATCCGATTTTGGTTGTAAACTTATTTACTTATGCTATGCATACCAAAATTTAAGAAAAGACTATCAGGGTTCATACCCATGCCATAACTCGTATGGTGTCATTTCAACGGATCATGATGATGCTCTATTAAGTGTAAAAGCGGTAGTCACTAAAGCATAATCCACAAAAATATAATGGCGTCAATATCTTATCTCATCATTGATCCAACAAGGTTTGGATACATCTCTTGGATACTTTATCATCACTATGATACTCCAAGAAACGTGAGTTGTAGAACAATTTCATAACTCTCTTAGATGTTCGCTAAAACTCGTAATTCAAATATTTCCACCATGATCCAATCATAGATATTTGATTTTTCTATTACGATGATTTCCACTTCATGCTGAAATTTATTTGAATCCATTCAAATGTTTCAAACTTCTTCCTTATCGAATATATCCACATATATATACTCAATTCATTGTTGGAAGTTTTCATGAAGTAGAAGAATCTCCCGCACAACCTATGCCCAGTGAACCACATACATCATCATGTATTTTTCCACTAAGTTAGTTGCCCGTTCAACTCTTGGCCTATGAACGGTATTTCAGTCATTTTCTTTAGAAAAGATTTGCAAGCGCCAAACGATTCAAAAATCGAATGACTCCAAAAATCCATTTGCATGGAGTTCCTTCATGCGTTCCTTTCTAATATGACCTAAATGGCGGTTCCACAAATAAGTGGAATTCAAATCATTTGCCTTATGGCATTTTAGCGTCAGTATTATGTGTGTGTGTTTCACCATTAAGATTTATAATAACTTATCCATCGTACATGGAGTAATGTCATAATTTGAACAACTCATTGTTTTTATTTGACCAGAGCAAAATAACAATTTATTAAGCTCTTTATTATAAATTCTAAGGGTTAGGTAGAATGCCAACGATAAACATAATAACACTTTATTATGTTCCAGACGTGCATTATTACCATATTCCTTATCAGTCACTTAGGCCATAGTATTCTTGTATTGCGTTGTTTTTGTATGACACTTCATACCAACCAATATAGTACTTATACCCAAGAATTTCATAGTGTGACTTAACTAGGAATACAACCATAACATGTATATCATTTATATACACCTGAGCTAGACTTTCTAGTCTTTTCTTTTCTTTTGCCAAAATATCTTTTGCAGTTTCTCTTTTAGCTTTCCTCATTATTCAGAAAAACACTTTAACATTATTAACTTCTAGGTTTGTTGGTCAAATACCAATAACCTTGAGGTTCTTACTTTAAGTTGATCATCATATGACAAGTGTTTCAGATTTCACTATTAGTAACTTTGTAATATGATGAACAATTTCACTCATAATTTTATCCATTATATCATGACGACTTTCGAGACCATGTCGTACATGCTAGGCTCGTAAAGTTTTAACCTTGGTATTCGCATGTGCAAATCTGGCTTGCACCCGTTGTATGCACACGTAGAATCTATCACACCCGATCATCACGTGATGCTTCGAAACGACGAGTCTTAGCAACGGTGCATACTAAGGATGATAACTTCATGGATATGCAAATATTATTAGTGCCCCAATAGTTGGAGGATTGGGACGCCTTGCGTCTTCAACCTTCGTACATTCCCATAAAACTTATGAGTTTATGTAGTCTCACCAAATTATATTCTATCATCTTGCAATAAGGTCTTAGATATCATATATATCTCATACCTTGATTATTTCTGAAAACTAAATTTTCAGCTCCTTACTTTTCAAACAGATTTGAACTTCAAGTTTCACGGAGACAAGATAACTTTAGGTACTAATTGAAACCATAGCTCTCTGAATCAATAATGTGAGGTTTACTAAAAGTTTGCAATAGGACTTAATCATTTCTTGATTCTTTAACAATACGGTACCAATCCGTAAAGTTTCTTGTCAGATTTTAACAGTATTTCTATCTCAATTACAAGACTAGCGCATAGTAGTAAACGGATGCCAATACTACAAAATTAATTCAAAATACTACCCAGACTATGTTTATGATAATTAGTTCATGTTTTAATCTAATTACTAATGAACTCCCACTTAATACAACATCCCTCATAGTTGTTAAGTGGTACACGATCCACATCCACTACACCAAAACCGATCATCACGTGAGATGATGTAGCTTCAATGGTGAACATCAACATGTTGATCATATCATCCATATGACTCGTGTTCAACCTTTCGGTTTCCGTTGTCCCGAGGCCATGTCTGTACATGCTAGGCTCGTCAAGCAAACCCAAGTATTCCGCGTGTGCAACATGGCTTACACCCGTTGTATGTGAACGTTGAATCTATCACATCCGATCATCACGAGATGCTTCGAAACGACGAACTGTAGCAACGGTGCATACGAGGGGAGAACACTTTATTATCTTGATATTAATGTGAGGGATCATCTTATAATGCTACCGTCGCGATCTAAGCAAAATAAGATGCATAAAGGATTAACATCACATGCAGTTTATATGTGATATGATATGGCCCTTTTGTCTTTGTGCCGATCTTCATCTCCAAAGCACGGACATGATCTCTATCATCAATGGGCATGATCTCCATCATTGTCGGCGTAGCGTCAAGGTTCATTGCGCCGTCTTCATGGTTGTTCACCTCATGTAGCAACTATTACAACTACTTTGAAATACTACTCAACATGAAATTTAAAGACAACCATAAGGCTCCTGCCGGTTGCCACAATACAATAATGATCATCGCATACATATTCATCATCACATTATGGCCATATCACATCACCAAACCCTGCAAAAACAAGTTAGACGTCTCTAATTTGGTTTGCATATTTTACGTGGTTTAGGGTTTTCGAGAGAGATCTAATCTACCTACGAACATGAACCACAACGGTGATACTAGTGTTGTCAATAGAAGAGTAAGTTGAATCTTTACTATAGTAGGAGAGACAGACACCCGCAAAGCCTCTTATGCAATACAAGTTGCATGTCGAACGAGGAACAAGTCTCATGAACGCGGTCATGTAAAGTTAGTCCGAGCCGCTTCATCCCACTATGCCATAAAGATGCAAAGTACTCAACTAAAGATAACAAGAGCATCAACGCCCACAAAACCATTGTGTTCTACTCGTGCAACCATCTATGCATAGACACGGCTCTGATACCACTGTAGGATAACGTTGCATAGAAAACAAAAATTTTCCTATCGCGAACACGCAATCCAAGCCAAGATGCAATCTAGAAGACGGTAGCAACGAGGGGATGATCAAGACTAACCCTTGAAGAGATTCCAAAGCCTATAAGAGTAGGCTCTTATTGCTGCGGTAGACGATCACTTGCCGCTTGCAAAAGCGCGTAGAAGATCTTGATCACGATCGCTTCCGGCGCCACGAACGGGCAGCACCTCCGTACTCGGTCACACGTTCGGTTGTTGATGAAGACGACGTCCACCTCCCCGTTCCAGCGGGCAGCGGAAGTAGTAGCTCCTCTTGAATCCGACAGCACGACGGTGTGGTGTCGGTGGTGGTGGAGAAATCCGGCGGAGCTTCGCAAGCGTGCGGGATGTGGTGGAGGAGAGAGACCGGGGGGGAGAGAGGGGGTTGGGCGCCGGCCCTCTAAGGGGTGCGGCCAAGGCTGAGGCTTGAAGTGGTCAGCCCCCTCTCTATGCCCCTCATTATATAGGTGGAAGCCCCAAGAGTTCTAGTCCAAGTCTTCGAATAAGACCCCAACACTAAAACCTCCCATATGTGGGAAACCTACTCAAGGGGGGAGTCCTACTCAAGGTGGGACTCCCACCTTTCCTTGAGCCGGCCGGCCCTAGGGGAGTCCACCTTGGACTCCTCCCCTTTAGGGTTGGCTGGTCATGCAAGTGGAGTCTCTTTGGGACTCCACTTTCCAAAGTGCCATTCTTCCGGACTTTTCTAGAACCTTCTAGAACCTGCCATAAATGCACCGGATCATTTCCAAACTTGGAATATGACTTCCTATATATGAATCTTATTCTCCGGACCATTCCGGAACTCCTCGTGATGTCCGGGATCTCATCCGGGACTCCGAACAAATATTCGAACTCCATTCCATATTCAAGTTCTACCATTTCAACATCCAACTTTAAGTGTGTCACCCTACGGTTCGTGAACTATGTGGACATGGTTGAGTACTCACTCCGACCAATAACCAATAGCGGGATCTGGAGATCCATAATGGCTCCCACATATTCAACGATGACTTCGGTGATCGAATGAACCATTCACATACGATACCAATTCCCTTTGTCACGCGATATTTTACTTGTCCGAGGTTTGATCATCGGTATCACTCTATACCTTGTTCAACCTCGTCTCCGACAAGTACTCTTTTACTCGTACCGTGGTATGTGGTCTCTTATGAACTTATTCATATGCTTGCAAGACATTAGACGACATTCCACCGAGAGGGCCCAGAGTATATCTATCCGTCATCGGGATGGACAAATCCCACTGTTGATCCATATGCCTCAACTCATACTTTCCGGATACTTAATCCCACCTTTATAACCACCCATTTACGCAGTGGCGTTTGATGTAATCAAAGTACCTTTCCGGTATAAGTGATTTACATGATCTCATGGTCATAAGGACTAGGTAACTATGTATCGAAAGCTTATAGCAAATAACTTAATGACGAGATCTTATGCTACGCTTAATTGGGTGTGTCCATTACATCATTCATATAATGATATAACCTTGTTATTAATAACATCCAATGTTCATGATTATGAAACTAATCATCCATTAATCAACAAGCTAGTTTAAGAGGCATACTAGGGACTTCTTTGTTGTCTACATATCACACATGTACTAATGTTTCGGTTAATACAATTATAGCATGATATATAAACATTTATCATAAACATAGAGATATAAATAATAACCACTTTATTATCGCCTCTAGGGCATATCTCCTTCAGGTTTTTCCTTCCTCTTCTCTTTCAACTACAACCACTACGCTCACAACCCGGTTTGTTGCCGCTATGTATAATAGCATAGGCTCTCTTTCTAGAGGTGAAGCCAGTATAGGTGCTGTGGCTAGCATTGTTTTTAGCTCCTTAAACGCTGCGTCTGCCTGAGGGGTCCAGACGAACGTGTCAGATTTTTTCATGAGAGCATAGAGTGGTAGAGCTTTTTCTCCCAACCTGCTTATGAACCGGCTTAGCGATGCCAAGCTACCGGTAAACTTTTGCACATCTTTTAGCTCTCGTGGGATAGTCATTCTTTCTATCGCCCGGATTTTTACCGGATTGACTTCAATGCCCCGGCTTGATACAAGAAAGCCAAGCAGCAGGGACACCGAAGGTGCACTTTGCCGGATTGAGTTTCATCCGGAATCTCCTTAGGTTGTCAAATGTTTGCCGGATGTCATCGATTAAGGTGTTCTTTACCTTAGTTTTTATCACAATGTCATCCACATAGACTTGCACATTTTTTCCGATTTGGTCAAACAAGCATTTTTGCATACAGCGCTGGTACGTTGCACCAGCGTTGCGCAAACCGAAAGGCATAGTAACATAGCAATAAGCCCCGTGCGGGGTAATGAACGCAGTCTTTATTTGATCTTCCTTTTTCAGGGGAATTTGGTGGAAACCGGAATACGCATCCAGGAAAGACAACAACTCACACCCAGCGGTTGAATCAATCACTTGATCGATTCGTGGCAAAGGAAAAGGGTCTCTTGGGCAAGCCTTGTTCAGGTTGGTGTAGTCAATGCACATGCGCCACACCTTCGGAGCTTTTGCCTCCAGGTTCTCATCTTTCTTCTTTTCAACCATCACCGGATTGGCCAGCCACTCTGTGTGCGTGACCTCCACGATGAAACCGGCAACCAGCAGTTTTGTCACCTCTTCTCCTATGATTTTCCTTATCTTCAGCAAACCGGCGCAAAGGTTGTCGCACCGGCTTAGCATCTTTCCGGACGTTTAGAGAGTGCTCAGCCAGCTCCCTCGGAACACCTACCAAGTCATCAGATGACCAGGCGAAGATATTCCGATTCTCACGGAGGAAGCTGACGAGCGCGCTTTCCTATGCTTGGTCGAGTCCGGCACCGATACGAACGGTGCGCTCTGGGTAAGCCGGATCCAGCACGATGTCCTTTGTTTCGTTTGTCGGTTTGAACGTGGGTGAGTCCAGGTTTCCGCTCATTGCCGCTAAGCTCAACTTTGATGACTGAGCTAAGGCAACCGCGGTTTGTATCCTCTTTTTCTCCTCCGCGATCACCAGCGACTCCGCTAGATTTGATCCGGCAGACGCTGTTTCCAGCGAGACTTTGTAGTTCCCCACCACAGTTAGTGGTCCACGAGGTGCCGGCATCTTCATCTTGAGGTAAGCCGTATGAGTCGTGGCCATGAAAGCAGCCAACGCTGGCCTCCCCAGCAACGCGTGGTAGGGACTGTCTAGGTCCACCACCTCAAACTCGACGTTTTCAACCCGGCAATGCTACGTCCACCCGAACTTTTCCTATCGGGGCGCAAGACAAACCCGGAACGATTCCGTGGAAAGTTGTACGCGTGGGTTGAAGCATATTTTCTGTTATGCCCAGCGTATGCATGGTATGCTTGTACATGATGTTTATGCTGCTACCGTTGTCTATCAGCACCTTGCTGAATTTCACTCGCGCTTGCGGCCCTTTCATGATCGGGTACACAACCAGAGCATATCCACCCGGATTCGGCATGATTCTGGGGTGATCCTTGAACGACCAGGTGATCTCCTGATCTGACCATAGCATGTATTTGGGAACTGCCGGCATCACGGCGTTTACCTCCATGGAGCGGCGATGCACACTTTGCCTATCCATTGGCTCAGTGACAAAAACAACACATCACACATGCGGGTCTTCGTAAACATTCCGGCCTAAAGGTGCCGGTGGAGGTGGTTGGTCGTTGTTTTGCTCCACCCGGTTAACTTGCTGGTGCTGGTTTGGCTGCACCGGTAAGGCGTTTGCCCCGGTAAGCGGCGGTGGTGGCGGTAGTTGTTGTTGCCGCGGCATGTCTGTGGCGGTTGTGCATCTTTTACCGCTCCCTTTTGCATCAAGTATTTGGTCCAGGTACAATCCTTCGTCAAGTGGTTTGACGGGTGTGCCGGAGTTCGGTGTGTGCAAGGTTGGTCCATGGCAGCTTCCATGGTGTATTTTGCGGGTTCCTGCCAGTTTCTCTTCTGGACCCAGGGTTTCTTTTCCACCCATTGTTTCTTAGGACCCACCCACGGCTGCGATCCGGTTCTTTGCCTCTGACTGCCGCTGGCCTCAGAGTTTTCCTGCACAGCAGCAACTTGCTGCGGACCGTACCTTCGATCCGGAAAATCTTCTCTTCTTTTGTTATTCCGGTTATCCCGGTGTTGCTCTTGGCGTAGCTGTTCCGGTTCAGGTTGCACTGCCGGCTGCGTTGGGTCTCCCAACGCATAGCTATCCGCCACACGTATCATCTCTGCCAACGTTGTCGGCATGTTCCGCTGCAGCTTTTGCCACAACGGTGAACCTCTTCTGCACCCACTGCTAAACCAAGCAATGGCCTGTGCCTCGATTACCCCTTCACAGGAGTTCCTCGTAGTGTTCCACCGGGCCAGATAATCCCGGTCTGTTTCGTTCGGGCGCTGCACGCACAGAGCAAGTTGTTGCGGCCTATTTGGCCTCTGATAGGTGCTGCTGAAATTGCTCACAAAAGCCTCCTCAAAATCCAGCCAGCCATTTACGCTTCCCGCCGGCAAGTTGTTTAGCCAGATCCTCGCAGGGCCTACCAGGTAGGACGGTATGATTCTTACCGCCCAACGCCGGTTCACTCCACCACCAGCCACGTACACTGCTGTGACATAGTCCGCCAGCCAATCTTCCGGCTTGGTCGTGCCATGTGTCCCGGGGCAACTGAAAGTTGCGCACTGGTGGTTTTTCTCTCATGATCCTTGGGCCAAAGCACTTTGGACCTGGAGGACCTTCCTCCTCGATCATTTCTGACAAGTACACTCTATCCAGACGGTGCCTCGCATCCCGTTCCGGTAAGTATCTCTCTCCCAAGCGTTCTCCCAATGGGTTCCGGTATGCCGCCGGTCTTGCAGAATCAGCTTCATCATAATGTTCCGGTATCGCGGCCCTTGCCTGCCGGTACCTTGGTGGAGGCATCTCCTCATCATCATATGCTACCCTTGCAGCCGGATAGTTTTGCCCGGTTTCATGTCTACCGGCATGATTGTTTTCGGCATAGCCTCCTCTGGCGTAGCCTCGCTCTGCCCCTTGGCTTTTCCTACCGGCATCGTGTTGTCCGGCTTGTTGCTTTCCGGCAAGAACCGGATCATACACGTCATCTGCTGCGCATTCACCTTTTTCTCTTCTTCTGTCCGGATGGGGGGACGAAGCCTGCCCATGGGACTTGCTACCGGCATTCTTTGTTGAACGCGCGGATTTTGAGGCCGCCGCCTTGTTCAGCTTAGCCAGCTGCTCAGCGTTCTGCTGCTCAATAGTTTCCAGCAGCTCTCTAACACGCTCTTGCTGTTTTGCCAAAGCATCTCCGGAAAGCGACTCGCATAGCTCTACTGCAGCTTTAGCAGCTTTTATAGTTTTATCCGGGCTACTGTATTTAGGTTTTTCCACGATGCTAACAGATGCAGAGGCACTCTTGCCGGTAAGAATCTCTTTGCGCAAATCCTGATCTAGGTTGCGAGCTTTAGCCGGTTTTCCGGTATCCTGCAGCATGCGCGACAGAAGCAAAGCCATGGGCAGCGTTGTACTCACGTAGGGTTAGGTTCAGCTCGCGCTGCGCGGATGATGTCATTGCCGCTCTCGAGCACCTTCTGCCGCTGCTCCAGCTCCGCGAGCCGGCCGGATCGACGTTCGCGCGATGGGGTGGCGGGACGTTCATCGCCGCTTGGAGCGGTGTCTCCGGTGGCGCGGATGATGCTCCCGCTGCGCCGTCGCGCTCCGGTGGCTTAGCCGCGCGGGTCGAAACCGTGCGACCAGCACCTTCACCTACAGCCTCCTTTCCCGCACCAGCCACACCGGTCATCATTACCTCGACGCTGCCGGCGGTGCGACCAGCACAGAGCCATCTTGGTGGGTCCGGTGCCACCAGCAGCGGCGAGAGGCGCACGGGGACAGTGCCGAAGTAGATGCGGTGGCTGCCGAACTCGATGACGCGGCCGTTCTTGGGGAAGATGCCGCCGTTGGCGAAGCAGCCCGCGTTGTCGTTGATGAAGTCCATGGCGTAGATGCGCTGCACGAGCGCGGACACCGTACGCTCGCCGGCGACCTCGAGGATGCCCGCCCGAATGTGAACTCCTTCAAGCGCCACTTCATGCCCCACGGTGGGCGCCAACTGTCGTCGTGGTGAACAGACAGATGCCATAGGATGGCTTATCTTGGGGCCGAATGGACGCTAGAGGATTCGGGGGAGGGTTTGTGATTAGATGGGATGAACTTCCGGATGCTTTCCTCAAGAACTTGGCCAAGGCCAAGGTAGAAGAAGAAAGACACAAGGATGAACTCTCTCTAGATCACTATCTTCATTGATCTCAACATGGTTACAAGTTTCAGTACAGGAGCTCTTTTTTCTCTCTCTCTCTCTGGATCGCTAGGTCATGAAGTCACACCCGTAGAGAGGGCTGCCCCCTCTCCTTATATAGGGGAGAGGGTGGCTTACAAGGTAAGAAACCCTAATGGCATCTTTGACTGGACAAACTACTTTACAAAGCTACTTTACAAAGTTACTTTAATCATAGATGACGCCGGAGTCCTCTTTAATCAGAAATGCTGATGTCCTCCGGCTTCTTTCAGCGTCACCTCTCTCTTTGGCGCCAGGGCTCTGATTAAAGTCACTTTGCTTAGCTCATCTTTGTCTTCTTCCTCTGAAGAGAATCTTTGACCAGTCCTGCCGACAGGCCCTCCCTTCCGGTATCTTCTTACCGGGCTCCGGCATACCCCTTTGGGGATACCGGCTTAGCCTCACTTGTCCTAAGTTCCTACCTTGCTTCCGGTAAGAACATTAAACCGGTATCTTGACGGCTCAAACCATCCGGTTTGGCATGCCTTTGGCATACCGGGGGTTATCCCCCCAACAGTGAGGTTGTCAATCTCACCGGCTTGCTATAACAAAGGATTAACCGTATTGTGTGGAAGATGATTGTTTGCAGAGAAAACAGTAAAACAAGTATTGCAGCAGATTTGTATTTCAGTATTAAAATAATGGACCGGGGTCCACAGTTCACTAGAGGTGTCCCTCCCATAAGATAAAAGCATGTTGGGTGAACAAATTACAGTCGGGCAATTGACAAATAGAGAGGGCATAACAATGCACATACATGGCATGATAAGTATAGTGAGATTTAATTGGGCATTACGACAAAGTACATAGACCACCATCCAACTGCATCTATGCCTAAAAAGTCCACCTTCAGGTTATCGTCCGAACCCCTTCCGGTATTAAGTTGCAAAGCAACAGACAATTGCATTAAGTATGGTGCGTAATGTAATCAACAACTACATCCTCGGACATAGCGCCAATGTTTTATCCCTAGTGGCAACAGCACAACACAACCTTAGAACTTTCTGTCACTGTCCCAGGTGTCAATGCAGGCATGAACCCACTATCGAGCATAAATACTCCCTCTTGGAGTTAAAAGCAAAAACTTGGCTAGAGCCTCTACTAGTAACGGAGAGCATGCAAGATCATAAACAACACATATGTAATAACTTGATAATTAACATAACATGGTATTCTCTATCCATCGGATCCCGACAAACACAACATATAGCATTACAGATAGATGATCTTGATCATGTTAGGCAGCTCACAAGATCCAACAATGAAGCACAATGAGGAGAAGACAACCATCTAGCTACTGCTATGGACCCATAGTCCGGGGGTGAACTACTCACTCATCACTCCGGAGGCGACCATGGCGGTGTAGAGTCCTCCGGAGATGAATCCCCTCTCCGGGGGGCGCCGGAGGAGATCTCCGAATCCCCGAGATGGGATCGGCGGCGGCGTCTCGGTGGGTTTTCCGTATCGTGGTTTTCGCATCGGGGTTTCGCGACGAGAGGCTTTAAGTAGGCGGAAGGGCGGTCGGGGGTGACGAGGGCCCACACCACAGGCGGCGGGGCCCTGGCGCGCCGCCTTGTGGTTTGGCCACCTCGTGGCCCCACTTCGTATGCTCTTCGGTCTTCTGGAAGGTTCGTGGCGAAATAGGCCCCTGAACAGAAAACAGCAACTGGCACTTCGGCATCTTGTTAATAGGTTAGTTCCAGAAAATGCACGAATATGACATAAAGTGTGCATAAAACATGTAGGTATCATCAATAATATGGCATGGAACATAAGAAATTATCGATACGTCGGAGACGTATCACTCGCGCGTCCCAAGTCCCAACGATGATGAGCTCGGAGAAACAAGAAGGGGAAAAAACCCTAGCGCTCTCGCGCCGCTCCTTGGCGGGAGCCGATGGCGCGCCCTCCCGAGCCCCATCCCCTTCCCCCGTCTCGCCGCCACCGAAGGGCGTCGCGGGAAGCCCCGTGCGGCGGCGGCGCGGCGGGGCCTTCCCATCGCGCGGTGGCGGCGGCGCGGGCCACCACCGGTGAGGGCGCCGTGCTAGGCGTCGGGCGCGGCGGCGCGGATCCTCGGTGTCGGCGTGGAGACGACTGATGTCTACGGGAGCTTCTATTCTTGTAGACAGTGTTGGGCCTCCAAGAGCAGAGGTTTGTAGAACAGCAGCAAGTTTCCCTTAAGTGGATCACCCAAGGTTTATCGAAGTTTCCTTAAGTGGATCACCCAAGGTTTATCGATCTCAGGGAGGAAGAGGTCAAAGATATCCCTCTCAAGCAACCCTGCAATCACGATACAAGAAGTCTCTTGTGTCCCCAACACACCTAATACACTTGTCAGATGTATAGGTGCACTAGTTCGGCGAAGAGATAGTGAAATACAAGTAGTATGGATGTATATGAGTGGTAATAGCAATCTGAATAAAATATGGCAGCGAGTAAACATGCAACAGAACAGTAAATAAACGGAGATTCGATGTTTGGAAACAAGGCCTAGGGATCATACTTTCACTAGTGGACACTCTCAACTTTGATCACATAACAGAATAGATAAATGCATACTCTACACTCTTGTTGGATGATGAACACATTGCGTAGGATTACACGAACCCTCAATGCCGGAGTTAACAAGCTCCACAATTCAATGTTCATATTTAAATAACCTTAGAGTGCAAGAAAGATCAACACGACTAAACCAAGTACTAACACAGCATGCACACTGTCACCTTCACACTATGTAGGAGGAATAGATCACATCAATACTATCATAGCAATAGTTAACTTCATAATCTACAAGAGATCATAATCATAGCATACACCAAGTACTAACACGGATGCACACACTGTCACCATTACACCGTGTAGGAGGAATAAAACTACTTTAATAACATTGCTAGAGTAGCACATAGATAAATTGTGATACAAAACACATTGCAATCATAAAGAGATATAAATAAGCACTTCACTACGCCATTCATAACATTGAGTAAGTATTCTGTGAAATATAGCCTAAGAGACCCACACGGTGCACACACTGTCACCTTTACACACGTGGGACAAGGAGTCTCCGGAGATCACATAAGTAAAACTCACTTGACTAGCACAATGACATCTAGATTACAAGCATCATCATATGAATCTCAATCATGTAAGGCAGCTCATGAGATTATTGTATTGAAGTACATAGGAGAGAGATGAACCACATAGCTACCGGTACAGCCCCGAGCCTCGATGGAGAACTACTCCCTCCTCATGGGAGCAGCAGCGGTGATGAAGATGGCGGTGGAGATGGCAGCGGTGTCGATGGAGAAGCCTTCCGGGGCACTTCCCCGTCCGGCGGTGCCGGAACAGAGACTCTTGTCCCCGGATCTTGGCTTCGCGATGGCGGCGGCTCGGAAGGTTTCGTGGGTTTCGTCCTCCGTCCTAGGGTTTTCGCGACGGAGGCTTTAAATAGGCGGAAGGGCAGCCTCGGAGGGCGGGGCCACCACACCATAGGCGGCACGGCCCCCCTCTAGCCCGCGCGGTGTGGTGTGGGGCCCCAGGGCTTCCCTCGCGGCTCTCGGGTGTCGGATGGTTCCGGGAAAAATAGGAACCTGGGTCTTGATTTCGTCCGATTCCGAGAATATTTCCTTACTAGGATTTCTGAAACCAAAAACAGCAGAAAAACTGGCACTTCGGCATCTTGTTAATAGGTTAGTTCCGGAAAACGCATAAATATGACATAAAGTGTGTATAAAACATGTAGATATCATCAATAATGTGGCATGGAACATAAGAAATTATCGATACGTCGAGACGTATCAGCATCCCCAAGCTTAGTTCTGCTCGTCCCGAGCAGGTAAACGATAAACAAAGATAATTTCTGGAGTGACATGCCATCATAAACTTGATCATATTGTAAACATATGTAATGAATGCAGCGATCAAAACAATGGTAATGACATGAGTAAACAAATGAATCATAAAGCAAAGACTTTTCATGAATAGTACTTCAAGACAAGCATCAATAAGTCTTGCATAAGAGTTAACTCATAAAGCAATAAATCGAAGTAAAGGTATTGAAGCAACACAAAGGAAGATTAAGTTTCAGCGGTTGCTTTCAACTTATAACATGTATATCTCATGGATAATTGTCAACATAGAGTAATATAACAAGTGCAATATGCAAGTATGTAGGAATCAATGCACAGTTCACACAAGTGTTTGCTTCTTGAGGTGGAGAGAGATAGGTGAACTGACTCAACATAAAAGGTAAAAGAATGGTCCTTCAAAGAGGAAAGCATCGATTGCTATATTTGTGCTAGAGCTTTTATTTTGAAAACATGAAACAATTTTGTCAACGGTAGTAATAAAGCATATGAGTTATGAAAATTATATCTTACAAGTTGCAAGCCTCATGCATAGTATACTAATAGTGCCCGCACCTTGTCCTAATTAGCTTGGACTACCGGATCTTTGCAATACACATGTTTTAACCAAGTGTCACAATGGGGTACCTCCATGCCGCCTGTACAAAGGTCTAAGGAGAAAGCTCGCATTTTGGATTTCTCGCTTTTGATTATTCTCAACTTAGACATCCATACCGGGACAACATGGACAACAGATAATGGACTCCTCTTTAATGCATAAGCATGTGGCAACAATTATTATTCTCATATGAGATTGAGGATATATGTCCAAAACTGAAACTTCCACCATGAATCATGGCTTTAGTTAGCGGCCCAATGTTCTTCTCTAACAATATGCATGCTCCAACCATTAAGGTGGTAGATCTCTCTTACTTCAGACAAGACGGACATGCATAGCAACTCACATGATATTCAACAAAGAATAGTTGATGGCGTCCCCAGAAACATGGTTATCGCACAACAAGCAACTTAATAAGAGATAAAGTGCATAAGTACATATTCAATACCACAATAGTTTTTAAGCTATTTGTCCCATGAGCTATATATTGCAAAGGTGAATGATGGAATTTTAAAGGTAGCACTCAAGCAATTTACTTTGGAATGGCGGATAAATACCATGTAGTAGGTAGGTATAGTGGACACAAATGGCATAGTGGTTGGCTCAAGGATTTTGGATGCATGAGAAGTATTCCCTCTCGATACAAGGTTTAGGCTAGCAAGGTTATTTGAATCAAACACAAGGATGAACGGTGCAGCAAAACTCACATAAAAGACATATTGTAAACATTATAAGACTCTACACCGTCTTCCTTGTTGTTCAAAACTCAATACTAGATATTATCTAGACTCTAGAGAAACCAAATTAGCAAGCTCTAAGTGTTTCTTCATTAATGGGTGCAAAGTATATGATGCAAGAGCTTAAACATGAGCACAACAATTGCCAAGTATCAAATTATTCAAGACATTTTTAGAGTTACTACATGTAGTATTTTCCAATTCCAACCATATAACAATTTAACGAAGAAGAAACTTCGCCATGAATACTATGAGTAGAGCCTAAGGACATACTTGTCCATATGCTACAGCGGAGCGTGTCTCTCTCCCATAAAGTGAATGCTAGGATCCATTTTATTCAAACAAAACAAAAAACAAAAACAAACCGACGCTCCAAGCAAAGTACATAAGATGTGACGGAATAAAAATATAGTTTGAGGAACCGATAATGTTGTCGATGAAGAAGGGGATGCCTTGGGCATCCCCAAGCTTAGACGCTTGAGTATTCTTATAATATGCAGGGGTGAACCACCGGGGCATCCCCAAGCTTAGAGCTTTCACTCTCCTTGATCATATTGCATCATACTCCTCTCTTGATCCTTGAAAACTTCCTCCACACCAAACTCGAAACAACTCATTAGAGGGTTAGTGCATAATAAAAATTCACATGTTCAGAGGTGACACAATCATTCTTAACACTTCTGGACATTGCATAAAGCTACTGGACATTAATGGATCAAAGAAATTCATCCAACATAGCAAAAGAGGCAATGCGAAATAAAAGGCAGAATCTGTCAAAACAGAACAGTCCGTAAAGATGGATTTTATTAGGCCACCAGACTTGCTCAAATGAAAATTCTCAAATTGAATGAAAGTTGCGTACATATCTGAGGATCATGCTCGTAAATTGGCTTAATTTTCTGAGCTACCTACAGGGAGGTAGACCCAGATTCGTGACAACAAAGAAATCTGTAACTGCGCAGTAATCCAAATCTAGTACTTACTTTACTATCAAAGACTTTACTTGGCACAACAAAACATAAAACTAAGATAAGAAGAGGTTGCTACAGTAGTAAACAACTTCCAAGACTCAAATATAAAACAAAGTACTGTAGCAAAATAACACATGGGTTATCTCCCAAGAAGTTCTTTCTTTATAGCCGTTAAGATGGGCTCAGCAGTTTTAATGATGCACTCGCAAGAAATAGTATTTGAAGCAAAAGAGAGCATCAAGAGGCAAATTCAAAACACATTTAAGTCTAACATGCTTCCTATGCATAGGAATCTTGTAAATAAACAAGTTCATGAAGAGCAAAGTAACAAGCATAGGAGATAAAACAAGTGTAGCTTCAAAAATTTCAGCACATAGAGAGGCATTTTAGTAACATGAAAATTTCTACAACCATATTTTCCTCTCTCATAATAACTTTCAGTAGCATCATGAGCAAACTCAACAATATAACTATCACATAAAGCATTCTTATCATGAGTCTCATGCATAAAATTATTACTCTCCACATAAGCATAATCAATTTTATTAGTAATAGTGGGAGCAAATTCAACAAAGTAGCTATCATTATTATTTTCATCATCAAATATAGGAGGCATATTGTAATCATCATTAAATGTACTCTCCATAGTAGGTGGCAACAAAAGACCACTATCATTATAATCATCATAAATAGGAGGCAAAGTATCATCAAAGAAAATTTTCTCCTCAATGCTTGGGGGACTAAAAAGATCATGAAAACCAGCTTCCCCAAGCTTAGAACTTTCTACATTATTATCAACAATGGTGTTCAAAGCGTTCATACTAATATTACTACCAGCATGCAAATAAGATTCCATAGGTTTTTTAATTTTCGCATCAAACAATCCATGTTTTAAATCAGGAAATAGAATAAGAAGCTCATTGTTGTCCATTATGCCAAACTAGTGTAAACAAGAAACAAAAAGATGCAATTGCAGGATCTAAAGGAAATAGCTTTGAGCACAAACACAATGGTGCCAGAAAAGTGCTGTTACCTGGAACCGGAGTATGAGTGCCTTTTTACCTTTCCTCCCCGGCAACGGCGCCAGAAAAGTGCTTAGTTGTCGGGGTTGCCGGTGTGTGAGTGCCGTTTACCTTTCCTCCCGAACGGCGCCGGAAAAGTGCTTGATGTCTACGGGAGTTTCTATTCATGTAGACAGTGTTGGGCCTCCAAGAGCAGAGGTTTGTAGAACAGCAAAGTTTCCCTTAAGTGGATCACCCAAGGTTTATCGATCTCGGGGAGGAAGAGGTCAAAGATATCCCTCTCAAGCAACCCTGCAATCACGATACAAGAAGTCTCTTGTGTCCCCAACACACCTAATACACTTGTCAGATGTATAGGTGCACTAGTTCGGCGAAGAGATAGTGAAATACAAGTAGTATGGATGTATATGAGTGGTAACAGCAATCTGAATAAAATATGGCAGCGAGTAAACATGCAACAGAACAATAAATAAACGGAGATTCGATGTTTGGAAACAAGGCCTAGGGATCATACTTTCACTAGTGGACACTCTCAACTTTGATCACATAACAGAATAGATAAATGCATACTCTACACTCTTGTTGGATGATGAACACATTGCGTAGGATTACACGAACCCTCAATGCCGGAGTTAACAAGCTCCACAATTCAATGTTCATATTTAAATAACCTTAGAGTGCAAGAAAGATCAACACGACTAAACCAAGTACTAACACAGCATGCACACTGTCACCTTCACCCTATGTAGGAGGAATAGATCACATCAATACTATCATAGCAATAGTTAACTTCATAATCTACAAGAGATCATAATCATAGCATACACCAAGTACTAACACGGATGCACACACTGTCACCATTACACCGTGTAGGAGGAATAAAACTACTTTAATAACATTGCTAGAGTAGCACATAGATAAATTGTGATACAAAACACATTGCAATCATAAAGAGATATAAATAAGCACTTCACTACGCCATTCATAACATTGAGTAAGTATTCTGTGAAATATAGCCTAAGAGACCCACACGGTGCACACACTGTCACCTTTACACACGTGGGACAAGGAGTCTCCGGAGATCACATAAGTAAAACTCACTTGACTAGCACAATGACATCTAGATTACAAGCATCATCATATGAATCTCAATCATGTAAGGCAGCTCATGAGATTATTGTATTGAAGTACATAGGAGAGAGATGAACCACATAGCTACCGGTACAGCCCCGAGCCTCGATGGAGAACTACTCCCTCCTCATGGGAGCAGCAGCGGTGATGAAGATGGCGGTGGACATGGCAGCGGTGTTGATGGAGAAGCCTTCCGGGGCACTTCCCCGCTCCGGCGGGGTGCCGGAAGAGACTCTTGTCCCCCGGATCTTGGCTTCGCGATGGCGGCGGCTCGGAAGGTTTCTGGGTTTCGTCCTCCGTCCTAGGGTTTTCGCGACGGAGGCTTTAAATAGGTGGAAGGGCAGCCTCGGAGGGGCCTGGGGCCACCACACCATAGGCGGCGCGGCCCCCTTTGGCCGCGCGGGTGTGGTGTGTGGGGCTTCCCTGGCGGCTCTCGGGTGTTCTGGATGGTTCCGGGAAAAATAGGAACCTGGGTCTTGATTTCGTCCGATTCCGAGAATATTTCCTTACTAGGATTTCTGAAACCAAAAACAGCAGAAAACAGGACTGGCACTTCGGCATCTTGTTAATAGGTTAGTTCCAGAAAACGCATAAATATGACATAAAGTGTGTATAAAACATGTAGATATCATCAATAATGTGGCATGGAACATAAGAAATTATCGATACGTCGGAGACGTATCAACGACGCGTCCCTGGCGTGCTCGTGGCGGCGGTCGCCTCGCGGAGAGGCCCCGGCGGCTCCGGCCGCTGCTTGTTTCGGGTGGCGCGAGCTCCTCTCTCGGTGGGCTCGGGAGGACGAACGTGGTCGCCCCGACGGCGTGCTGGTGGCCCCCTTGGCCGGCGTCGACCCTGTGTGCCACCCCAGGCTGGGATCTGGCGCCTCACGGGCCGGGCAGGGGCCCGGGCCCCTTCTGAGCCAGATCCAGCCCCGATTCGGTCTGGATCTCCGTTTCGGTGGGTGCGTGTAGTGGTCAGGTGCGGTGTGCTGCCTTGGTAGCAAGCTTGGCCGGCGGCAGTGGCCTGCCGGTGTTGGTGAGGGTGCTAGGAGGCGTGTTGGCTTTCCCACGGACCGGCAGGGGCCTAGTGCCATGCAAAGCCACCATCTTTCGTCCCGCGATCTGGTGTTGCCGGCAGCCACGGGGGCTGTTGGTCTACCGATCCTCCAGAAGGGCTCTCTCCAGTCAGGTTCGATGCTTGCAGGCAGGGGGTCCGGTGTACTCGCTGCGAAGGTCTACCCGTTCTCTTCCTTTTCTCTTCCGGTGGCGTTTCTGCGACGGAGGAGGTCTGTTGAGGCGCACGTGAAAATGGCTCGCTCTCGAGTGAGCTCCGGCCCGACACTGTAGACTCCAGCTCTTCTCCGAGTCTCATAGGCGTTTTGGCTGAGCTCGCTGTTCACGCTTCCGGGTGTAGCTTCTACCGTAGTTCGTGTGGGTGTGTGGTGTCGTTCTGTAAGCTAGGTTCGGCACTTTGTACCGTTCTCGCTGTTGGTGGCTTTGTTAATTCAAAGTTGGGCACGATGAGCTCTCGCGGGAGTTTTCACGGTAGCGCCGTTCTCTCGTTGGAGATTCATGTCGGTGCAGTTCAAACGCTGGAGCTTCGCGCCGGTGTGGTTCACTTGCCGGAGCTTCGCAACGGCGGCGTGGAATACCTCACATAATCCGTTTGTGGTACGCGTCGGACACGTAGGATAAAGATACATAGTGTTAAGCTTCATGCACTAGCCACTTGAATCAAAAGTCTGAACTGATGGAAAGGGCTAGGCAATCTACTTGTACACTTCACAACACCCCCACTCGCATCTGACGGGAGAAGAGAAAGTCAACACGTGAAAGAAGAAGAGCACACCGAAACAGCGGTGGCTAAAGAGGGGGCAACATCAATTTTTAGGCTTAATTGCGAAAACCATGTAAGAGGGGGGCAACAGCAATTTTTAGGCTTAATTGCGAAAACCATGTGAAAGTCAGGATTTGAACTCGAGACCTGGGGCTCTGATACCATGTTAAGCTTCATGCAGTAGCCACTTGAACCAAAAGTCCGAACTGATGGAAAGGGCTAGACAATCTACTTGTACACTTCACAACACATAGGTTCCGGATTCACGCCATTCACGCTACCGAGTTTGAAACCTTCTCCCCACACTGGTTGTACACATCTGCCGCTGATGATGACGCACCTCGTTTAAAAATGGCAAGTCCACCAGGCCACAAGCATTGATGTGTATATATATTTCTCTTGATGCCATCTGTCATCTGTCCATGCCATTGAGGTATCCTACCGGTACAAAATACACAACTTATGTGTGACTATATGTTCCATTGAGTAGCTACATGTCAACATGACAAGCTACAAAAAGTTTGAACCCAGTTCGCACCCAATATAATGAGTATCTATACATGAACACTTTGGAATCAAACTCCTACACTATCAAAACCTAGGTGGGTTGATAATGCGCGCCGTCGCATATATCCTGCTGGCCATGCTCGTCGTTACCATTTTCCATGTCTATGTGTTCTTCACGATTGTGTCGACCAGTCATGCCTAACCTTCAGCGATCATTTTTGACAACATCACGACCGCCGACGTTGGTCTTGTCGTGCCTAGCACCAACTCGTTAAACAAGGCCAATACCGGCAACTCCACAAGATTTAAGTTTCTGAGTATCGGAAATCTAATTGGGCAAAAAAATCCTAATTAGCATGCGCTAATTTTTGTGGCAAAAATGTTTGACGGCTTATAAAATGGTATGGAGGAACTACATCATAGGCTAAGAGAATAGAGTATCGTTTATACCTATTACTATTTTTCATAGTGTTCTATTATTTAGCATTAGTGCTAAACTGAAATTATGCAGACACATTCAGTGTTGTTGTTTTATTTATACATTTTAAACAAAATTAAACAAATTGTGTTTATATTAAACTTTTTTACTTAGTACTAATTTATTTTGAAAACTTAAGATCTTAATTAGTATATTTTTACATCTTAAATAAATTAGTCATGCTACAATATTGTTAAATATTAACATCTATGAATGCATATATAATACTTCTTTTAATATTTGAACTTATTTAGTAGTACTATTTCAGTTTATCTTATAATTGTCGAATCTTGTTTGATAAATTGTATCTTACTAAAACTCATCATTCATTTGAATTCCCTAGATATAGGAGATAAAAAGAAGCCAAAGTCATTTTTCTCCACTGATTATTCTTTGGTACTTAGATAGATAAAATTTATCTATATCCGACCGTGATCATCATCATACTGTTCGTCAGTACCTTGGAAGAGATATCTAGAGCTTACGAGTGAAAAATATTGTTCCCGAGATATCTAGAGTCTATAGTTGTCTATCTTGTGGGTAAATGGTAAATAGAAAAGTATATGATTTGCCTGCATGCAGTTCCTCCTTGAAACCAATATTGAAAAGAGCAAGAACACTAGTATGGAGCGGGGTTTTTAAGGCCCCGCCACACACGGAAAACCTTTTACAATGATGTGGAGGATCACTAACACATTTTTTATGTCAAGCTTGAATAGAAGTATCGGCCTTTTCATCTTATGGAAGTTCCTTGCAGGGTTTATAACACAAAGGAAATTGTCGTGAATACTCGTTGTTTTGATGAAAGCGCTTTGGAATTTGGATATTATTTTGTTCATGTGAGGTGCAAAGTCTAGTGTCCATCATCTTTGCAATGAGCTTTGTGACTACATGGATGAGGCTAGTAGGTCTAAAATCGGAGACTTCCCCGACCCCTTCTTTTTATGGGATGATCGCTATATTTGCGGAGTTCATCCAATGGAGTTCATTGGTGTGAAGATTTGAGAATTGGTTGATGACCGTCAGGATGTCCACTTCGATGGTGCTCCAGCAAGCTTTGAAAAAATCCCACATGAAGCCGTCCGGCCCCGATGACTTGCCACTAGCGTTTTTATCAACCACGGCCTTGACTTCCTCCTCCGTGAACGGCTTGTAAAGTCCAATAAGATTACATTGTCGTGATGGGATATTTGTCCAATTGAAGTTTGTTACTCGCGCGGGGGGGGGGGGATTTTTCATGATTTTCTTGAAGTGGTCATGGATAAATGCCTTTGTTTGGGTCATGCTCGGTTACGCATATATTTCTATGCTTTAGTTGATTAATGTGATTTTTCCCTTCTTCTAATATTGATGCAAAGGTGGAAGTATCTAGTGTGTGCATCTCTCTCAGTTAAATTCTTGACCCTCGAAGATTGGCGCTTTCTGAAGGAGATATGCCCTAGAGGCGATAATAAAGTGGTTATTATTTATATCTCTATGTTTATGATAAATGTTTATATATCATGCTATAATTGTATTAACCGAAACATTAGTACATGTGTGATATGTAGACAACAAAGAAGTCCCTAGTATGCCTCTTAAACTAGCTTGTTGATTAATGGATGATTAGTTTCATAATCATGAACATTGGATGTTATTAATAACAAGGTTATATCATTATATGAATGATGTAATGGACACACCCAATTAAGCGTAGCATAAGATCTCGTCATTAAGTTATTTGCTATAAGCTTTCGATACATAGTTACCTAGTCCTTATGACCATGAGATCATGTAAATCACTTATACCGGAAGGTACTTTGATTACATCAAACGCCACTGCGTAAATGGGTGGTTATAAAGGTGGGATTAAGTATCCGGAAAGTATGAGTTGAGGCATATGGATCAACGGTGGGATTTGTCCATCCCGATGACGGATAGATATACTCCGGGCCCTCTCGGTGGAATGTCGTCTAATGTCTTGCAAGCATATGAATAAGTTCATAAGAGACCACATACCACGGTACGAGTAAAGAGTACTTGTCGGGAGACGAGGTTGAACAAGGTATAGAGTGATACCGATGATCAAACCTCGGACAAGTAAAATATCGCGTGACAAAGGGAATTGGTATCGTATGTGAATGGTTCATTCGATCGAAGTCATCGTTGAATATGTGGGAGCCATTATGGATCTCCAGATCCCGCTATTGGTTATTGGTCGGAGTGAGTACTCAACCATGTCCACATAGTTCACGAACCGTAGGGTGACACACTTAAAGTTGGATGTTGAAATGGTAGAACTTGAATATGGAATGGAGTTCGAATATTTGTTCGGAGTCCCGGATGAGATCCCGGACATCACGAGGAGTTCCGGAATGGTCCGGAGAATAAGATTCATATATAGGAAGTCATATTCCAAGTTTGGAAATGATCCGGTGCATTTATGGCAGGTTCTAGAAGGTTCTAGAAAAGTCCGGAAGAATGGCACTTTGGAAAGTGGAGTCCCAAAGAGACTCCACTTGCATGACCAGCCAACCCTAAAGGGGAGGAGTCCAAGGTGGACTCCTCTAGGGTGGCCGGCCAGCCCCACCTCAAGGAAAGGTGGGAGTCCCACCTTGAGTAGGACTCCCCCCTTGAGTAGGTTTCCCACATATGGGAGGTTTTAGTGTTGGGGTCTTATTCGAAGACTTGGACTAGATCTCTTGGGGCTTCCACCTATATAATGAGGGGCATAGAGAGGGGCTGAACTACTTCAAGCTCAGCCTTGGCCGCACCCCTTAGAGGGCCGGCGCCCAACCCCCTCTCTCCCCAAACCCTAGCGGTCTCTCTCCTCCACCACATCCCGCACGCTTAGCGAAGCTCCGCCGGATTTCTCCACCACCACCGACACCACACCGTCGTGCTGTCGGATTCAAGAGGAGCTACTACTTCCGCTGCCCGCTGGAACGGGGAGGTGGACGTCGTCTTCATCAACAACCGAACGTGTGACCGAGTACGGAGGTGCTGCCCGTTCGTGGCGCCGGAAGCGATCGTGATCAAGATCTTCTACGCGCTTTTGCAAGCGGCAAGTGATCGTCTACCGCAGCAATAAGAGCCTACTCTTATAGGCTTTGGAATCTCTTCAAGGGTTAGTCTTGATCATCCCCTCGTTGCTACCGTCTTCTAGATTGCATCTTGGCTTGGATTGCGTGTTCGCGATAGGAAAATTTTTGTTTTCTATGCAACGTTATCCTACAGTGGTATCAGAGCCGTGTCTATGCATAGATGGTTGCACGAGTAGAACACAATGGTTTTGTGGGCGTTGATGCTCTTGTTATCTTTAGTTGAGTACTTTGCATCTTTATGGCATAGTGGGATGAAGCGGCTCGGACTAACTTTACATGACCGCGTTCATGAGACTTGTTCCTCGTTCGACATGCAACTTGTATTGCATAAGAGGCTTTGCGGGTGTCTGTCTCTCCTACTATAGTAAAGATTCAACTTACTCTTCTATTGACAACACTAGTATCACCGTTGTGGTTCATGTTCGTAGGTAGATTAGATCTCTCTCGAAAACCCTAAACCACGTAAAATATGCAAACCAAATTAGAGACGTCTAACTTGTTTTTGGGTTTGGTGATGTGATATGGCCATAATGTGATGATGAATATGTATGCGATGATCATTATTGTATTGTGGCAACCAGGAGCCTTATGGTTGTCTTTAAATTTCATGTTGAGTAGTATTTCAAAGTAGTTGTAATAGTTGCTACATGAGGTGAACAACCATGAAGACGGCGCAATGAACCTTGACGCTACGCCGACAATGATGGAGATCATGCCCATTGATGATAGAGATCATGTCCGTGCTTTGGAGATGAAGATCGAAGGCACAAAGACAAAAGGGCCATATCATATCACATATAAACTGCATGTGATGTTAATCCTTTATGCATCTTATTTTGCTTAGATCGCGACGGTAGCATTATAAGATGATCCCTCACATTAATATCAAGATAATAAAGTGTTCTCCCCTCGTATGCACCGTTGTACAGTTCGTCGTTTCGAAGCATCTCGTGATGATCGGATGTGATAGATTCAACGTTCACATACAACGGGTGTAAGCCATGTTGCACACGCGGAATACTTGGG
Organism: Lolium multiflorum; assembly: GCA_030979885.1. Lineage (NCBI taxonomy): Eukaryota > Viridiplantae > Streptophyta > Magnoliopsida > Poales > Poaceae > Lolium > Lolium multiflorum. The sequence goes on from CM061749.1 coordinate 259,334,205, forward strand.
TTTGCTTGACGAGCCTAGCATGTACAGACATGGCCTCGGGACAACGGAAAAAGGTTGAACACGTCATATGGATGATATGATCAACATGTTGATGTTCACCATTGAAGCTACATCATCTCACGTGATGATCGGTTTTGGTGTAGTGGATGTGGATCGTGTACCACTTAACAACTATAAGGGATGTTGTATTAAGTGGGAGTTCATTAGTAATTAGATTAAAACATGAACTAATTATCATAAACATAGTCTGGGTAGTATTTTGAATTAATTTTGTAGTATTGGCATCCGTTTACTACTATGCGCTAGTCTTGTAATTGAGATAGAAATACTTTAAAATCTGACAAGAAACTTTACGGATTGGTACCGTATTGTTAAAGAATCAAGAAATGATTAAGTCCTATTGCAAACTTTTAGTAAACCTCACATTATTGATTTAGAGAGCTATGGTTTCAATTAGTACCTAAAGTTATCTTGTCTCCGTGAAACTTGAAGTTCAAATCTGTTTGAAAAGTAAGGAGCTGAAAATTTAGTTTTCAGAAATAATCAAGGTATGAGATATATATGATATCTAAGACCTTATTGCAAGATGATAGAATATAATTTGGTGAGACTACATAAACTCATAAGTTTTATGGGAATGTACGAAGGTTGAAGACGCAAGGCGTCCCAATCCTCCAACTATTGGGGCACTAATAATATTTGCATATCCATGAAGTTATCATCCTTAGTATGCACCGTTGCTAAGACTCGTCGTTTCGAAGCATCACGTGATGATCGGGTGTGATAGATTCTACGTGTGCATACAACGGGTGCAAGCCAGATTTGCACATGCGAATACCAAGGTTAAAACTTTACGAGCCTAGCATGTACAGACATGGTCTCGGAAAGTCGTCATGATATAATGGATAAAATTATGAGTGAAATTGTTCATCATATTACAAAGTTACTAATAGTGAAATCTGAAACACTTGTCATATGATGATCAACTTAAAGTAAGAACCTCAAGGTTATTGGTATTTGACCAACAAACCTAGAAGTTAATAATGTTAAAGTGTTTTTCTGAATAATGAGGAAAGCTAAAAGAGAACTGCAAAAGATATTTTGGCAAAAGAAAAGAAAAGACTAGAAAGTCTAGCTCAGGTGTATATAAATGATATACATGTTATGGTTGTATTCCTAGTTAAGTCACACTATAAAATTCTTGGGTATAAGTACTATATTGGTTGGTATGAAGTGTCATACAAAAACAACGCAATACAAGAATACTATGGCCTAAGTGACTGATAAGGAATATGGTAATAATGCACGTCTGGAACATAATAAAGTGTTATTATGATTATCGTTGGCATTCTACCTAACCCTTAGAATTTATAATAAAGAGCTTAATAAATTGTTATTTTGCTCTGGTCAAATAAAAACAATGAGTTGTTCAAATTATGACATTACTCCATGTACGATGGATAAGTTATTATAAATCTTAATGGTGAAACACACACATAATACTGACGCTAAAATGCCATAAGGCAAATGATTTGAATTCCACTTATTTGTGGAACCGCCATTTAGGTCATATTAGAAAGGAACGCATGAAGGAACTCCATGCAAATGGATTTTTGGAGTCATTCGATTTTTGAATCGTTTGGCGCTTGCAAATCTTTTCTAAAGAAAATGACTGAAATACCGTTCATAGGCCAAGAGTTGAACGGGCAACTAACTTAGTGGAAAAATACATGATGATGTATGTGGTTCACTGGGCATAGGTTGTGCGGGAGATTCTTCTACTTCATGAAAACTTCCAACAATGAATTGAGTATATATATGTGGATATATTCGATAAGGAAGAAGTTTGAAACATTTGAATGGATTCAAATAAATTTCAGCATGAAGTGGAAATCATCGTAATAGAAAAATCAAATATCTATGATTGGATCATGGTGGAAATATTTGAATTACGAGTTTTAGCGAACATCTAAGAGAGTTATGAAATTGTTCTACAACTCACGTTTCTTGGAGTATCATAGTGATGATAAAGTATCCAAGAGATGTGTCCAAACTTTGTTGGATCAATGATGAGATAAGATATTGACGCCTTTATATTTTTGTGGATTATGCTTTAGTGACTACCGCTTTTACACTGAATAGAGCATCATCATGATCCGTTGAAATGACACCATACGAGTTATGGCATGGATATGAACCCTGATAGTCTTTTCTTAAATTTTGGTATGCATAGCATAAGTAAATAAGTTTACAACCAAAATCGGATGAATGTCTTTGTTGGTTATCCCAGAGATTTGATTGGGAATTCTTCCTACGAGACAAAGACAAAAGTGTTTGTCAATGTTTCTTATTTCCGAGAAATTGTTTCTAGTGAAGTATTTGAGTGGGAGGACAATATAATTTGATAAGGTTTATGAAACTGAGCATAATGATCAGAGTAGCGCAGCATCGGAAATTGGTTCCGGAACCGACCACGACGATCATGGCTCCCATGACTACAAAGTGGTTTAGCCATGGAGATCAAAATACATATTGAACCTTGTAGGTATGGTTAACTTTGTGATCAAATAAATGATTTTTGGACAAAGGATTGTTTTTGAACAATGATAAACCAACTACAAAACAAAGAAGTTATGATGGGCCCTGACTCCGTTAAAATGGCTATACGCCATGAAATCCAAGATAGATAAATACTTTTTGAAAGTAAATAGATCTATAGAATTGATGGACTTGGATGAAATATCCTTGAAGAAGCTCGACTTGTCGAAAAGTTGTTTACGACAAAGTTCAAAGAGTTGACTACGATAAGATTAGATCTTCAATGCTTATAGTCTATGAGGATTATTCTAGTAATCGCTACATATTTCTTTTATGAGATATGCTAGTAGGATGGTAAAATACATTACTTATCAGAAGTGTGTACTAAAGGTGTATACAAGATACAACCAAGATTTTTGCTGATCCATGGAATACTAGATAGGTATACAAACTTCAATTGGATGAAGTGAGTATCGCGGAGTTGGAATCTTCACCAGATGAAATAGTCAAAGAGTTTTTGATTTCATCGAGACGATGAAGAGGCTTGCATTTGCAAGAAATTAAGTGGGAGCGCTGAGACATATTTATAATACTTTATGTAGGTGACATATAGTTGGTTATAAATGATGTAATTATATACTTGATTAAAAGGTTTCATTGAGAAATTAATTTCAATGAAAGAATATGGACTGAAACATATTTAGTGTCAAGATCTATGAAGATAGATTGAAACACATAATAAGTTTAAGTCAAAGTACATAGAATGGATATTGAAGTAGTTCAATATATAAATATTAAGAAAATGTTCTTGTCATGTTAAGTTTTAACAAGATTTGAATGTATCTGACACTCAATGAGTAAAAACACATGAGTGATTATAGATCACGAATAATATGTACACAATCAGATATCATGTGCTATAAAGTGTTATGAGCATATATCAGAATGATTCATATGATGATCATTGGACGACAGTAAGAATATCCTTGAGTACTTTAGAAGAACTAAGGATATATATATATATTTTTGTATGAAGAAATGAAAAACAAATCGCTGTAAGGTGTTACACCGATATTGGTTTTGTCACATATAAAATATAATTTCAATCTCAAATTAGACTAAGTATTGTTTAAAAAGGTAGCACAATGAGCTAGAAGTTGTCTATGCTAGATTTAGAAGAGTTCTAAATATTGTGACGGATTCTACAAAAGAAGGCAAAGTATGTCATTATTTTGACAATGACAAAGGATGTTAAGTCAAGAGGTTCTTTGAGAACTTGGTGTAGTTCCGACAGTCAGAACTTTGAAGCTATATTGTGTGTGACAATATTAGTGACATATTTCAGACCGCGGAATTAAGGTTCCACCAAAGATCAAACATATTTAATGCCGACTCATTTGGAAATGAGTGATGCGTTGAGACGCAAATGAATTACAAAATACATACGTTTATGAGCGTGTCAGATCCGTTGACTAAAAACCTCTCCCGTGAGCAATACATGATAAAGCACCATAAGGCCAAGGTGTTATATCTTTACAAATGTAAACTAGATTATTGACTCTAGTGCAAGTGGGAGACTGAAGGAGATATGCCCTAGAGGCGATAATAAAGTGGTTATTATTTATATCTCTATGTTTATGATAAATGTTTATATATCATGCTATAATTGTATTAACCGAAACATTAGTACATGTGTGATATGTAGACAACAAAGAAGTCCCTAGTATGCCTCTTAAACTAGCTTGTTGATTAATGGATGATTAGTTTCATAATCATGAACATTGGATGTTATTAATAACAAGGTTATATCATTATATGAATGATGTAATGGACACACCCAATTAAGCGTAGCATAAGATCTCGTCATTAAGTTATTTGCTATAAGCTTTCGATACATAGTTACCTAGTCCTTATGACCATGAGATCATGTAAATCACTTATACCGGAAAGGTACTTTGATTACATCAAACGCCACTGCGTAAATGGGTGGTTATAAAGGTGGGATTAAGTATCCGGAAAGTATGAGTTGAGGCATATGGATCAACAGTGGGATTTGTCCATCCCGATGACGGATAGATATACTCTGGGCCCTCTCGGTGGAATGTCGTCTAATGTCTTGCAAGCATATGAATAAGTTCATAAGAGACCACATACCACGGTACGAGTAAAAGAGTACTTGTCAGGAGACGAGGTTGAACAAGGTATAGAGTGATACCGATGATCAAACCTCGGACAAGTAAAATATCGCGTGACAAAGGGAATTGGTATCGTATGTGAATGGTTCATTCGATCAGAAGTCATCGTTGAATATGTGGGAGCCATTATGGATCTCCAGATCCCGCTATTGGTTATTGGTCGGAGTGAGTACTCAACCATGTCCACATAGTTCACGAACCGTAGGGTGACACACTTAAAGTTGGATGTTGAAATGGTAGAACTTGAATATGGAATGGAGTTCGAATATTTGTTCGGAGTCCCGGATGAGATCCCGGACATCACGAGGAGTTCCGGAATGGTCCGGAGAATAAGATTCATATATAGGAAGTCATATTCCAAGTTTGGAAATGATCCGGTGCATTTATGGCAGGTTCTAGAAGGTTCTAGAAAAGTCCGGAAGAATGGCACTTTGGAAAGTGGAGTCCCAAAGAGACTCCACTTGCATGACCAGCCAACCCTAAAGGGAGGAGTCCAAGGTGGACTCCTCTAGGGTGGCCGGCCAGCCCACCTCAAGGAAAGGTGGGAGTCCCACCTTGAGTAGGACTCCCCCCTTGAGTAGGTTTCCCACATATGGGAGGTTTTAGTGTTGGGGTCTTATTCGAAGACTTGGACTAGATCTCTTGGGGCTTCCACCTATATAATGAGGGGCATAGAGAGGGGGCTGAACTACTTCAAGCTCAGCCTTGGCCGCACCCCTTAGAGGGCCGGCGCCCAACCCCTCTCTCCCCAAACCCTAGCGGTCTCTCTCCTCCACCACATCCCGCACGCTTAGCGAAGCTCCGGGATTTCTCCACCACCACCGACACCACACCGTCTTTGTCGGATTCAAGAGGAGCTACTACTTCCGCTGGAGCGGGGAGGTGGACGTCGTCTTCATCAACAACCGAACGTGTGACCGAGTACGGAGGTGCTGCCCGTTCGTGGCGCCGATCGTGATCAAGATCTTCTACGCGCTTTTGCAAGCGGCAAGTGATCGTCTACCGCAGCAATAAGAGCCTACTCTTATAGGCTTTGGAATCTCTTCAAGGGTTAGTCTTGATCATCCCCTCGTTGCTACCGTCTTCTAGATTGCATCTTGGCTTGGATTGCGTGTTCGCGATAGGAAAATTTTTGTTTTCTATGCAACGTTATCCTACACTTTCTTATTCTCTTAGGGGTTGCTAAACCTATGACTCTTACTTTTAGTCTTCAATCAGTGTCTCTTTCCTCATTGCTTAGAACTCTACTTTCTTGGGCTACATCCAAAGTTAGGATAACCTCCAAGGCTAAATGGAGCTCAACTTTTGATTTGGAAAAAAGGCTCTTGCTCCATGGCGTCAAATTTTTACCAATTCTCTTGAACTTGTGGAAAGGACGTTGGAAATTCTCAAGGTGGGTGATTTCTTCATCCCAAGCATCGGTGATCACCTCGGAGAAGCCCGACATCTTGATCCGAAAGTTTTCAAAGCAGGAGGTTTTAGGCCTTTTTGGTCCACTATCATTCTCAAGGAGTAGAGGGTAATGATATGACAAAGAGGACAAAAGACAATGGAGGATGTGTTTGGAAAAGGTGACCTCACATTCATTACCGTAAATGAAAGTGTCAAACTTGCTCAAGGTTGTATTTTGTTGTTCGTTGTTGCTCGATGTGAATTTTCAGCTTTGGAGATGAATTTCTTTGAGGTTGCAAGAGTTGAGCGCATTCTTGGTTGTAGCGGTCTCCTTCCTCTTGTATGTGTTCTATAGAGGTCGTGTTGGTTTTGTTCGTTGAGTTTGTCCTGTATTTTTTGGTGGTCGTTTGTAGTTTTGCCCTCTTCTTCTTTAATATAGCACATGCAACTCTCTTGCATGATTCGAAAAAAATAAAAAATACAATATCAGTCAAGCGTCGAATATACTCTCCCTAAAAAGCTCTAGAGTAGCGAGACGCGATTTCGAAGGTAAAAAATCATTGTCTTGCCTTCATTAGTTGTACGTGGCAATGGTCTTCCTGAAGGAATTGCTTTGTGAACTCGAATTCTCTAGAGGATGAAAACCAAGATCTTCGATCGCGCAACGACAACTCTTGTTCGATATTTTCTTCTTGGAAGTATTGCTTTTGAAGAATCTCTTTCCTAGTCTGGTGTTGTCTTTGGTGGTGCTACGAGTGTTCCATCACCCCAACTGGGTCTTAGTTTTCCTGTTTCTTCCTTTTAATTTTTTTCTTGATTGTGTGCAGAGGCTATGTGTAACTAGATGATACCCCGCACGTTGCTGCGGGACAAAAAATCAGCACTGGTGCGTATAAATAGTCATACTATCTCCATATTTGTGTACTTAACACCCAGACTCAATATGAAAACTTTGGAAAAAATACTTCATAATTATTCAAGATAATATGATTTCTCTTTTTTTTGGTACATTGGAGTAAAAGATCAAAGAGATGCATGCTACGTGTGCCTTGGCGCACAGCGCACCGAAAGGAATTAGCCTGCATCGTCCACCTTGTCACCTTGATCCATTTTGAGCTGAAGAATAACCAAAAGTCCAAAATGGGATGGTTGGTGAGCAGGAAAACGAACAATATTGAACAGAGAGACAATCAGAACATGCCATATTTGATAGTCTCAGCGAGGGAAGGATTGCCATTTTCACGAGAATAATCAAGCAATAGGATTTTAACTACAGAAGATTTGTATTAAATTATTACAAATAACTTAATTGAGTTCTCCGATAAAACATATGGTGGCAGTATTTAAATTAGAAACTTCCATTTGTCAAGTGAAGATGCAGATCTAAGAGACATTCAAGTGCTTAACCTAGAGGAGATTGTCTATACATGGAAGTTTGCAAACTGAACATCATTTTCTTTTACCAGCACATGTATGTATAATGACAAACACCACGGTGCCGTTATTTGTCTTCACACTTGAACATCGCACGGGTGAGTATGCAAGAGAACTGCATTCTCCATTGCAATAGGACACGGATGAAAAATCAAGTTGTAGTTATTAGGCCAAGCGTTCAGCTGAACATACAGTAACACCATGAAGCACCTGTAATTCGTAATGTTCTAGCAAATTAATGAAACAAAAATAGACTATTAAATTTCAGGAAGCACTTTTATTATGAGCTACACTATCACATACCTGAAGGGTATTATGGATGTTCCATTTGTGGCTATATGTTTACCCAACACTCTGCAGGCACTATATTGCAATTCAATAATTTTAGCAAGCCTGCACTTTAGTGTAATCACTCCATGGTCAACTTGAATTGTAGATACAGTACGAGTATGTTCAGAAGAGTCACTTCATAATTAAGTACAATATCGAAAAAATAATTAAGTAGATACATGTGTGTGATATGGTAGAACCTGCAATAGGAGAAGACCAACAGTGACAATCATGCAGTTGTATAACTCAGACACTACCCCATGGTATTCCGAGTCAAATATTACAACCTAGGGAATGACATACTCCGTACCTGAAATTGCACTGGAATATCCCATTAAATTTAAGATTTGTTTGTGAAATAGTAGAACCCTGCAGTAGGAGTATTATAGAATCATAGTATCTTTAGTTATATAAAATAAACTTTATTGACCAACAGTTTTTTAGGTGCCTATATATGCAACACACATAGATTCGGGATTTTGAAAGAGTTAGTGCATCTTTCCGTTCCTACAGGCTAAAAATTTCAAGTTGTTCATGTAGCAAAAGGTACAGCAGCTTGCCTGTTGAATTTTGCAGATGCAGCATGCATCTGATATGGTAAGCAAGAACGCTCACCAATTATCAGTACGCTGGTTTCCATTTGTGCTCCTGTTGTGTTCCAGTAAGCGCATGTAATCAGGTTATTTAACATGGCAATCTCTATATGAGGTCAATTGTCAAAAGGATTGACAGTGGTAGTAAGTACCCCTCTTTTTTCTCATATAACCATTTTGTAGTTTTTCTTAGTAATCATTTATTTACAAATACTTATCCACTGTTGGTGGGAAGAATTACATGCTGAATTATTTTGTACGCGCCAATCTGTTTGAATATGTCCCAGGCTGTGTTCAGTCACAAAAGAATATCTAAATGCAAGGCTTTTGACCATATGAAACAACTAAAATTGAAAATTACGAACTTCAGCATATTCTTGGGTATGTTCAAGCAAGCAAAAGAACAAATTGCAAGGATAAGCAGCGACCAGATGTGAGGTGTACGTACCAATAGGAGCGGTGAAATTAGCCTTACGCCTTTGGATAAGCAGCGACCACCTAGGAAAGGTCATGAACAACACTGCTTCGCCAGAAGTGGCGAGAAACACCGCAACTGCTTCCGCGTCCAAATCAACAAAACCTCGCAAAATCCAAAATTGTTACCTAAATGGCATCATATGGCAGGAACAATGGTGAAGACGTACGGGATGGAATGTCTCACCAGCGGCGCGAGTTTGAGGCAGACGCCCAGCCGTACTGGAGGACGATGCCTCGGTACGAACGACTGAGTCACATGAGGGAATTTATGTGGGGAAATTTGGCATGAACCTCTCGTATGTCTGCATCAATTTGTTGTGCATCAGTTTCTTGCGGGAATCGCGGGGACAGGAAGAGATAGCGCCGCCATGGAAATTGATTGAGAGGAGGAGATGCTGGAAGTGTTGGTCGATTGATCTAGATTCTTCTTGGTGGAAAAGATAAACAGAACTGGGCCTGTTGTGGTACCACACATGGGCCAAAGAATAGGACAGAAAACTGTATGGGCTGGGGTTCATATGGCACGGACCACAGAAAAAGAAATGAACGCGGGAAGGTGAAGGGTGATTTTCTTTTCAGAGAAAAGAAAGGAAAATAAAAAATAAAAATCGGTAAAAATGCTGAGGTGGCAGTTTGCTGAGGTGGATAGGCTGCATGTTGAGAGAAATAGTTAGTGGGGATGATCTTCTTAGTTATATAGGATTGTTATATTTGCGATATTAATACTCTACATTTTTTATTACCCAAAAAGATCTTCTCTCTGCTCGCATAGTCCCATCAAGATTGCACTGCCGGGATCTAGTCCCCATTATACAGAACGGAGCGTAATCAACAGTCCATATTAGCACTCAGTCGTTCTATCATTACGCTCTGAATTTCTCTTGATTTTCTATCAGCGGTCCATGTTACTTTGTACATTCTGTATTATTTTTAATGAACACGCACCCGGCCTTACGATTTTGAAGGGAGCCTGGATAAGTATCGTCATCCGGATCTGACCAATCATCATCACGAGGAACCATCATCATCGCCTAGCTGATTAGAGAAACGATCCGCAGTTTCCCTAATAATAACGGAGATGAATGACAAAAGAGCAGCAGTGGTATGGCGGTTCCACTTCCAGTATTGCACCAGTATGTGTGATGCGTCTATGAGACTAGGACCAGTCCATGGGAAAAAACAATTGCCGTAGCACTGCGTCGCCATTATACTGATTCTACGAAGACTACGGGTGCATCATTGAAGTATTGGGTAGTACCACTATACTGACCAATTGAGAGTATTGAGGACGACGAGTGCATGCGTGACTAGTGAATCCACAAGTGCTCCGAGTCTCCGAACAACTGTTCAAGACGACCCGCCAACACACGTACAGTATATACAGAAACACCACCACAGCGCCAGTGTGCGCCACCATTATTGTAGGGATCACTGCGCGAAAAGCTGCAGGTTACCAGCAGCCGCCGACGGACTTTTCACCGTCGCGACGAGGATCCAAAATGCAGCGGTATCACTGCGGCTGACAGAGGTAAACAGGCAATCGGAACGGAAAGATGCAGCAGCGAGATGCCAGAGCCGTTGGTGGTAGGTGTACGGGGCGTGGAAGCAAAGAAAAGAAAAGGCGTCCCGAGCCTTGGGGTAAAGCTGGTCGGGCCGGCGCCTGCTGCCCGATCTGGCATTCTGCATGTGCGGGCGCTGCAGCCTGCAGGCCGCAGCAGGAACCGGTGGAGGCAAAGGCCATCCATAGCCGGTAGCTCCTTCAGTCCAGTGTCTCCAGTTGAGTCCCCACCAAGATCCAAGACACCGCATGAAAGGCTGGCACACTGAGATAAACAATTAGCAAGTGACGGATCCCGCCTCATCGTCGGCCAGACAGAGGCTCCCGCTCGCTCTCGCTGACACCCAATCCTATTCTAATCATCCCGATCCGTATGCTCTTATCATATGCGCCATCGAGGCGCATCTGATCGGCTGCCTGCGAAAGATGGCGAAAAGAAAAACCACAAGAAACAGCTCGCGCTACAAAGAGATTACAAAATCCAAGAGGTAGAGTGCGCTTTACAGATCGCACACGCGTTGGTACAAAAGCTGGCAGGTAAAAAACCGGCGAGCGGGTGCAAAGCCTTTTCCAAACCCCGCGACATTTTGCGCACCCTAAAATATGTATACTGTTTAGGCTCGCGTGGTCAAAATTAAGTTCTGTTTCAGCCGCCCAACGATCCGACGCAAACAGATCGGGTTGTTCGATCTACACGTTGGACTTGGCGAACTAGGACACTGGGTCCTCGGAGTTCAACCCACGCCGGCACGCGGGCTATCTCGACGACGTCGGCTTCTTCGCCCGTGAGAACGGCCGCGGCCCCTTTGACGATGACGGAGGGAACGACGACGACGGTGACGATGGCGCTAGAAATGGCAACCACACAGTGACACAGCGTGAGTTGGAGGAATGCGCACACTGGAATGGCCTCGCCGTCCAGCTGCGTGAGTCCGTGCTGGACAGGGCAGGCCAATCACCCCTTCATGATCCTGTGCGGAACCACCTGCCCGCGCCACCACCTCATCTAGCGATAGCAGTGCCTACATCAACACCGATGGCACAAGCAAAACACCCTCCGACACCGATGGCTACGCTCACACATGGCGCCTTGTATTGAGCATGTCGGTGGCGCCTCCCATGCTCATCATCACCGAGGACGAGGACGAGTAGGCACCAATGGCGGCGGCAACCCTAGTCAGCCTAGGGTTTAATTTTTACCTGTTTACGTTTTCTGTTCTACTTAATTTATTTTATATCAATAAAAATAATATTAATTTTTTTGCGTCACCCAACCTAAACGAACAAACAGACCGGAAAACCATTTAAATATCGAGGAACCGACCTAAATAAAATAAAATAAAAATATTTTACTACTCCGCATTAACCTAAACACCCCATTGAAGACGGCATTAACTGAAAGGGACACGAATCCATCTCGAGAGAAGGAACGGTTCACGCAGGCCCGGTTCAGCCGTCCCGTCTGTACTCCAGAGATGCTACAGCCGCCACGGGCGTCGCTAGCGGCGCGCCACTGACGCGTGGGCCACCAACCGCGAGCCCGCCCTGCCCGGCCACAGAAAAAGAAAAGAGTAAACCGCACTGGCGGTCCCTATTCTTTCTCCGCGCCTTCACTTTAGTCCCTATTCTTTGAAATTGAATAAATAGGTCCTAATTCTTCTATCGGTTGCTCACACGAGGTCCTAAACACGTCTGACCCGCGTTGACCCGTGCCACGTCGACCAGTGGGACCCAGCTCGGCAACCGACCGGGCTGTAAACTTGCGAAAAGGCAGCTCGCGTGCGCGCGAGCAAGCATCGATGGCAGATGCGCATGCCCGCAACAGCGTCGGCTCGTGCCCGCGCTGCTCGCCGTCGGCCGGCATCGCCCACGTCGACCTCTCGCGCAGCGTAGCAACCGGTTGCCTGTGCACACTGCTGCGCCTGAACCTGCCGATCCCGTCGCTCATGCGCAAGGTTCTCGCCGCTGCCGGCTGAAGCTCCTCTCCTCCAAGTCCGGCTGCTCCTGCCCGTGCCTAGGGATAAGCAGCACTAGCTCCAGTCCGGCTGGCCCGCACGCTCGCCGCTCGGACTGTGGCTGCCCCGGCTTCCGTGCATCGTGCGCCCCTCCGGATGCGTTCGCCGCCAGCGTAGTTCCTCCTCGACCTCACCAGCCCCGCGCCCTCCTCGTCTCCTGGCAGCGGCTGCGTCTCCGGCTGCTGCCGCGGCAGAGCCCAGCGTCTGGCTGCACCCGCGCAAGCCACGCCCTGGCTGGCTTCGGCACCCCTGCTGTACCATCTCCTCTTAGTTGTGCCCAGCGTCGGGCTGGCGCATTGCATGGTTGTTGTGCCGGCTTCCACGCGCCCGGCCTCTGCACCTCCGACCCGGCTGCATCTCCGCGCGACTCGGCCCCTGCTCCTCCGGCTGCCCCGTGCACCCGCGACCATCTCCTCTGCACCTGCCTCGCCTCGTCGTGTCCGCGACTTGCGCGTCATCTTCGTCCGACTGCCGCGCGGCTGGGTGCGCAACCGGCCGGCTCCGGACTCCCCGAAACATGCGCGCCCCGCAGCAGCTCGAGCAGTCATATCCTCCCTCCGGCCGCCCGCACGGCCTCGTCCCTCTGTCGGCTCACCGTCCATCTCCCGCGCGCCCTCGCAGCTGCTGGCCGACCGCGCCCTGGCGGCTGCTCCTCGCAGCTCCAACCTGCCGGCGTAGCTGTGTACATTACAGTCTGTTCGGTTGCCTACCTGGGTCTCCCTGGCTGACGTGGCACGGGTCAACGCGGGTCATACCTGTTTAGGACCTCGCGTGAGCAAGTGAGAGAAGAATTAGGACCTACTTGTTCAATTTCAAAGAATAGGGACTAAACTGAAGGCACGGAGAAAGAATAGGGACCGCCAGTGCGGTTTACTCAAAAGAAAACGGCGTCTCGCGCGCGCCAGCCGGTATTCCCGTCCCGCCCAACGTCCCGCGCCCGTTCCTGCCGCGACGTGACTGGACTGGCCTGATCCGGGGCTCTGCCGTTTCTGGTCCATGGCACGCGCCGCGGGGCGGAGCACGGCGGGCTGCTGGCCCCACCCGTCATGCCCCGCCTCCTCCCATAAGAATCGACAGCGACACTGCCTTTCAGCTGGCACTGGGGCGCGCGCGCGACGCCGTCAAGACGAGAGAGAGAATACGGAGAGATCAGGAGGAGGGAGCAGAAGAGAAACGGCTCGCCGTCGTACGCTCCGCCGGCGGGTCCCGCGCGGCGCCAACGGCCGCTCGTCCTCCCGGTCGCCGTGGACCCCGTGCGCGGGTCCCGCCGACGGGAATCAATTCTCGGCGGGGCGGTGAGCCGATAAAAGCGGGGCGGCGGCGTCTCTCGACGGGCGAGGTGAGGAAAAGTAAATAAGTTTGTAGAAAAGTCTGGGCTACTTCCCATTCCCCCTTTGCCGTCCTTCTCCTTCCTTTCCCATTTTTTCCGCCCCTTTCCGCCTACTACTAGAAATGCTGCTGCCTCCGGTCTCGGTCTCGGGTTGATCTGACCCGCAGGCGGAGCCACCAGACGGAGGAGGGAGGTGGCGTCCGAGGGCGGGCAGGGAGGGAGCGGTTCGGGTTCCTGCCGCCTTCAGTGAGGTGAGGAAGGTGCGTGCGGTAGGGCTGCTTTCGGCGGTTGCTTGCTTTGGGGGTGAAAGCTCGCTCGCCTTTCTCGCTGTGAAATTCGGATCTCTTTTCCTCTTCCTGGGGCGCCGCGCCCCCGCCCACGCTTGGTTCTTCCAGCTGGTCTCCGGTTTCATTTCGGGCGCGGCTGAGCTGATTTCTGCGGCGGATTGCGGAGGAGTCGGGATTCAGGTAGGCGCAGCTCCGAGGGTTTATGTGGGGGTTAAAATTCAGTCCGTTTCGGTTGATGCTCGCCTTGATTCTTTCAGTTTCTGTTTCCACTGCCAGATTGATGCATGTTTTGTGAAACGGTGTGATTTTACGGCGAAGAATTATACGCGAATTTCGCTCTCCGACGCTAATCGCCTAACACTACATCCTGGAGTTCAGTTCCTTCTGATTTTTTCCCCTAGTAATTAGGCTGCTAAAGCCTTCCTCAGAATTGATTGCCTACTTGTTAGCTCCTCCATCGGTAGCTGATTTTGTTCTGATTTGTGGTGGAGATGCTGGTTTTCTCTCCGTTTCGGTGTCAAAACGCTCCTTCTTCCCGATTTTACACATGGTGCTTGCTTGGGAACGGCAGTGTTAAAAAACCTCTGATCTCTACATGTATTGATTTTACACATGGTGCTTGCTTGGGAACGGCAGTGTCAAAACCTCTGATCCCTAAACGTATTGATGGAACAGCTGTCCTTGTGGCCGATCCTGCATATGCTATGATTTATGTTGAAAGCCTTTGATTTTTCCTGCCTGCCTGTCTTTTTATTTCCTTTTTTTCTTCTTCTTTTGTATCATCAGTGTACTGAAGCTCTGATCTGTTCTTGTACTTTAGGTGAAGGCGCAGAAAAGGAGTACCAAGTATGGGTAAGAAAGGGAAGTGGTTCAGTGCTGTCAGGAGAGTCTTCAGCTCCTCTGATCCGGAGGGGAAGGAAGCCAAGGTATAAAAAATCATGTACTTGACAAGTGCTGAAATTACTCCAGTTTTGCATTTTCCATGAAAGCTTGTCCTTTCAACTATTTTGACTTTTGGCGACCCTGTAGACTGAGAAGGTCGACAAGCCAAAATCCAGGAAGAAATGGCCATTTGGCAGCAAGTCAAAGCACTTCGATCCACCGACCTTGCCAGTGTCAGAGGTCGCTCCAGTAGCCCCGTCGCCGCTGCCACTGCCACTTCCGCCTACGCAGCCTCCTCAGCCGCAATCCGAGGAGATTAAGGATATCAAGCCAGTCGAAACGGAGAGTGAACAAAACAAGCATGCCTACTCTGTTGCCCTTGCATCTGCTGTCGCTGCGGAAGCTGCTGCTGTCGCCGCCCAGGCCGCTGCTGAGGTCGTCCGTCTCACAGCGGTCCCCACAGCCACACCAAAATCGCATGTTTGCTCGAAGGAAGAACTCGCTGCTGTCAAGATTCAGACCGCCTTCAGGGGTTATCTGGTAATGAAACTATGCTCGCTGGATGTTTATTGCTTGCTGTTGTTATCTATCTGTATCTGTATTAATGTATGTCCTTGCAGTAGCAATACAATAACAAACAGACAATGTGATTGGTTTGGGTCACTATCTTCAGTTTTTATTAGCATTTGCGAGTATGCACGTAAGATACCAACCTGCTATGAGTTAAGATCCATTAAGATACCTGATTTGGTTGGTAGAGAGTTGCTGTCTAATGTATCAGTGTGATGTCCATTTTGGAATACCACCAAGATTGTGCTTTGCTGGTCATTTTCAATCATATATTCAACTGATGATTCTGCTGTTCTTGCACCTGAGAGTGTCAATGCTGATATGACAGCTGAATGAAAAAAAATGTGTACATTATTTCATCTTGCATGGCAAGTTATACATGTGTGTTTTAGTGCTTACTCTCTTTTTTTAATACAGAAAATTTCATTAGTTACTAAATATGGAAAATATAATGTTGTAGGCAAGGAGAGCACTGCGGGCACTGAGGGGACTAGTTAGGCTAAAGTCGCTAGTTGATGGAAATGCTGTCAAACGCCAAACAGCCCACACCTTGCATTGCACACAAACAATGACAAGAGTTCAAACCCAAATCTACTCTAGAAGGGTGAAGATGGAGGAGGAAAAACAGGCTCTTCAAAGACAGCTCCAGTTGAAGCACCAAAGGGAACTCGAGAAAATGAAGGTGAGCACCTTTTTTATGTAGCCCATGCAACCTCATAATTTTCCTTTTCTTTTTCTCGAACATAAAACTAAACCAGCAGAGACTATCCCAAGTGCCCCTTTTAATTAAGGAAAGGCAAGAATGAGGCACCCCCACTGCAGAACACTGGGCTTGAATGTGGGTGGCTGGTTGGACCCGTGTGTGCACCTCTAACCAACTTGTCGACGCCCAGTTCAGCATAATTTCATCTTAAAGTATTTCTTTCTTGTTTGTATCTGATTGACATCGTACAAGGCTCTCTTTGGGATTACCTATTTTCTGTTTATAGGAGAAAGAGTTATTAGTGATAAATAATAAAAACACACCAATCACATTGAAGAAAGAATTGAGATACCATATATGGTTTTGATTAGTGGCATTTAAACTTCGGCAGTAATATGAGAAGTTACAATTCTCATGTGATATCTTATATCGCTCTACTATCTAATTTACTTGGCAGATGGATGAAGACTGGGATCATAGCCATCAATCGAAAGAACAGATCGAGGCCAGCTTAATGATGAAACAGGAAGCTGCACTAAGACGAGAAAGAGGACTGGCATATGCATTTTCTCATCAGGCAAGTTCACTTCTTTGGTTTCCCTTGATGGCTTGTACTTATATTGTTTCCTCCTTGTTCTTACTTACTGTAATTGTACTCATATGTCGTTGTATTTATCATTATATACTATTAAATTTTTGAACCTCATGCAGTGGAAGAATTCTGGCCGAACTGTAACACCAACATTCACAGACCAAGGGAATCCTAATTGGGGCTGGAGCTGGATGGAACGCTGGATGTCAGCAAGGCCGTGTGATAACCAAGTGGTGTCAAACAAGGATCTTAAAGACTCTGCTCTTACGAAAAATCTCAGCACTAGCGCCGCTCGAACCTTTGTACCCCGTGCTCTCTCAATCCAGAGACCGGCAACACCAAGCAAGTCAAGCCGTCCACCGAGCCGGCAATCACCGTCAACACCCCCATCAAAGGACCCCTGGTCTGCAGGAAAGTTCAGACCATCAAGTCCAAGGGATAGCTGGCTCTACAGGGATGATGACCTGAGGAGCATCACAAGCATACGCTCCGAGCGCCCAAGGAGGCTGAGCACAGGTGGAGCCTCGGTCCAGGATGATGCAAGCCTAACAAGCACGCCTGCTCTCCCCAGCTACATGCAGTCCACAAAGTCCGCAAGGGCAAAGTCCCGGTACCACATGGTATTCGCCGACAAGTTTGAGGTACCTCAGAGAGCATCTCTGGTCCAGTCGTCAATAAAGAAGCGCCTATCCTTCCCAGTGGCAGAAAAACCAAATATTGCTACTGCTGATAAGCCGATGGAAAGAGCGAGGCGTCATTCAGAACCTCCGAAGGTGGATCCTGCCTCCCTGAAAGACGTCCATGTTCCCTGATATGACCGAAGGAACTTCTATGATCAAATGACACCAGGCGCATCGCCTTGTTTTTCATTTTGGTATTTTCTAGTTTAGATTGTTTTCTCTCAAGGTTGAGCCCTCTATGAAATGTATGATGTGTTCGGGTTAATTTGAGACGACTCTTGACTGTAACAACAGAGGTTTTTCTCTGTGGATTGCGTATTTGCGTGTGTGATGTTGGTGAGGAGAAAAAGAGGAGGGATGAAGTGTGTGCGTGGCTTTCATTGTACATTATGATGCTTGAAATGTAAGTTGTTGAATTTTCCTGACTTCTTGATGTTCTTGCTGTAAAACTATAAGTGGCCTGGTACTTGCTACTTGGGCTAGTCTCAGTTTTTCTGTTGCAGTATGTCTAAAATCCCTACTGTGTTGCTAACTGTTACTCCAGTGTTGCGGTATGCATCAAGAGTAATGGTATGTCTTTTGCTATCATGCACTATGGCACTGAACAGAGGATAAACGCTTATCTCATCACCATCGCTTTGCATTTGTTTCCATCCGTGGTTGTTCGCCATACTTGACTTGTACTCCAACACTCATTGCCTTGCACTTGCACCTGCCGTAACGTTTCGTTGAAGGCACCACTAATTGGAGTACACTTTCTTATCACCTACCCAATCTCAATGTCCTTCTTTCATGGGTTGTGCTTGGCGATATCCCATCGGCCCAAATTAATTGACACAGCTGAGGAGTACACTTGTACCAGACATAGTATATGACCGTGCCTATTAATTTGTTCCAGTAATCTTAGAAAATTGAAGAGGCTTTACAATTTTTTCATGGCTCTTTTATATGTATTTAAAAAAACCATTGAGTGGAAACTAAATATTTTTTTTTCCTTTATTCCACCAATAACTATGGCATACATACAATTTTTGCAATAAAATTATATGTTTTCTCTGCGATGCGATGAACGACATCTATTGCATTTTCCTATGTGTTTCAATTTCTATGAGATTGAACATACCATGATCTCATATATCTACGTTTTCTTATTCGTGTATTTTAGAAAGCATACGAACCAAAGAGACCATTAGGTTTATGTTTGGCTATGTCATGAGGCGTGAACTATGTAGAATTTCTCAAAGCGCACTATGAAATCTTCCAGGGCTTTTGTTAGCCCGGGGCTTAACATAACATCTCTGACAAGCAAAAAGGTTTTTCTCTAGAGTCAACAACACGACGACAGTTCGAAAAGTGCAGCGGAAAGTTTTGACATGCCTATGATTACATGCATAAATAAAGTGGCATAAATGATGATTTTTCACGGGTTTGAAAACAAAATGTGTCATGCATTATAAATATACATCCATAAATGTGATGATGCATTTTCACATATTTTAAGAAGATGTCAATGATATGGAAACAAATCTTCATATGTAAAATAAATATTCATCTATCACGGTAGGAATATTAACATATTTAATAATAAATAAAATGAAAATTAAATACTCATGTATCATAAGCTTAATGTTTGTGTATCTTAAAAATGTATTCATATATACCTATAAAGGAAAAAATAAATTACTACAAAAAAGTGATAAAAGGGAAAAGGCAAAACAAAAAAGAGGAATACAGACCAAAGAAAACAGGGGAAAAAACTAAAAAGGAAAAAACAATAAATTTATGGCAGGGCAATAAGAAATGCCGCTCATCGTGCCGTAGCGTTCGGCCCAAGGCAGGAGGGCCTGGTAGCTTCGAAACCGACATAACCTGGCCCAAAATCTTGTAATCTATCCAATACCTGGCCCAGAAGGAATCCGGCTTACCAACGAAGTAACCTCGTGCCATCAAATCCTGGAGGAAGCCGGCGTACGAAGGCACCACTTCACGAAACTCGCCTTCCTCGCCGCCCTCTCCGTCCGCTGCACTTCGCTTCCCTCCATTGCTCGCCGATCTGAGGTACGCCCGCAACTCAGCTCTCCCCTCCCTCCTCGCCGCACCTCCTCCACCCCCGTCTCTCCCTGCGCCCCCCCTAGGGTTTGCTCCGCTCCTAGGGCGCGCGCCATGATCTGATCTGCTGTGATCAGGCCACGAGAAGCGCGCGCCAACTTTCTCGCCCGCGTTCTTAGATAGATCCGTGCGTCCGTAATCGTTTCATGCGCGACATTGGTCGTGTTTAATTTTCTGCGTGAGCTTTTTCCGAGCGGAATCTCGCGGGTTTCGGGTTCTCGCTACGACGGGTCTTGTGCGTACTGAAGTTTGCTGAAATTTAGTTCGGATCTTAGTAAGGCTCCCGTACGGCTCTCGCTAGTTAGGAGCGTTGCTTCGTGTGATGGTTCGTGCGTCCGGTTGGGTTCCGTGTGATGGTTCGTGCGCGGAGTACGAGGATTGTGCGGGCTGGCGAGTGGTGAAGCGTACCGCGCAATTTGGATGACCAATTATCTGCTGTTATATCACTATTTTTGGGTTCTCGATCTGGATATCCTCTATGAACGTTATGCTCGACTTGGATGACCAACTTAGTTTAGCTTTGCAGTCTTTGATTTTTTGATCGGGGTCTGAAGTTGTTTGATTAAGCATACCTGATCATATTCTTCCTGGCGTTTGGTATCTATGGACGTGAAAGTTCTCTCAGATCACAATCGGCATTTTCATCACGCGGAGTGCGGGTTGGCATAGCGTTAGTTTGAACTGCGTCTATCAGTTATCTGCACACTGTACTTTCGAAATTCATAAAAGGTGGTATTTGGGAGAATATCTGAATTAACAATTGTTTATAATGATTAGTTCATGCAGTTGTTTCCTTGTCTTTTGTTCTTGTATTTCAATAATAATGGCCACCTTGTGGTATCTGGATATCATCATTAAGATAATTTGATATGCTGATTTTCGTTCTGCTGTATGCTGTTTGATATGTGCAAAAACATTGTTTGTTGGACCATCCTGTGTGTCCCATGAATGGTTGTGCATATGCAGTTCCCATGAATTACTTCCTTCCAATTATGGCTTGTTTGTGTTGGAAATAATTAGCTACTCTCTTGCAGTTACATACCTTGTCAAGGCTTTTTTAGGGCAACTCTCGACTTGGCTTTGGTAATTCCTGGGACTGACAAAACCGTTGAAAATGGTATGATTGATTGCTTCAAATTGTTATCCTGCACTCTTGTAGTATTTTATTCTCCATTTTGCAATCTGATTTACTTCTGGACATTCAGGAGTCTTGATATGCATCACAGTGAAAGAATATGTGTTATTATTAGTTTATTCTAAGTAGTATTTTTTTTTTCAATATAATAGTGAGAAGAAGAAATGACTTCCTTTTATATGCTACACAGGTGGTTCTCGCGGTTTCTATTATATCAAAGTCTGGAAAAGGTGAGCTTCTCTAAAAGTCCCTAGTCACTGGAGTCCTTATGAATTTTCAGGCAAAAACAAAATATGCAACAGAATCTTAGTAGCTGTAGCGTATATTTCAATTTGACGTCATTTGCTATGTACATGATAATACAGTTCTTCAAAATAATAGCACTGAAATGGCCTTTCCGCTTAACTGTTGCTCAATAAATTTATGAATGTTTTAGCCCGTGTTTGCATCAATAGTTTTATACTACATCTGATACGATGTCAAGAACAAAGATAGTGCCATTTCTTTTCCTGTGATGTTTTTATTAACAATTTTGAAGTGGTTTTATTATTTATTTATTTATTACTTGAACTGCAGTACTTGCTTCAAGGCAATTTGTTGATATGTCCCGGATAAGGATTGAGGGCCTGCTTGCAGCATTTCCAAAGCTGGTTGGAACTGGAAAGCAACATACTTATGTGGAGACTGAAAATGTTCGTTATGTTTATCAACCAATTGAAGCGCTATATCTGCTACTCATCACAAATAAGCAGAGTAACATTCTTGAAGATCTGGATACACTGAGGCTGCTCTCCAAACTTGTATCCTATTTTCAAATTTCAGTCGTGTTATATATTCTTTTGTCAGAAACTAGGTTGTTGCAGTTGCGAAATGAAAAGTTATATCAATCGCGAAAAAACAAAACAAAATACTTGCAACTGGATAATCAGTTTTGTTTTGAAGCAAAAGTTAACTTGGTGATCTAATCAGTAGATTGTTACCATCTGTTCTTGCTCAGGGGCTCAGGGTATAGTTATATAATTTGCTTTTTTATGTAAATCAATCCGATGCAATGGTTTCCTTGAACATGTGTAAAGGTACCTGAATACTCCCCTTCATTGGATGAAGAGGGTGTCTGCAAGGCAGCATTTCAACTTATATTTGCTTTCGATGAAGCCCTTTCTCTTGGAAACAAGGAAAATATAACTGTTGCACAAGTTATACAAAATTGCGAAATGGAGAGCCAGGGAGAGAAGCTGCACAAGCTGGTGATGCAAAGCAAGATAAATGATACTAACGAGGTCATGCGGAGGAAAGTAACTGAGATTGAGAAAATCAAGGTTTGTTCTACATATCCTACCCCCCCCCCCTTCCTCCGTGACACATGGATATAACTATCATTTCATTGGAATTCATGCAGATTGAGAGAAACAAGACTGAGAATGAAAAATCTGGTCCCAAGAGAACTCCAAACAACTTTAATGACATGAACAGGGATCCAGTATTTCATGATATTGACCTGTTACCTAACAAGGCGAAAGGTATGTACTCGAACATGTAGATGTTGTGTGGAAACAGAAAGGTCTGCGCATATTAGTAACATATTTGTGTTTGGAAGTTTCAATGTGTTTTGATTGACGACAAATCCGGATGGAAAATAAATCTGTATTCTGACACTCAATTGCTGGGACCCCGTGCATGACTTCATATGTATAAAGTATTTATTTTATAGCAAGCTTGTGGTTAGAGGAGAGATCATGCAGTCATGTCTGAATATTTTGTCTTGTGTCTATTATTTTGTCTTGACTCCTATGGACATTTGTACAGAGCACCCATCTGCTCCTTCTGATGCTCTGAAAAAAGCGCCAGTTAAGGGAATGGTGTTAAGTAAAGAACAGAAGAAGACAGATCAGTTCATAAAGTCTTTGGAAGCTGAAGGAGAAGTTATTCTTGAGGATACTCAACTAAGCGCAATTCAGTCAAGGTCTTCATCATCTATTCCACCAAGTGATCCTATCACAGTGACCATTGAAGAGAAGCTCAATGCCACTGTTAAAAGGGATGGTGGAGTTAGTAATTTTTATATTCAAGGAACTCTTGCTCTCCAAGTTCTTAATGATGTTGATGGTTTTCTCCAGCTGCAGGTCCTCTCTATATTTGATTCTGAATCATTCTCATTATCCAAAGACTTCTGTTTGGAACATTCAGACTATTGAGCTGCACTCTGTTAATTCAGTTTTAATGTGAAGCTGCAAACTGCTTTTTGCTCATGTGTATTTATAGTATATAGTCACACTTTTTTTTGTACATCTCAAATGGTTCCTCAATATTCGTTTGAGCCACTAGCATCAGGAAAATTGGTTGCAACTTTGTTTAGTATCCCTGGCTATAGTGCTACTATAGCAACATGTTTAGGAATTGCTTGCCTGCAAACACTGCCTTTTTGGTTAGCAGCACTTCGGAAATGACTTAAAATTTAAATTTGAAGGTACTAATTTTATATGCATTTGGTACAGATTGAGAAACAAGATGTGCCTGGACTTACCTTCAAGACGCACCCTAATATTAACAGAGAGCTGTTCAACGGTCAGCAAATTGTTGGGGCAACAGATCCAAACCGGCCTTTCCCCAGTGGTCAAAATGAAACACATCTGGTGAGGTGGAGAATCGAGGGGTTGGGTGAATCTTTTCTGCCATTGACAGGTATACTGCAGTTTTTCTTGTTCTCATAGCTTGCCACTTTGGACTTGTGTAACCTGGTTTTGCCACTTGTAGTCAATTGCTGGCCTTCCGTTCATGGAAATACAACCAATGTTGACATTGATTATGAAGCTTCGGAGATGTTCGATTTGCAGAATGTTGTCATCTCTATCCCTCTGCCTGAACTCAGGGAGGCTCCGAGTGTTAAACATATAGATGGAGAATGGAAGTAATGTTCTGATTCCCTCATCTTGTCCTAAATACCATGCTAACATGGATGTGTAAGACTGGCCTGTACAGCCAGAGTAATGCTAATAGCTGTAGGTTTTACACAGTACACCTGCAAGAGAATAACAAAACTATATATGATGTTTCGTTGAGCAGCGCACCATGTGCACAGACCAAGGAACGCTAAAATTGTGAGAAATTTAATGATAAATTTCAGTTCTACTGTATTGACATGTTACAGCAACCCTCTTAACTTCTTTTCTAGTTTGTGAGGTTATGGGGTGGAAATATGGCAATTACTATGCTCTTGATTCACGCAGTAGACTGAGGACAGTATATAGTCAATTGGAGGGAGTAGTAATTTGATGTATATTTAGCATCAAGTCTTTATTTTAAATGGCTAGATGTTCCATTTTATCTGTAGCCTAATAAGCTAAGCAACTTTAGAAACAAAGTGTTACAATTAAATTCATTTCTTAATAGAAAAATAATTTTCTTGGATCGTAGTTTCTCCTGGCCACCAGCCCGGTTATTCTTTATCATTTATTACTTATATGTAAATGGTTTTTACTGGACGCAAGTTTCCCCTGATCAACCATCTATTTCATCTTTACCTGCATTTATCAGTTATACTTTGTCGATTTATCTATTTTTTTGCATCCAGGTATGACCCGAGAAAGTCAGTTCTGGAATGGTCTGTTATTCTTATTGATCAATCCAACCGAAGGTACATACAGTATACGTTTTCTCAATGCAGTGTTACTTTTATATCCTCCGTTTTTTTTTTTGCGAAATTTATATCCTCCAGTTTGTTTGACAGTGTTAGTAACACTTGTCATTTTTCTCCATTTGCAGTGGTTCCATGGAGTTTTCTGTTCCTGCAGCCGATCCATCAACATTTTTCCCAATCTCTGTTGGATTTTCTGCATTAAATACATTCAGTAGTTTGAAGGTTTGTTTTATTATACTTCTCAGTGATATATGCATACTTGCTTTACCCTTTGTTTGTTCTAGTGCCTTCGAAACTAGTGTGGAATTAGCATGGATGTCCTTCTGTATTACATCATTTTACTAGCATTGGACTTAGTTCAAAATTGATTGGGAACAACGGTGGTTTATTGTGGGACTTCCTGTTCACAGAATAGTATGATGTTAGCCGGTGAACTATATCAAGCAGTAAGATGGCCCTCCTACTGGCTTTTACAACTTCTTGATCTACTCTGATTTGCAATAAAAAAAATTGAGCCATGTTTCAATTTTTTTTTATCTCCACCCTTTGTAGAGAAATATGCTTTTCTAAAACCGGTTTGCCATGTCATTTCATTGGAGCAGCACTTTAACCAGATAAAGTTTATATATGTTTCTACGCTGCACCGCATTTTTTGATGGCCTTTCTGATACAGAGTATTTCTTACTGTTTATCTGATGTCACTGTACCCCATAATTCCAGAAACATAGTCTCCCGTGCCATTCTGCTTTGGTTGAGTTAATTCAACTGTCCAAATTTGATGTTCCTCCACTTCAAATTTATAATTCTTGTGATTTTCTGCAAATTCTGGTTTCAGGTTACTGCCGTTCGTCCATTGGGGGAAGGTAGCTCAAAATATTCCCAGCGGGTTCGACTGGTCACTGACAAATATGAAGTAGTTTGACGTCCCACTGAAGTTTTTTTCTGGTCAAATGATAGCGTACATTGGAAGTACATAGGGTTTTTGTTTATCTCGTGACTCGTGGGGCCATTGCACATGGATAAAAATTTAGTACAGACAATACCTTACCTTTTTGTAATTTATTATATTTTGAAGTGTTGAACGAAATGCTGGCGTTCTTCCTACTCACATACAGCATGGAAATATGCGCTTCGCTCGATGCTCGTTTTGTGATATTATGTGCCTTGTTGAATCGTCATATAGGCAAGGTGACTAATCCGGTTGCAATATCAATCCAGTATCATATGGTTTTATCTTTTTTGCGGTCATCTATTCAGTGAGACGTGCTTTCACCTTCAGTCAAAATGTCTCTGGCTGCTTAGGAAGCACGACTGCAATTTTCTTCTGGTTATGGAATCTGGATCCTTGGTCTGTGTTATTTCTTTTACATTCCAGCAAGACCCATTTGTTGATGGCAGAAAACGAAATCATGTCATTGCTGGCCAATGTGTTGTACTGTTGTGTGCGTTTATACACTTTTGTACTTTGTACACTCATAGCCATTGCTCCCTTTCTGCTTGAAACTGCGTTGATCTATGGTTACTTCTGGAACCCGCCACGAATACCAAAGGTATGAATAATATTTCAAGTCATCCGTAATGCTAGTCAATGTTTATCCCAATCATACTGTGCACAGGCGCAGGTTGACTGTTTACCTGCAAAACACTTGCACGAAATGTCGCAGTCCTAGAAATTTTGGCACTTTCTTTGCTGAACCCTGAATAAATCCCGCGTAGACGAAGTGCGCCACACCGCGAAGCTTGGTACGTATCCCGCCACCTTCACGAACACCCAATCGAGCGTCCATTTCAATTTTCTGTTGGAGGCAACGCAAAGCCACTACTCGTACATGCACCTTTAAATATTAAAAAAAAAAACACAGTACAAACGCAGACATTCACACATACAAGTGAATACACTCACCCCTATGAATGTATATATGCACACCTTACCACTATGAGCACCTCCGAAACCACAGGCGTCTCGCTGTCGACGAGAACGTCGCCTTCCAATGAATGAATATTCCGCCTTTATGAGACATACATATGTCAAACCTGAGGTTTAAATTCTGGTGGGATGGGGGCAGGGACGGAGCTAGAAACAATCAAGTGTGGTGCTAATACAGGCTTAGTGGTGCTAATTAGCTAGACATTTCATGTTTGTAACCTTAAAACCGAGGAATAACTCGTTGTAATGTAGCTGCTGGGACGGTGCTACGGCACCGGTAGCACCGAGTGTAGCTCCACCACTCACAGCTCCACCACTGGCTGGGGATACAACCGCCCTCCTAACCTCCTAACTTCAGGTTGCAACTTTAAGACTTGAAGGACACTCCTAACCTTTCCCTTTTCGTCTTAACACACGTGGTTATGCTTACATATAGTAGCACCCTTTTGGGCTTTTTCTTTTAAAAAATGATGCATGAACAGTAACATGGAGTTCTACGCGCACATGATGGTCCGCCAGGGACTCCGCGATCTGCCATCGAGCCCGCATTGGACATGGCAATTTGATCCCGTGTGATGCCGCCGTGCGTTTCCGTTGCTGAATTTTGGAGCACCAAAGACATCTACTGGTACATGGAATAGACAGCAAGGGAAGAACCACAAAATTATTCAATGAAATAAACACCTACCACCATCTAAAAAAGCAGCTATGCCAAAATCGCCTCTTTAGTTGCAACACGATAAAGAAATAGGGAAAACCATTCGCGCTGATGTTGTCGCCATGTCCATCATGAGATGGCTGGGGCTAGGTTTTCATCCTAGATATCGGGTCCAACCAATCAAGACCAAGTCGTTGCCGCTAGTACCACTACTTACCCCCGTCGAAGAAAAATGGCACATGCAGGTTAAGCTTTTTTTTTTTTTTTTAGACGCAGGTTAAGCTTCCAAGTAGTTGTATTGGATGTGCTTGGAATTTCTAAATAGTTGGGCTGGATGGTCTGTAGCAAGCAGCTAAATGATTGGATAGACTGATTTTGATTAAAGGGAAAATAGATCGATTGATTTATAATATAGAGGCACATGTCTTACCTCCGCTCGGTTCTCGGCTCATTCAACGCGTCCTGACGGGCAGGAGGCGAAGAAGGGAGGAGCACACATGACACATATACATTACATTCCTATGTGTGTGCGTGCGTGTGTGTGTGTGTGTGTGTGGGGGGGTGGGGGGGGGGGGTGGTGAGGGCAGTTTCCCACAATACTATCTTTTACTTGGTCATACCAACATCAACATTTTGAACCATTCTACGCCACTGCATGCACTGTGTTTTTTTGTCGACTTCTGAAAGATCAAGGATACCTCCTAGAGTGGGAGGGGCATGAATAAGTGGTCTAAAAAACTTCTACATTGGGGCTTAATAAACAAGTGCAGAATTAAATTACAGTTTTACTTGTCAAGAACAAAATCTATAAACTAGGGTTTGCCTATGTTCGCCAACAACCTATACTAAGGAATATAAGCAGCAAGGTTATAGAATATCTCAAGCACGGAAGTTATCACAAAGTAAAGAAGCTCGGGTTGTTGGGAAGTAACCAACGCACACAGAGACGATGATGTATCTCGAAGTTCATACCCTTGCAGATGCTACACTTGTTGGAGCAGTGTTCTCCTCTATCCTTCCCACCAAAAAAAAAATCCTCGATCCACTAAGGAACTCTTGAGGAGGCACAAGATAACCATAAAAGAACATGATCCATGATCCAGAATATCACTGTTCCCACGTTATTTGAGCTAGGGGAAAGCCAAACTCCACACTTAGAAGAGACAAGGATTATATCCAATTTTTGATAATAGGGTCAAGCCATGTGTATAGTCTCCCAAGTACTTAATTTCATTACAGAAATTAAAGGATTAAAAGAGTAGAAGTTACTTCTATGGATATTTATTACGCAAATTACGATTGTATTTAATTACCAAAAGCAATACCAAAGTTGCACTAGCATACTTAACCATACACATCAGACTGAACACATGGGACATACCTGAATATGGAACAAGTAGTGCTGCAATATTTGAGATGAAGAGCATACATATCACACCATGGACGTTGTTGATGTCGCCCATGTTGTTGTCGGAGAGGTCGGATCCGTCGAAGAAAAATAAGGACAACGCGGAAGAAGATGAGCATCACCGAGCAGCCGCGCCGAGAAGCTCTCAAAAACCTTATCATCCGCCTCTCGGTGCAGGATGTCGACGGGCGGGGTTTCGAAAACCTGCTCTCCTGTACGGCTGTGCACTTAGTCGCCGCGATAGGGAAGACTAGAGGGCGACGTAACAAAAGAAACATGGCAAGAGAGGGGGGGTGAGTGGAGAACTCTAGATGCGTTCCAACCGCCATGAGTAGAAAGTCACATACACGCGGTGAGCATGCACACGCACGCTGACACGTACCCTTCTCAGTTGGTGCAGCAAGCAAAAAAATTAGGCTTCCACAAAACTAATTTCGAACTAGAACTCGAGTCACGAAACACGGCGCACGTGTGTGCGATGCTTGACGAGGTGACGCGCGGGGGAGGGCTGAGGAGGAGGAGTGTGCCGAACCCCGGAGGTCGGGGCTAGACAAACTCAGATTCACATCTGGCATAAATCTAACCTAGATCTCTAGGGCCTACAGTGTAAGAATCGGTAACACAACAGTGACTCTACGACTGAAAGAAAATATATTACAACTCTTAACAGAGTTAAGATCCAAATTATTACACGCAGTGGTCACTGACCGTATTACAACAAGCAACAGAAAGCAAATTATGTTATTCTACATAACAAAACTGCAAACAGCCTAAGAGGCCATAACATAAGGTGACGTCCCAGCCCATAAGTCTCAGGCTGCCGCCTGGGAACTCCAAACTACTCGTCGACGTCAAGGTAGAAATCACCGAGCGGCATCGTCTTAAACAAAGTATGCAAAACTGAGTACAGGGACTCGGCAAGACTTAGTACAACCTATTAGCAAAGCGGGTATGCGAGGCTTTATGTGGAACTTATTTTGCGTAAAGCCAGTTTTCCTTCGTAAACAAGAGGGAGAAGAAGCTCGTCTATTCAGACCATTTTCAAAAGGGATAAGAGAGTGATAACAACTCTAGCTCTATATCATCACGTTGAATCCACCGAATCTTCATCATTTGTTGAACCTATCAACTAGGATCACCCCCCATACCCTGAGAAGGGATCCTTATTCACACACTTGATACCAAGTTTTACGATTATGTCCAAGTTATCTATGATCACAAAATCCATCACCAAGTCGTTTGTAATCGTGGACACGACTTTTCGAAAACATTTAACCCTGCAGGGGTGTACAACTTTACTCACACGCGCCGACCGACTCTTAATGCCACTAGGTTAACACACTTCCTTGGTGTGCCGGCAGAGGGTGGTCGACTAAAACATTTCCCTTACTTCGCCTATTCCATGAGTCAACCTAACTGGAGAAATCCGTCATCGTAGGTAGCCATTCTTCCAGGAGGTCCCGGTTATTGTGCGCATAGGATCCAGTTTAATGCCCCGACCACGCCCTGTATGAGGCACCTTTGAAAACCTTTTCCACATTTTCCCATGCGTATGGCAAATGGAACTCGCAAACCAAGTGACTCATGGGTAAGCTAGGCACGTTCGGGCTAAGGGGTTCCCATAGGTCTCGTGTGTCTGTACGCTCAGTCTTGGTTCCGATGGCGAGAAATCAGGTCCTAGTATTGATGAAAATGACTCAAATCACCACATCCCCATGTGGTGGCCCATCCAAGCCTTTAAACATGATTATTATCTTTACTGATCATACCACGTCATCATGTCATACTAGGTTCATTCGTAGCTTTGATTCATCAACCGGATGGATCAGACTTCAGGAACTAAGCATGGCTAAGCATATCTCATACGGCTCTAGCGATGCGTACAAGCTCAAACCTAGTTTTGGTTGGAGCGGTGGATCAGGAACTTTAGGCTACAAGGATGGAATATGCACACATAGGATAACTATAACTACTGATAATACATATTTGGAGCGTATGCAATATGTAAGAACCAGAAGTAAAAATATTTCAAAACCATATATGAACCAGGTTAGGGCTTGCTTTGTCCCTCGTTGTTCGAGTGATGCTCTTCGGTGTCGTTGATCGCGGGCTCTCGTTCGGTCCCTATCGAGAAGAACCAAATACCGGAAAGGAAGAGCACAATCAAGACATGGCACAATGCAATGCACATACAATTAAAGGGGTTGGAACAACCCTAGGTGCATCAACTGAAATTAAAGGGGAATCTGCATCGAACCCAACATATGAGAGGGGTCAATTAGGGTTCCGCTAACATTTGAATTTTAGTTGGTTCAAGCATGTATGACACATGGATAAATAGTTAGGATTTGTTTTTTTGAACATTTTGATATATTATTTGTATTTTTCTGATTTAAAATAAATTTCCAAAGTTTAATTCATTTTAAAACATTTTCTGAAATTTCCATAAATTATTAAAACTTTGACGGATATGGCCCACTCGTCATAACTTTATTATTTTCTAAATAATTAAGAAATTATCAAATATCTGACAGAGGGTCCCACATGTAATACTATTTTCCTAAATAAAAAATGAATTACAGAAATATTTACAGAACATAAAGAGTTATGCCATCATGCTGACGTCAGCACGGCCATAAGCTCACAGGCGAGCTCGGCTTCGGCGATTTTGACCGCGAGAGGGCGCGCGCGAGGGGGCAAACGGGCAACGCGACATGGCCGACCATTTGCTAGTGGCGCCGCTGCCAAATGGTGGTCGGAGAGTGGCCACCGGCAAGGCCGAGCGGCGGCCGAGGCAGGTGCCTCGTCGCGGCGGTGCTATAGGGCGTAATCGGGCAGGGCGAGGGCATGGAGGGGAAGAGGGTCTGACCCTGGTGGCGATGGTGGTGACGGCGAGGATGGAGGGGGCTCGCCGGTGAAGTGTTTGGCAGGGGTGGTCGGCATCTGCGAGGGTTAGGGTTAGGGTTCTCCGGTGCGGGAGTGAGAGAGAGGGGACCTGGGCGACCTAGCGATCTCCACGCGGTTGGCGCATCAGGTGGTCGGCGAGGCTGCCAGTGAGGAGCTTGGAGGCGTGGGGACGAAGACGCTTTTGAGAAAAAAAACCCTATGGGAAATGTTAGGCCAATGGGCTGCTGGTTGGGCCGAGCTGGGCTTCAGCCAGGGAGAGGAGAAAGAGAGGGAAAAGTGGGCTGAGCCCAGGGGAGAGAGAAGAGAGCTCTCTCTCTCTCTCTCTCTCTTCCTTTTTTCTGGTTTTTATTTCCCAAATCAAATTCAAATTTGAATCTATTTGAATGTGGTTTGAAAACTCAAACTTTTCAGAGATATTTCAAAGCACACATGGGCTCATTGAATAACAACAAAACCATGATGCTTATCTTGTAAAAACTTGAGAGATTTTGAAGCAATTAAAAATAGAGAAGAATTTGCATATTATGGTTTGATGCAAATTTTGCTCAAATGCAAACTAGATGCATGAAATGCACATGATCGGTCCTTTATTTATTAAACAAAGTTGGGATGTTACTGAAAGGAAATGGATGTCGCCTAGAGGGTGGTGAATAGGCGGTTTAAAACTTTTACGAGATCAGCTTAACAAATGCGGAATAAACTAGCGTTTACTTTGTCAAGTCCAAAGACTATATACTAAGGTTCATCTATGTGCACCAAAAACTTATGCTAAGCAATATATATAACTTCAAGCACAATGGCTATCACAAAGTAAAGT
The DNA here is from genome assembly GCA_030979885.1 of Lolium multiflorum. Lineage (NCBI taxonomy): Eukaryota > Viridiplantae > Streptophyta > Magnoliopsida > Poales > Poaceae > Lolium > Lolium multiflorum. The sequence goes on from CM061749.1 coordinate 259,366,379, forward strand.
GCATAAGTAAAATGCTCGGGGTATAGAGATAACCGAGGCACACAGGAGACGAGTGATTATCTCTGTTGGAGAGGTGTGGTGGCTTAGTGCTCCAGAACGTCACAAGAGGCCTCACGTTGGGGTGTGGTTGCTCGATGCACACCAACGCCACAAAGGGCTCACCCAAAGATGCAGTAGTCCCACCATACACCGAGCGCCACGAAGGCGCCTCACCTTATTCTCTGGTGACCCTTGCCACAAAGGCCTAGGTCACTGTTCCACTAAGGGATTTCCTTCGAGGTGGAAACCGGGTCTTACACAAAGATTGGGAAACACATCCACAACTTAATTGGAGGCTCCCAACAAATCACCACAAAGGTGTAGAATCCGTCTAGGGTTCCAAGAACCCAAGAATAACAACCTTCTTGCTTTCACCACCACAAATCACCGTGGAGAACTCAAATCGATGCACCAAATACAATGACAAATCCTTCACTCTCAAATTTCACCAAAGCTACAAAAGCTTGTGGAGGAAGAAGAGAGGAAGAACAAAGGAAATTCACATAGAACTCTAAGATCAAGATCTAGAGGATTCCATTCACCAAGAGAGGGATTCGATTGGTAGAAATGTAGATCAAGATCTCCTCTCTCTTTTTTCTCAAATGGGGGGAAGAATCATGGAGGGATTGAGAGATAGAGAAAGCTTCTCAAGGTCAACAATGGAGGAGAGAGAGTGTGAGAGAAGCTACCACCCAAGGAGGAAGAAGGGGGTATTTATACCCCCAGAAAATCGAGCCATTGGGGAATACCATGGGTCAGATAATTTGGCTTAAGTAAGGGCCGGAATATCCACACCCCCCGGATTATCCGGTGCCAAGCAAAATATCCGGCCAAATATCCAGAGGGTATACTGGGGGCTCAGCCGCTTAGTCCTTAGCTGTTTTTCAGGGCCCGGATATTTTGCAAATATCCGCCTGGGCAAAACTAGCAGCAACATCAAAACGAGAAAGACCATAACTTGAGCATCCGGACACCGATTTTGATGATCTTGGGCTCGTTTCGAAGCTAGTAACGAGATCTACAAGATAATGCAGGGAACCATCATAGTCCAACAAGGGAGGATATAAACAAATAATAAAAGGTTTGACATATCTATAAAAGACAAACCGGTAAAACCTCCAACCTAAAAAATGCAACAAGTTTCCCGTCCAAAAACCATTCTCGATAAATTAAAGCTTGTCATGAGAATAAGCACAAGATCTAAAAAAAAATCACATGGATAAGATCTGAATAACAATCAAGAAAGATGGTGCAAAGATGCAAAGGTTTGAGCTCTCCGAAGGATACGATCGAGTTACTCACTCGAGAGCCCTCTTGATAGTACGGCAACTAAACTATAATCGATCTCCAACTACAACATGAGACCGGTAAGAAAGAAACCCTATCAACAACAAACCTTAACCTTGCGCGTTCCTCTTGAGCTCGATGATGACGATCTTGACCGTAACAAGATGGAACGCCTTTCTTGATAGTGCTTGCATGAAGAAATCTTGTGGATTGCTCCCCCATAATCCACCATGGGAGAGCTTCTTATTCGGCGCATCTTCACATATCCATGATGACCATATGAATTTCAAGCTTCAAGTAAATGATCTCTTCGAGATGGTTCATCTTGAACTTGCACTTCATTTCTTCATTCTTCATCATGTTGATGTCTTGAAGTTAAACTTGAGGGCTCACTTCATCTTTATCTTCAAGACATACTTGACACTTGATATTATTCATCAATTTCTCCTTATTGCAACCTTGAAGCCAACATATGGTTCAAGCATTGCCTATGGACATCTCCTACAAATATAACTAGATGTAAACATTAGTCCATAGGGGATTGTCATCAATTACGAAAACCACACATGGGGGCTCCATACACTTTTAGTTACAGAGTGCGCGATGACTCATTCTCTTCGCACTAACTTACAAGGACTAGAATAGCAACCCTTATAAACAACTCCGACTCCCTCGCAACTAGCAATGTGGGACTAAACTTTAGTCCCCAAAGTTATCTCCAAGCCCTCACGTGATGGTCTTGAGATTTCAAAAATTGTAGGCTATATGGGCTGCTTTCCGCCCATCTACATCCGACAAATCCCCTACCAGATCTCAAAGGCACATCATGTGGCACATTAGTTTCAATCACCAACTAATATACATACACTTTAGTGGAGACTGTTAAGTTAAACTTCCACTTAGATAAGGAGCTACGCTTGACTACAACTAAACAGTTGAATAGGTCTTGTATTGTTAGTCTTGTGCAGCAAGTTTCACTCAATGTCGGTATTGTACTAGGCTCCATAGGCTTTCCTCGGGTGGAGCTTACAAATCATACTCCCCAGTCTTTCATGAACTTGCTAGACATTGATACGTCCAAAACGTATCCACTTTCCCGAACACTTTTGCTATTGTTTTGCCTCTAATTTGTGTATTTTGGATACAACTAACACGGACTAACGCTGTTTTCAGCAGAATTGCCCTGGTGTCTTATTTTTGTGCAGAAAATCAACTTTCAGGAAAATCCCGGAAATAATTGCAATGGGCCTATTTTCACAGAAGACTTACGGAGCCAGAAGACGAGACGGAGGGGGCCACGAGGTGCGCACACCACATGGCGGCGCGGTGGGACCCTGGGCGGCGCCGCCATATGGTGACGCCCCCCCCCGACGCTCCCCTCTGGACTACTTAAAGCCCTTGACCTAAAAACGCACGGGGTTCGACCAATTTGCCGAAGACATCCAGAACTCCGCCGCCATCGAAAACTCTACGTTCGGGATCGAAACTCCGTTCGGCACCCTGCCGGACGGGGAATTGGAGGAGATCATCACCATCATCGCCACCGACGCCTCTCCATCGACCATCCATGCTTCCCCCATCCATGTGTGAGTAAATCCCCGCTGTAGGCTGAAGGGGATGGTAGGGATTGGATGAGATTGTTCATGTAATAGCCATAAGATTGTTAGGGCATGGTGCCTAGTATCCGTTGTTGGTACTTTTATGATATTGTTGCAACTTGTTATGCTTAATGCTTGTCACTAGGGCCCGAGTGCCATGATTTCAGATCTGAACATGTTAGTGATTCACGATGATATTCATTTTTTTATGATCTTACCTGCAAGTTGTATACACATATCGCTGTCCGGAACCCGAGGCCCCAAAGTGACAGAAGTTGGGACAACCGAAGGGGAAGGCTGTGATATGAGGATCACATGTGTTCACGGAGTGTTAATGCTTTGCTCCGGTACTCTATTAAAAGGAGTATCTTAATTACCGGTAGTTTCCCTAGAGGCCCGGCTGCCACCGGCTGGTAGGACAAAACATGTTGTGCAAGTTTCTCATTGTGAGCACGTACGACTATATACGGAACACATGCCTATGGTTATTTAGTACTTGGATACTGTTTTATTATTATCTGCAAATGCCTTGTCTTGATTATTACATGAGTTATCTTATCCATGCAGCGCCCGTTCATCAATCCCTATGCCTACAGTATTTTAATCCTGATGTTTACTATAATCACTACGCTGTCTTTATTACACTGCTTATATTTCATTACTCTGCTATAAAACTGTTGCTTGATAAACTATTGCGAGCAAGTCTGTTTCAGTGCAGCTGAATTGACAACTCATGTTAAGGCTTACAAATATTCTTTGGCTCCCCTTGTGTCGAATCAGTAAATTGGGTTTTACTTCCCTCGAAGACTGTTGCGATCCCCTATAATTGTGGGTCATCAAGACTATTTTCTGGCGCCGTTGCGGGGAGCATAGCTTTATTTGCAAGTTCACCTGAATTGATATTGTTCGCTGCAAATCCTCCATCATGGGTAAACCTCGCGATGCTAAAGTCGCCATATTACCATCCACTACAAGAAAAGGTACAACTCTGAGTACCTCTGCTGCTCTTGATTCACCATCTATGATAAGTCAACTTGTTTCACCACCACTAGCTTCACATGTTGGTACTTCTGCTGAATCTGAAAATTCCTCTTATAATCTTGATGATGCTTCTATTGTTCTTGATGATAATGGTTCATTAGGTCTTTTTCTAGATGCTACAATTGCTAGGTCTAGACAAATTGAAAATACTGAAATTCCTAATGAAAATACTGTTACACCTGTTAATTCACCTGAGTCTGTTGAACACTCTAGCGATGATCTTGATGAAGATTATGTGGAACTTGATGATGATTTTATTGATAAATGTAATGCTACTACTGGTGCAAGTAACATTAAAAAGCTTCTTGCACAACGTGCTGTTAGATATAAACTGTCTCCTGATCCTAAATTTGCCACATCTCCTATAAACATTAAGGATAAGGATTATGATTTTTCTCTTGATTTATCTCATATATCTATTGTTGAGAAAACACCTTTTTGTGGTACTGAAAAAGAAAGTGTTGTAGAGCACATGATTGAGCTTTCTACTTTGAGTAGCTTGTTTTCTGATGATACCAAGAAGCGTACTTATTTTGTTGCTAAATTTTTTCCTTTATCATTAAAGGATGATGCTAAAACTTGGTATAATAGTTTGCCTCCTGATTCTATTGATAGTCCAAATGGTTTGCTTGATGTTTTCTTTCGGAAATATTTTCCTGCTAGTGCTCAACATATTGCTTTGCAGAAAATTTATAGTTTTGACCAGGAAGATGGAGAGAAATTGCCTGAAGCTTGGGCAAGGTTTTGCTCTCTTCTTAGAGCTCGGCCTGGACATGATTTGGAAAAGCATGACTTACTTGATATATTTTATAGTGGACTAACCATTGAGTCTAGGGCATACCTGGATAGTTGTGCTGGTTGTGTTTTAGGAAAAGAACTCCAGACGAAGCTGAAGAATTAATGGCTAGAATAGGCCAAAATCATGATGATTGGACTACACCTGAACCAACCCCAACACCAATATTGAGAAGAGGGGTATGATTGAATTAAATGATGAAGATATGAGGGAAGCCAATAAATCTCTTAAAGAAAAAGGTATTAAATCTGAAAATGTGAAGAATTTACCCCCCATAGAAGATTTATGTAAGATAACTCCCCCTTCATCCACGATTGAGGTACATTCTCTTCAACGCTTTGATAAAGAAGATATTCCTTACTCAAAACCTCCTGATCAATGTTTAGATGAGTTTGATAATTATGTTGTTAAGCAAGATAATTTTAATATGAGAGTAGAGAATCATTTAATGGAAAATTCTCAAGCTAGTAGTAAATTGCATGATATTATGGAGATAACCTCCAATGATGTTAAGATGCTTGTTAAACATTTTCATATGGTTCAAACTCAAATTGATCAACTCACTAAAGTGCAAAATGACTTGTTAAAAAATATTTCTAAAGAAAAACATGCTTATGAAGTAACAACTAGAGGTGGTGTTTCTACTCAGGATCCTCTATATCCTAAGGGGCATCCCAAAAGAGTTGAACAAGACTCTCAACGAACTAAAGAAACTAGTGCTCCTTCTAAGAAAAAGAAGAAGAAACATAAAACTGTTGTAGAATCTTCTGAGCCTGTTAATGATCCTAATAGTATTTCTATTTCTGATGCTGAAACTGAAAGTGGTAATGAACATGATAAAGATAATGATAAGAATGATGTTTCTAATAAAGAAGAGGTTGAAGATGAACCTGAAAAGCATGCTAAAAATAAAAGTATACTGAAGATTTCATTGCTAAGAAACATGGTAATGAAAGAGAACCTTGGGTTCAAAAGCAAATGCCTTTTCCTGTTAAGAAACTGTTGACGTCAGAAACCCCCTGGCGGGCAGAGACGGTCAACACGGTAGAGCCGGGAACAACTAGGGCTGCGGCTGGCCCCAGTCCCTCAGAGCGACGGCCCGCAAAGCCTCCTGGTCGCACGTCCGATGCTTATCACAAGGGCGTGCCACCTGACCTATTCAGGAAGGTGTGGATGATGCCTCGCTTAGTTTCTTGCAGGGCACACACGTAAACGTTAAATACGAGCCTCGATCGGCTCTCAGATCCTGTGAATCGGCTCAAAGAGCCGATCCACCCATGATTCAGACGGGGTGTCCGAATATATGGTGGTCCTGCTTGATCAAGATAAAGCTGATGAGATCTACGACGATTTAGGGTTTTCACCGCATAATCGGATCGTCCTACTCACGATTGGGCCTCGCGCTCGCGCACGGTGACTGTAAGCCGATCCTAGACAGGGCCTAAAAACCAACACGAGGTTGATCCCCGGAACATCCTCTCTAGGGCTAGCAAACGCCACCCACGCATGCGCTGGATCCTCCAACCCTTTGTAAGGCCTAACTATTGCGGATGTTAAACTAATCCTTGGTGAAACAAGGAGCAACCGTAACGGATCAGATCTACTAAACTATGATCAAGCGGGGTGCCGCCCCTACACCTAAGATAGGTGTAAGGGCGGCTAGATATGCAAGGGTTGCACTACGATAGCATATTATACGAAGAACAATGCTAACCCTAACATATCTAAGATAACTACGTTGCTCGCCATCAAAAAGGCTTCAGTACGAGCAACGCATGAACAACGTGATAGGCATTGTGCTGCCTAGATCGCAAGATGCGATCTAGGCAGCATGGTGCTTACCGGTAGAAACCCTCGAGACGAAGGAGTTGGCGATGCGCCGAGATTTGTTTGTGGTTGAACGTTGGTTGTTGTTTATTCCATAAACCCTAGATACATATTTATAGTCCAGGGGACTTTCTAATGTGGGCGTGCACTAAACCGTGCACGGGTAAAACTCTAACTTCTAAACTAATATGCGATCTAATATCTTACAGATACACGGGCAATTTAGCGCAACTTTGCATGTAAGGCCGATTCACGTATTTCTTCCATCTATATATTCTTCAAGCCTATCTTGATCGCGGCCCACCTCTAACTCGGTCAAATTCTGGTGATAACTAAAATCAAAGGAGGATGAACACTACAATAAATTTTGTGATTGGATGAAACCTTTGTTCTTGCAAATCCCTTTGACTGATGCTATTAAATTGCCTCCTTATTCAAAGTATATGAAAGATATTGTCTCTAACAAAAGGAAAATTCCTAATGAGGAGATTTCCACTATGCTTGCTAATTACTCTTTCAATGGCAAGGTTCCAAAGAAGTTGGGAGACCCAGGTATACCGACTATCCCTTGTTCCATCAAGAATAATTATGTTAGAACTGCTCTATGTGATTTGGGAGCAGGAGTTAGTGTTATGCCTTTTTCTCTTTACAAGAGACTTTATTTAGATAAGTTGATACCAACTGATATATGTTTGCAAATGGCTGATAAATCTACTGTTGTTCTTGTTGGTATATGTGAGGATGTTCCTGTTCAAGTTGCTAATAATTGCTTAATATTATCTGATTTTGTTGTGTTAGAAATGCCTTAAGATGATAATATGTCTATTATTCTTGGAAGACCTTTTCTTAACACTGCAATTGATGACAAGGAGCATACTGTTTATTTTCCCAAGAGGATTGATAAAGTATATGGAGTTAATACAATTTATAATTTGAGAACTATCAAAGTGGGAGTTATTGATTGTCCTATATATGAGCCTAAACAAGGATATCAAAATATTATGATTGGGTCCATATCAATACAATATAAGGTAACATGATTGATTTGAGGTTTATTTCTTCTTATGTCATGTAAAATTTATTTGGTGGCAAGACTTGATCAACCTTGTTAACAAGTACATTTTAAATGCATGGAAGAGCTAAACAACATTTCTTTCTTTCTCCACACTTGTTTACTTTCTATAGTACTACTTGTTTGCAAGATACTTTAGTTGTTTAAAATTTTGAAAATCTTTTTCTGCCCTGAAATAGTTATTTTAACACCCAGAAATGTGCATTTTTCAAAGTTTTCAAAAATTTACAAAAAATTATACCACTGGTCCTATTTTTAAATTTGCAACCTGGGAGTGCCTGGGGCTGACCAGTGGGGCACCCCAGGGCTGCACCCCATGTGCCGGCGTGGCTAGCATGGGGGGCGCGCCACCCTGTGGGGAGGGCCCCACCTGGCCCTTGATGTCTACGGGTGCTTCTATTCTTGTAGACAGTGTTGGGCCTCCAAGAGCAGAGGTTTGTAGAACAGCAGCAAGTTTCCCTTAAGTGGATCACCCAAGGTTTATCGAACTCGGGGAGGAAGAGGTCAAAGATATCCCTCTCAAGCAACCCTGCAACCACAAAGCAAGAAGTCTCTTGTGTCCCCAACACACCTAATAGGTGCACTAGTTCGGCGAAGAGATAGTGAAATACAGGTGGTATGAATAAATGCGAGCAGTAGCAACGACACCAGAAAAGTGCTTTGCTGTCCAGGATTGGTGTGTGGTTGATGGTGGTAATATTGTAGGAAGTATAGATGCAGTAAAACAGTAAACAAACAGCGATAGCAGTATTTAGGAACAAGGCCCAGGGATCATACTTTCACTAGTGGACACTCTCAACATTGATCACATAACAGAATAAATAGATAGATGCCAGACTCTACACCCTCTTGTTGGATGATGAACACCACTAACTGTGTAGGATTACACGAACCCTCAATGCCGGAGTTAACAAGCTCCACAATATTCAATGTTCATATTTAAATAACCTTAGAGTGCATAACAGATCAACATAACCAAACCAAGTACTAACATAGCATGCACACTGTCACCTTCACACTACGAAAGGAGGCATAGATCACATCAATACCATCATAGCAATAGTTAACTTCATAATCTACAAGAGATCACAATCATAGCCTACGCCAAGTACTACACGATGCACACACTGTCACCATTACACCATGCAGGAGGAATAAACTACTTTAATAACATCACTAGAGTAGCACATGATAAATTGTGATACAAAACACATTGCAATCATAAAGGGATATAAATAAGCACTTCACTATGCCATTCATAACAGTGAATAAGTATTCTGTGAAATATAGCCTAAGAGACCCACACGGTGCACACACTGTCACCTTTACACACGTGGGACAAGGAGTCTCCGGAGATCACATAAGTAAAACCCACTTGACTAGCATAATGACATCTAGATTACAAGCATCATCATATGAATCTCAATCATGTAAGGCAGCTCATGAGATTATTGTATTGAAGCACATAGGAGAGAGATTAACCACATAGCTACCGGTACAGCCCCGAGCCTCGATGGAGAACTACTCCCTCCTCATGGGAGACAGCAGCGTTGATGGAGATGGCGGTGGTGTCGATGGAGGAGCCTTCCGGGGGCACTTCCCCGTCCGGCGGAACGGAGACTCCTATCCCCATCTTGGCTTCGCGATGGCGGCGGCGGAAGGTTTCTCGTGTGTGGCTTTTTCATCGAACGTGATAGGGTTTTCGCGACGGAGACCTTAAGTAGGCGGAAGGGCAGCCTTGGAGGGGTCACGGGGGGCCCACACGCTAGGGCCGCGCGGGCCCCCCCTGGGCCGCGCCGCCCTAGTGTGGCGGCGCCCCGTGGCCCCACTTCGTCTTCTCTTCGGTCTTCTGGAAGCTTCGTGGCAAAATAGGCCCCTGATGACCCACAAGTATAGGGGGTGTATCGTAGTATCTTCGATAAGTAAGAATGTCGATCCCAACGAGGAGCAGAAGGTGCTGACAAGCAGTTTCGATGAAGGATTCACTGTAAATGCTCACAGACAAGTATTCAAGGGGTTTTGATGTAACAGATGAATAAAGTACAAGTAAGTAAAATGCGAGAGAAATAATTGCAGCGAGTGGCCCAATCCTTTTTAGCACAAAGGACAAGCCGGTTTGTTTACTTATAATGACCAAACGTTCTTGAGGACACACGAGAATTTAGTCTAGTGCTTTCGCTTCATGTGGCTAAATAATCTTCATTGTTTTGATAAGTGTTATGTGGGTGAACCTATGCTAATGCACCGCCCTTCCTAGGACTAATACATACTTGTGATTATACCCCTTGCAAGCATCCGCAACTACAAGAAAGTAATTAAGATAAATCTAACCACAGCCTTAAACTCTAAGATCCTGCAATCCCTCCTGCATCGATATACCAACGGGGCTCAGGTTTCTGTCACTCCGGCAACCCCGCAATTGGCAAACGAGTACAAGATGTATTCCCCTAGGCCCATAAATGGTGAAGTATCGTGTAGTCGACGTTCACACGACACCACTAGAAGAATGACACCACAACTTAAATATCATAACATTGAATATTACTCAACCATAATTCACTACTAACATTTAGACTTCACCCATGTCCTCAAGAACTAAACGAACTACTCACGAGACATCATATGGAACATGATCAGAGGTGATATGATGATGAATAACAATCTGAACATAAACCTTGGTTCAACGGTTTCACTCAATAGCATCAATAACAAGTAGAAATCAACACCGGGAGAGTTTCCCATATCAAACAAACAAGATCAAACCCAAATTGTTACAGCGGTGACGAGGTGCAGCGGTGGAGATGGCGGTGATGATGATGATGATGATGACGGTGGTGATGGAGATGATGTCCAGCTCGATGACGATGACGATGGCGTCGATTTCCCCCTCCGGGAGGGAATTTCCCCGGCGGATTCCTGCCCGCCGGAGAGCTCTTTTCTCTCTGGTGTTCTCCGCCCCCGAGGCGGCGTGACTCTTCGCGACATACCCTCTGGAGCTTAGGTTTCGGGACGGCGTACGCGAAAAGGAGGCGAGAGAGGGTTGTGGGCCTCCTCCTCACAGGGCGGCGCGGCCAGGCCTTGGGCGCGCCGGCCTGAGGTGGGCCCACCTCGGGTCCCCTCGGCTCCCCTTCGGCTCTCTTCGTCTTCTGGAAAAATAAGAATTTTCGTGTAATTCCCGTCAATTGCCGATCTTCCGAAATATTGCATCCTGACGGTGCTTTTTCCAGCAGAATCCTGGCTCCGGTGCGCGATCTCCAAATAATCATGAAATATACAAAATAGATGAAATAACATAAGTATCATCTCCAAATATGAAATATATCAATGAATAACAAAATTATGATATAAATTAGTGATGCAAAATGGACGTATCAACTCCCCCAAGCTTAGACTTCGCTTGTCCCCAAGCGAAACTGAACTCGGTAAACAAGACCACATGTTTATGGAGTGAAGAGTCGATCAATAAAATACGGACAAGAAGCATCATATTAATTCACACAAGACATAATAGTGAACAACGTCCTCATATAATTCAACTTGAAACAAGTAAAAGGAAATCACAAGTGAAGGTGCATAGAAAATCATAATTGGTGATGGCAAACTTCGTTCTTGGTCAAAGAACAGTTAACAGATTATACTTATCTATCGAGCGGAGCTCTTATATTAAAGCTTATATAGCAGAACTTGCATACTCAATCATAATAATCTCCTCATAATCATTGATAATCTTCAAAGCTATATTCATCAGATAAAACTTGTACTAAACAAGGAAGAATAAAAGGCATGATTAAATATATCACAATATAGATGGTTGGATCACAACAACTCAAATGCTTGCTTAAAATGGAGGGAAATAGGTTTACTGACTCAACATAAAGTAAAAAAGACAGGCCCTTCGCAGAGGGAAGCAGGGATTAAATCATGTGCTAGAGCTTTTCAAGTTTTGAAATCATATAGAGAGCATAAAAGTAAAGTTTTGAGGGGTGTTTGTTGTTGTCAACGACTGGTAATGGGTACTCTAACCCCCTTGCCAGACAAACTCTCAAAGAGCGGCTCCCATTTTATCTTTATTTTTGGATGGCACTCCTTCCAACCTTTGCTTTCACAAACCATGGCTAACCGAATCCTCGGGTGCCTGCCAACAATCTCATACCATGAAGGAGTGCCTTTTTATTTAGTTTTATTATGATGACACTCCTCCCCACCTTTGCTTTCTCAAGCCATAACCGAATCCTTCGGGTGCCGTCCAACAATCACATACCATGGAGGAGTGTATATTTTGGTTAATTAATTTGGGACTGGGAATCCCATTGCCAGCTCTTTTTGCAAAGTTATTGGATAAGTGGATGAAGCCACTAGTCCATTGGTGAAAGTTGCCCAACAAGATTGAAAGATAAAACACCACATACTTCTTCATGAGCTATAGAACATTGACACAAATAAGGAGTAATAAAGTTTTGAATTGTTTAAAGGTAGCACATGAAGTATTTACTTGGAGTGGCAGGAAATACCACATAATAGGTAGTTATAGTGGACACACATGGCATGGGTTTTGGTTTAAAGGTTTGGATGCACGAGAAGCATTCCCTCTCAGTACAGGTCTTTGGCTAGCAAGGTTAAATAGCAAGCATAAGAGTTGAGGGAAACAAACAAATATACGTGTGATAGAAACAATCATGCATCTTACTTGTAAGCACAAACAATCTTAACTTCAGAATACTAAGCTAAGAACTGATAAGAAAGATAATAACATCTTCTACATGTATTTCCTCTATTCTTCTTAAACTAAAAGTGTTGTTGCTATTGACCATTGCTAAGTTTGCCAAAACCAAATAGATTTACTTGATGCTCCCAAAGTGATACCAATACTTAACAACAAGATCAATCATATAATAGACATTGCAAACTAAAATAAGATGTGCAATATGTATATGATAAAACTTCTCATTAATATTCCATAATGATAACTCACACCAAGGGATACATAGATAACCAACTAAAGAGAGATACCTCCATACCGCAACACATCTTATATGATAACTTCCCTACTCATGATATGACACTACTTGATAGAAAAAGGTAAAAGATAGTGATGATGTGATACCGCGGCACTCCCCCAATTAGAACAAACCAAGGGGATGCCAATACCGATGATGAATTACTCCTTCGGTGGTGATGGTGGATTCTTGACAAGCTTCTCAACAAGCTCCTGAAGCTCATCAATCTTGTACATGAGGTTGCGGATCATCTCCGAGTTATGCTCGACGCGGTTAAGAAGTATGTCCGACGGCGAGTCCCAACTCTTGGAGTTATTTCCCCACTCTTCAGTTTCAGGCTTCATCCTTCCTGCAGTGTTAGAACGATCTATATCCCAATTGCTAGGCAATGCTGCCTTGGGAGTCCTTTCAATTTGATTATTGTAAATTAGATTGTGGAAGGGGTGATGAGTGCCTGGAGAAGATGTCTTTGGAGCTAGGTAGTGACGCGGAAATCTTCCTCCGGTGCGAATTCTTGCGCTCTTCTTTGCATTAAAAGGGTTCTCCACCACCTCGATGCTTGCAATGGTAGCACGCGGGTATGCGCGCGAGTCTTCCTCCACTTCTTCTTCATCTTCTTCCTTGACGCTCTCGTCCACCTCTTTCCACTCGGGATCTTGAATATTTTCCTCCATAGGCTCCTTGTCTTTGTTGTTGGAGACCATGGCGCTTCTAGATCAAAAATAGATCCTGGCAGAAACAACTCGAAACAAAACACGTCGAGAAACGATATACGGACCTCCAGGGGTCCGGGGGATTATATAGATAATTTTTAAGGAAAGTACCAGATCGAACAAGAGTCGGAGGGGGACAACGAGGCGGTGTCCTCATAGGGCGGCGCAGCCAGGCTGAGGCCCGCGCCGGCCTATGGGGGCACGCCCTCGTGCGTCTCCTCCACTCCGTTTCGATCTCGTAATTTTTCATATTTTCCAAAAACAGCAAAAACATTGTTCGGAAAGTAAAACACGGACTTTTTATTACCAGTACTGTTACCTAGTCAAAGTCGAACTCTGCAGGACTGTCAACTTGACCTTTGATGTAAGCTTCCGGAGTTACCACTTGGATAATATCAACATCTTCATTATAAGAATCTCCAGAGATATAATGCTTAAGTCTCTGCCCATTCACTACTTGTGTGGCATTACCTTGAAGAGAGCTAATTTTAATTGCTCCTGATCGATAAACCTCATCAATGACATATGGTCCTTCCCATTTTGAGAGTAATTTCCCTGCAAAGAATCTAAGACGAGACCGATACAATAGGACTTTGTCCCCAACATTAAATTCTCTTTTGATAATTCTTCTATCATGCCATTTCTTAAATTTCTCCTTAAAGAGTTTAGCATTTTCATATGCTTCACTTCTCCATTCATCTAAAGAACTCAATTGTAGCAATCTCTTCTTACCGGCAAGTTTGAAATCTTTATTAAGTTCCCTTACAGCCCAATAAGCTTTGTGCTCTAGTTCTAAAGGTAAATGACAAGCTTTTCCATAAACCATTTTATACGGTGACATACCCATAGGATTTTTATAAGCAGTTCTATAAGCCCATAGTGCTTCCTTCAATTTGCTAGCCCAATTCTTTCTAGATTTATTAACGGTCTTTCCCAAAATAGATTTAATCTCTCTATTTGATAATTCTACTTGACCACTAGTTTGAGGGTGATAAGCGGAAGCAATTCTATGATTAATACCATACTTAGCAAGAGTTTTTCTAAAACCTCCATGAATAAAATGAGAACCTCCATCAGTCATAATATATCTAGGTACTCCAAATCTAGGAAAAATAATATCTAAAAGCATTTTTAAAGAAGTTTCACCATCAGCACTTTTTGTGGGTATAGCTTCTACCCATTTAGTAACATAATCAACAGCGACAAGTATATGAGTGTTACCTTCTGAAGAAGGGAAAGGACCCATGAAGTCGAATCCCCAACAATCGAATGGTTCGATAACAAGAGTATAATTCATAGGCATTTCATTGCGTCTGGAGATATTACCAACCCTTTGACATTCATCACAAGATAAAATAAACTTCCTTGCATCTTTGAAGAGAGTTGGCCAATAAAAACCTGATTGTAGAACCTTTTGTGCGGTTCTATCTCCGCGTGATGTCCTCCATAAGCACTACCATGACATTTACTCAATATCTCTTGTTGTTCATATTCAGGAACACATCTTCGCATAATACCATCCACTCCTTCTTTATATAAGTGTGGGTCATCCCAAAAATAATGCCTCAAGTCATAAAAGAATTTCCTCCTTTGCTGAGCTGAAAAGGTTGGAGGCAAGTACTTGGATACAATAAAGTTAGCATAATCAGCATACCAAGGGCTATCTCGCGAGTTCACCTTTATTACAGCCAATTGTTCATTTGGAAAACTATCATTAACAGGAACAAGATCATAAGTAATATTTTCCAATCTAGATAAATTATCAGCAACAGGATTATCAGCACCTTTCCTATCTATAATATGTAAATCAAATTCTTGCAAAAGAAGTACCCATCTAATAAGCCTTGGCTTAGCATCTTTCTTTGTCATAAGGTATCTAATTGCAGCATGATCAGTATGAATCGTGACTTTTGAATCAACAATATAGGATCTAAACTTGTCACAAGCAAAGACTACAGCTAATAATTCTTTTTCAGTTGTAGCATAATTTCTTTGAGCAGCATCAAGAGTCTTGCTAGCATAATGAATAACATTTAATTTTTTATCTACTCGCTGTCCAAGAACAGCGCCTACAGCAAAATCACTAGCATCACACATAATTTCAAAAGGAAAATTCCAATCAGGAGGTTCAACTACAGGAGCAGTTGTTAAGGCTTTCTTTAGAGTTTCAAAAGCTTCCTTACAATCATCATCAAAAACAAAAGGTACATCTTTTTGAAGAAGATTAGTAAGAGGCTTTGAAATCTTGGAGAAATCTTTAATAAATCTCCTATAAAACCCAGCATGACCAAGAACACTACGAATACCTTTAACATCCCTCGGATAGGGCATCTTCTCAATTGCTTCAACTTTAGCTCTATCAACTTCAATACCTCTCTCGAAAATTTTATGTCCCAATACAATTCCTTCATTAACCATAAAGTGACATTTCTCCCAATTAAGAACAAGGTTAGTTTATTCACATCTCTGCAAAACTTTGTCGAGGTTTCGCAAGCAATTATCAAAAGAATTCCCATAGATAGAAAAATCATCCATGAACACCTCTACAATACTCTCGCAAAAGCCATGAAAAATAGCAGACATGCATCTTTGAAAAGTAGCAGGAGCATTACATAAACCAAAAGGCATACGCCTATAAGCATAAGTTCCATAGGGACAAGTGAAAGTGGTTTTCTCTTGATCTTTAGTTTTAACAGCAATTTGTGAAAACCCAGAATAACCATCAAGAAAGCAAAAATGAGTATTTTTAGACAACCTTTCTAGCATTTGATCAATAAATGGTAAAGGGTAATGATCTTTCTTAGTAACTTTATTAACTTTTCGAAAATCAATGCACATTCTATACCCTACAACTACTCTTTGAGGGATGAGCTCATCATTATCATTAGGCACAACAGTCATTCCTCCTTTCTTAGGAACGCAATGCACAGGACTAACCCATCTACTATCAGCAATAGGATATATAATACCAGCTTCAAGAAGTTTTAATACCTCATTCCTTACCACCTCCTTCATCTTCGGAATTAGACGACGCTGATGTTCAACAACAGGCTTTGCATCATCTTCCATATTAATGTTGGCAAATAGAAGGAGAAATCCCCTTCAAATCATCAAGAGTGTAGCCAATAGCTCCTCGGTGTTTCTTCAATATTTCCAATAACCTTTCTTCCTCAATCTCTGAAAGCTTAGAACTAATAATAACAGGATATATTTTCTTATCATCAATATGAGCATACTTAAGATTATCAGGCAATGGTTTTAAATCGAAAATAGGATCTTCCTTTGGTGGTGGTGTTGTACCTAAATCTTCAACTGGCAAGTCATGTTTAAGGATAGGTTGACGAAGGAAAATTTCATCAAGCTCATTTCTTTCTTCTCTAAAGACTTCACTCTCACTATTCTCCAAATGTTGCTGCAAAGGATTATTAGGAGCAAGAGCAATAGACGCACACTGTTCAACTCTAAAATCATTATTAGGCAAATCAGCTTTATAAGGAGTTTTGGCAAATTTAGAGAAATTAAACTCATAAGATTCACCAGCAAATTTAGTAACAATCTTTTCCTTCTTGCAATCTATAACAGCTCCACAAGTATTTAGGAATGGTCTACCAAAAATAATAGGACAATACTTACTAGCAGCAGAACCAAGTACCAGAAAATCAGCAGGATATTTAATCTTACCACATAAAACTTCCACATCTCGAACAATACCAATTGGAGAGATAGTTTCTCTATTAGCTAGCCGAATAACCACATCAATATCTTCAAGTTCACAAGAACCAATTTCGTGCATAATCTCCGTGTAAAGCTCATAAGGAATAGCGCTAATACTTGCACCAATGTCACATAAACCATAATAACAATGATCACCAATTCTAACAGATAGCATAGGAACACTAGTTTTTCTAGACTTATTAGGATGCGAAACAATATTAGAAGCATCTTCACAGAAAATAATATGACCATCTTCTACATTTTCAGTCACAAGATCTTTAACTATTGCAACAGGTTCAACCTTAATTTGTTCTTCAGGTTCTATAGGTTTCTTTTCACTTTTATTAACCGTACTAGATATAACAGAGTACTCCTTCATTTTAACAGGAAAAGGAGTTTTTTCAATATAAGCTTTAGGAATAACATGATCAACAGTTTCAATTACAACACATTTGTTTACAGATGAATCAATTTTATCTTTATACGGTTCATGATACTTATCAAAATTCTTCTTAGGCAATTCATAGTGAGAGGCAAAAGCTTTGTAAAGATTTGCAACAACTTGAGAATCAAGACCATAAGTAGCACTGATATTGCGAAATTTATCAGTATCCATAAAAACTTCAATGCATTTATAATCATAATTTATACCTGACTCTCTATCTTTGTCGTTCTCCCATCCTTCAGTATTCTCCTGGATTCGATCAAGAAGGTCCCTTTTAAACTCTTCTTTGTTGCGTGTAAATGATCTAGAACAAGAAGTATCCAGCAAGGTCTTGTCTTGAAAAGAAAGTCTTGCATAGAAATTATCAATAATAACATTACCAGGAAGCTCATGAATGGGGCATTTGAGCATTAAAGACTTCAATCTCCCCCAAGCTTGGGCAATACTTTCTCCATCATGAGGCCAGAAATTATATATGCGGTTACGATCTTTGTGAATTTCACTTGGAGGATAGAATTTGGAATAAAATAAAGGCACAATGTCCTCCCAATCAAGAGAATCACCATTCTTCAGCAATTTATACCAATGCGCCGCTTTACCAGACAGCGATATAGAGAATAGCTTCTTTCTAACTTCATTCATAGCAATACCTGCACATTTGAATAACCCGCATAATTCATGTAAAAACAGTAAATGATCACCAGGATGGACAATTCCATCCCCTTCATAGCGGTTATCCATAACACGTTCAATAATTTTCATAGGTATTTTATATGGTATTACTTCCTCACCTGGCGCCTCATCCACTACCGTTGCAGTAGTAGTAGATTTCCCAAATGAAGAGAAGATCTCTCCATAATGACTTATAGCAGCAGGCAAAAATAAAATCAGCACAAACAGTAAAGGTTTTCCTTACCAATTCCACTTACCAATAGCGCTTCACTCCCCGGCAACGGCGCCAGAAAATAGTCTTGATGACCCACAAGTATAGGGGGTGTATCGTAGTATCTTCGATAAGTAAGAATGTCGATCCCAACGAGGAGCAGAAGGTGTTGACAAGCAGTTTCTATGAAGGATTCACTGTAAATGCTCACAGACAAGTATTCAAGGGGTTTTGATGTAACAGATGAATAAAGTACAAGTAAGTAAAATGCGAGAGAAATAATTGCAGCGAGTGGCCCAATCCTTTTTAGCACAAAGGACAAGCCGGTTTGTTTACTTATAATGACCAAACGTTCTTGAGGACACACGGGAATTTAGTCTAGTGCTTTCGCTTCATGTGGCTAAATAATCTTCATTGTTTTGATAAGTGTTATGTGGGTGAACCTATGCTAATGCACCGCCCTTCCTAGGACTAATACATACTTGTGATTATACCCCTTGCAAGCATCTGCAACTACAAGAAAGTAATTAAGATAAATCTAACCACAGCCTTAAACTCTGAGATCCTGCAATCCCTCCTGCATCGATATACCAACGGGGGCTCAGGTTTCTGTCACTCCGGCAACCCCGCAATTGGCAAACGAGTACAAGATGTATTCCCCTTGGCCCATAAATGGTGAAGTATCGTGTAGTCGACGTTCACACGACACCACTAGAAGAATGACACCACAACTTAAATATCATAACATTGAATATTACTCAACCATAATTCACTACTAACATTTAGACTTCACCCATGTCCTCAAGAACTAAACGAACTACTCACGAGACATCATATGGAACATGATCAGAGGTGATATGATGATGAATAACAATCTGAACATAAACCTTGGTTCAACGGTTTCACTCAATAGCATCAATAACAAGTAGAAATCAACACCGGGAGAGTTTCCCCTATCAAACAAACAAGATCAAACCCAAATTGTTACAGCGGTGACGAGGTGCAGCGGTGGAGATTGCGGTGATGATGATGATGACGGTGGTGATGGAGATGATGTCCAGCTCGATGACGATGACGATGGCGTCGATTTCCCCTCCGGGAGGGAATTTCCCCGGATTCCTGCCCGCCGGAGAGCTCTTTTCTCTCGGTGTTCTCCGCCCCGCGAGAGCGGCTGTGACTCTTCGCGACGTACCCTCGGAGCTTAGGTTTTCGGGACGAAGGCGTACGCGAAGAAAAGGAGGTGAGAGAGGGCTGTGGGCCCCTCCTCACAGGGCGGCGCGGCCAGGCCTTGGGCCGCGCCGGCCTATGAGGTGGGCCCACCTCGGTCCCCTCGGCTCCCCCTTCGGCTCTCTTCGTTTCTGGAAAAATAGGAATTTTCGTGTAATTCCGTCAATTGTGATCTTCCGAAATATTGCATCCTGACGGTGCTTTTTCCAGCAGAATCCTGGCTCCGGTGCGCGATCTCCAAATAATCATGAAATATACAAAATAGATGAAATAACATAAGTATCATCTCCAAATATGAAATATATCAATGAATAACAGTAAATTATGATATAAAATAGTGACGCAAAATGGACGTATCAGCCCCTGGGCGTTGATTTCGTCCAATTCCGAGAATATTTCCTTACTAGGATTTTTGAAACCAAAAACAGCAGAAAACAGCAACTGGCTCTTCGGCATCTCGTTAATAGGTTAGTTCCGGAAAACGCATAAATATGACATAAAGTATGCATAAAACATGTAGATATCATCAATAATGTGGCATGGAACATAAGAAATTATCGATACGTCGGAGACGTATCAGCATCCCCAAGCTTAGTTTGCTCGTCCCGAGCAGGTAAACGATAACAAAGATAAATTCTGGAGTGACATGCCATCATAACCTTGATCATACTATTGTAAACACATGTAATGAATGTAGCGATCAAAACAATGGTAATGACATGAGTAAACAACTGAATCATAAAGCAAAGACTTTTCATGAATAGTACTTTCAAGACAAGCATCAGTAAGTCTTGCATAAGAGTTAAGTCATAAAGCAATAAATTCATAGTAAAGGTATTGAAGCAACACAAAGGAAGATTAAGTTTCAGCGGTTGCTTTCAACTTATAACATGTATATCTCATGGATATTGTCAATATAAAGTAATATAACAAGTGCAATATGCAAGTATGTAGGAATCAATGCACAGTTCACACAAGTGTTTGCTTCTTGAGGTGGAGAGAGATAGGTGAACTGACTCAACATAAAAGGTAAAAGAATGGCCCTTCGCAGAGGGAAGCATTGATTGCTATATTTGTGCTAGAGCTTTGGTTTTGAAAACATAAAGAGAGCATAAAAGTAAAATTTTGAGAGGTGTTTGTTGTTGTCAACGAATGGTAGTGGGCACTCTAACCCCCTTGCCAGACAAACCTTCAAAGAGCGGCTCCCATGAATTATTTTTATTTTTGGGTGGCACTCCTTCCAACCTTTCTTTCACAAACCATGGCTAACCGAATCCTCGGGTGCCTGCCAACAATCTCATACCATGAAGGAGTGCCTTTTTATTTTAGTTTTATTATGATGACACTCCTCCCCACCTTTGCTTTCTCAAGCCATGGCTAACCGAATCCTTCGGGTGCCGTCCAACAATCACATACCATGGAGGAGTGTCTATTTAGGTTAATTAATTTGGGACTGGGAATCCCATTGCCAGCTCTTTATGCAAAATTATTGGATAAGCGGATGAAGCCACTAGTCCATTGGTGAAAGTTGCCCAACAAGAATGAAAGATAAACACCACATACTTCCTCATGCGCTATAAAACATTGACACAAATCAGAGGTGATAAATTTTGAATTATTTAAAGGTAGCACTCAAGCAATTTACTTTGGAATGGCGGAGAAATACCATGTAGTAGGTAGGTATGGTGGACACAAATGGCATAGTGGTTGGCTCAAGGATTTTGGATGCATATGAAGTATTCCCTCTCGATACAAGGCTTAGGCTAGCAAGGCTATTTGAAACAAACACAAGGATGAACCGGTGCAGCAAAACTCACATAAAAGACATATTGTAAACATTATAAGACTCTACACCGTCTTCCTTGTTGTTCAAACTCTTTACTAGAAATTATCTAGACCTTGGAGAGACCAATTATGCAAACCAAATTTTAGCAAGCTCTATGTATTTCTTCATTAATAGGTGCAAAGTATATGATGCAAGAGCTTAAACATGAGCACAACAATTGCCAAGTATCACATTATTCAAGACATTAGACCGTTTTACCACATGCGGCATTTTCCGTTTCCAACCATATAACAATTAACGAAGCAGTTTCAACCTTCGCCATGAAAATTAAAAACTAAGAACATATATGTTCATATGAACCAGCGGAGCTTGTCTCTCTCCCACACAAGCATTTATTCAAACAAAAACAAAAATAAAAGCAGAACTGTTCTGAAAGTTCTGCGATCATATACTCGTACTTTCTCCACACCAAGCTTCGTCAATTGGTATCGCGTTTTTAGGTCGAAAGGGCTTATATAGGCGAAGAGACGGAGTCGGAGGGTGCCTGGGCCCCCCTCACAGTAGGCCGGCGCGGCCAGGCCTGGGGCCGTGCCGCCATGTTGTGTGGTGGCCCCCTGGCCCCTCTCGGACTCTCCTTCGGTGTTCTGGATGCTTCCAGGAAAAATAAGATGTTGGGTCTTCGTTTCGTCGAATTTCGGAACCAAAAACAGGAACTGGCACTTCGAGTAGGTAAACGATAAAACATGTAAGTATTGTCATAAAACAAGCATGGAACATCAGAAATTATGGATACGTTGGAGACGTATAAGCATCCACAAGCTTAGTTCCTACTCATCCTCGAGTAGGTAAACGATAAAAAGAATAATTTCTGTAGTGACATGCTACTTACATAACCTTGATCATACTATTACAAAGCATATGAGATGAATGAAGTGACTCAAGGCAATGATCTATAGTTGCTAACAAATAGATAACATATAGCAAAACTTTTCATGAAGAGTACTTTCAAGACAAGCATCAAAAGCCTTGCACAAGAGTTAACTCATAAAGCAATAGATTCAAAGTAAAGGCATCGAAGCAACACAAAGGAAGATTTAAGTTTCAGCAGTTGCTTTCAACTTTCAACATGCATATCTCATGGATAATTGTCAACATAAAGTAATATAATAAGTGCAAATAATCAAGTATGTAAGAATCAATGCACAGTTGACACAAGTGTTTGCTTCTAAGATGGAAGGAAGAAGGTAAACTGACTCAACATAAAGTAAAAGAATGGCCCTTCGCAGAGGGAAGCATTGATTGCTATATTTGTGCTAGAGCTTTGGTTTTGAAAACATAAAGAGAGCATAAAAGTAAAGTTTTGAGAGGTGTTTGTTGTTGTCAACGAATGGTAGTGGGCACTCTAACCCCCTTGCCAGACAAACCTTCAAAGAGCGGCTCCCATTTTATTTTTATTTTTGTGTGGCACTCCTTCCAACCTTTCTTTCACAAACCATGGCTAACCGAATCCTCGGGTGCCTACCAACAATCTCATACCATGAAGGAGTGCCTTTTTATTTTAGTTTTATTATGATGACACTCCTCCCCACCTTTGCTTTCTCAAGCCATGGCTAACCGAATCCTTCGGGTGCCGTCCAACAATCACATACCATGGAGGAGTGTCTATTTTTGTTAATTAATTTGGGACTGGGAATCCCATTGCCAGCTCTTTTTGCAAAGTTATTGGATAAACGGATGAAGCCACTAGTCCATTGGTGAAAGTTGCCCAACAAGATTGAAAGATAAACACCACATACTTCCTCATGAGCTATTAAACATTGACACAAATCAGAGGTGATAAATTTTGAATTGTTTAAAGGTAGCACTCAAGCAATTTACTTTGGAATGGCGGAGAAATACCATGTAGTAGGTAGGTATGGTGGACACAAATGGCATAGTGGTTGGCTCAAGGTTTTGGATGCACGAGAAGCATTCCCTCTCAGTACAAGGCTTTGGGCTAGCAAGGTTATTTGAAGCAAACACAAGTATGAACCGGTACAGCAAAACTTACATAAGAACATATTGCAAGCATTATAATACTCTACACTATCTTCCTTGTTGCTCAAAGACTTTTACCAGAAAATATCTAGACCTTAAGAGAGACCAATCATGCAAACCAATTTCAACAAGCTCTACAGTAGTTCTCGACTAATAGGTTTAAACTACATGAAAAAACTTAATCATGATCTACTTGAGAGCTCAAAACAATTGCCAAGTGTAAAATTATTCAAGACAATATGAGGCATTTTCTGTTTCCAACCAAATAACCATAAGTGATGTAGCTTCCAACTTTTATCATTGAACATTAAAAGTAAAACGAAGAACAAGTGTTCATATGAAAAAGCGGAGCGTGTCTCTCTCCAAACAAGGATTGCTAGGATCCGATCTTATTCAAACAAAAACAAAAATAAAAGCACATAGACGCTCCAAGTAAAGCACATATGATGTGACTGAATAAAAATATAGTTTCAATAGAAAAACCTGATAAGTTGATGAAGAAGGGGATGCCTTGGGCATCCCCAAGCTTAGACGCTTGAGTCTTCTTGAAATATGCAGGGATGAACCACGGGGCATCCCCAATCTTAGACTTTTCACTCTTCTTGATCATATATCATCCTCCTCTCTTGACCCTTGAAAACTTCCTTCACACCAAACTTCTCATAAACTTCATTAGAGGGGTTAGTACTCAAAAAAACTTTAATCCACCTTGGCCCTGTAGTGACACATTGCAAGAACTCAATAAAACATTAGCTATAGCTCTCCACGTCTAGAAAACCTCGCTTAAAGTCCACAAGAGACAATGCAAAAAACAGAGACATAATCTGTCAAAACAGAACAGCCAGTAAACACGAATTTCTAAGAGGTACTTCCGTTGCTCAAATCAGAAAACTCAAAACTAATGAAAGTTGCGTACATATCTGATGAACACGCACGTAAATTGGCATAATTTTGTGAGTTACCTACAGAGAAAACAGCCCAGATTCGTGACAGATACAAATCTGTTTCTGCGCAGAAATCCAAATCTAGTATCAACCTTCGATTAGAGGCTTTACTTGGCACAACATTGCAATAAAATAAAGATAAGGAGAGGTTGCTACAGTAGTAACAACTTCCAAGACACAATAAAACAGAAGCAAAATAAACACATGGATTATCTCCCAAGAAGTTCTTTCTTTATAGCCATTAAGATGGGCTCAGCAGTTTTAATGATGCACTCGCAAGAAATAAGAGTTGAAGCAAAAGAGAGAATCAAAAAGCAAATTCAAAACACATTTAAGTCTAACCCACTTCCTATGCATAGGAATCTTGTACACAAATAAATTCATGAAGAACAAAGTGATAAACATAAGAAGATAAAACAAGAGTAACTTCAAAATTTTAAGCATATAGAGAGGTGTTTTAGCACCATGAAAATTTCTACAACTATATTTTCCTCTCTCATAATAATTTTCAGTAGCTTCATGAACAAACTCAATAATATAACTATCACATATAGCATGCTTTTCATGATCCATAAACACATAATTTTTATCAAGCTCAAAAATAGTGCGATTAAAACTTTCAAACACACTTTTATCAATAATATAACAAGATGGTTGATCAATCTCAAGAGATATGGGACTCATAGATAATGTCAAGACCTCTCCAATCCCATTTTCATTAGTAGTACAATTAATATTATCAAGTAACATAGGACCATCATCAAGAGCTTTATCATAAACATTTGCTACAAAATTCTTTAGTACCATGCATTTCGACATCAGGCACAAACAAAGCATTATCATAAGATTTATCAAAGTAGCATGGATTATCATATATAACAGTAGCATAATTATTCTCACAAGTTTTAATCATAGGGAATATTTCAAGAGAATCCACAGGAACATAACATTCAACCTCTTTCGGTAAGCATGGAGGACAATCAAATAGTGTAAGAGATAAAGAGTTACTCTCATTAGAAGGTTGGCATGGGTAGCTAATCCATTCTTCCTCCTTTTGTTCATCACTCTCCTCTTCTTTTTCATCCAATGAGCTTTCAGGTTCATCAATTTCCTCCTCTTTTTCATCCAATGAGCTTTCAGGTTCATCAATTTCTTCTTCCACAGGTTCCTGCAAATTGTGAGTGCATTCTTGTGCATTAATGAGTCTCTCTTTATAATCAATGATATAAGGATTATCAGTGTAACTTTCATTGCAAAAATTAAGGATAGAAGAGACATAATCTTTAAGGTCCTTACAAACAACACAAGTTTCATAATTTTTAACCATGAAGGATTCTATCTCAGAGGCTCCCATAAATATGACAAATTGTTCTACCTCTTCAAACCCAAAATGAATATAGCTATTCCGATTATAGTTCTTAATTAAAAATTCCTCACTAAAGCCACATTGAAATTTAAGATGTTTAGTGTCCTGTTGAGAGCAACAGTTTATATCATGGCGTTTAAGCAAGATTTTAGCAATTGTATTCAATTTTTCTATCACAGCACTCATCACTTTTCCTGCTCTTGATTCTCTATAATTATTATAATATTCTATAAGATCCAAGTAGGTTATGGGTTCTCCCATAACAGCAGTTTTTAATTTTTAGGTTTTTCAAAATTTTATGGATTTTTGGGTATATGAGAAAAGTAAAACAAGACAAAAAGAAACTAGACAAAAGTAAACTAAGAAAAATAAAACAAGACAGAAATAAACTAAGCACAAATAAACTAGGCAAAAGTAAACTAAGCAAAACAAAGTAAAACAAAATAAAAACAGAGAGAGAGGTAGAGTGTACTCCCCAGGTGAACTTATGAGTAGAGCTATGCCTCCCCGGCAACGGCGCCAGAAAACAGTCTTGATAACCCACAAGTATAGGGGATCGCAACAGTCTTCGAGGGAAGTAAAACCCAAATTTATTGATTCGACACAAGGGGAGGTAAAGAATACTTATAAGCCTTAACAACTGAGTTGTCAATTCAGCTGCACCTGGAAAAGCACTAGTAACAGGGGTGATGTGAAAGTAGCAGTAATATGAGAGCAATAGTAATAACACAACAACAGTAATAGTAATATGAGAGCAATGGCACCAGAAAATAGTTGATACTACTTCCAATGTCATGTAGAACGAGTATATGATGATGAAAGATGGACCGGGGTTCCCAGCTATCTACACTAGTGGTAACTCTCCAATAACAAGTGTTGGGTGAACAAATTACAGTTGGGCAATTGATAGGATTGAAATAGCATTAAGACAGAATATCAAGATCATTAATCATGTAGGCATGTTTTCCATATATAGTCATACGTGCTCGCAATGAGAAACTTGTACAACATCTTTTGTCCTACCAGCCGGTGGCAGCCGGGCCTCTAGGGAATCTACTGGAAATTAAGGCACTCCTTTTAATAGAGCACCGGAGCAAAGCATTAACACTCCGTGAAAACATGTGATCCTCATATCTAAGCCTTTCCCTCCAGTTGTCCCAATTTCTGTCACTTTGGGGCCTTTGGTTCCGGACATAGACATGTGAATACAACTTGTAGATACAATCTAAGCAATAAGTATAGAGCTTAAATCTAAGATCATGCCACTCGGGCCCTAGTGACAAGCATTAAACACAACAAGATTGCAGCAACAATAACTTCATAAACTTTGTAGATAGACAATCATAACGTAACAATCCATCGGATCCCGACAAACACAACACCGATTACATCAGATGAATCTCAATCATGTAAGGCAGCTCATGAGATCATTGTATTGAAGTACATGGGAGAGATGATACCAACTAGCTACAACTAGAACCCGTAGTCCATGGGGGAACTACTCACGGAGCATGATGGAGGCGGTGGCGTTGATGGAGATGGCTTCGGGGCACTTCCCCGTCCGGCAGGTGCCGGAACAGAGTCCCCCGAATTGGAGTTTCGCGATGGTGGCGGCGCCCCTAGAGTATTTTTGGAGTTTCGTCAATTGGTATCACGTTTTTAGGTCGAAAGGGCTTATATAGGCGAAGAGACGGAGTCGGAGGGTGCCTGGGCCCCCCTCAGGCCGGCGCGGCCAGGCCTGGGGCCGCGCCGCCATGTTGTGTGGTTGCCCCCTGGCCCCTCTCCGACTCTCCTTCGGTGTTCGGATGCTTCCGGGAAAAATAAGATGTTGGGTCTTCGTTTCGTCGAATTCGAGAATATTGCCCGAACAACCTTTCTGGAACCAAAAACTGCAGAAAACAGGAACTGGCACTTCGGCATCTTGTTAATAGGTTAGTTCCGGAAAACACATAAAATCATCATAAAGTGCAAGCAAAACATGTAAGTATTGTCATAAAACAAGCATGGAACATCAGAAATTATGGATACGTTGGAGACGTATCCCCTCCACTCACTCATCCACCTACCACTCCACTCTCTTTCACGGGAAAACACACCACCATTGTTCAAACCCGAGTTTCTTGCTGTTCTTGCTCGAGATTTTCGATCTCCTTGCTCAGCCCATCTTTGCTGCTGAGATTTGTGGTATTTGTTCTCCGGTATGTGACTCCTCCGATTATCCAAATAGAATTTTGTTTAGTTGAGTATATCTTGAGTATTTTGCTGCTGTAGGTGACATGTTAAGTGAGTTTGCATGCTTGTTCTAAGTTGTAAAATTAGTTTTGATGCATGTTTAGTACTCTATCAAGTTCCTATAGTAGTTTCCCTCATTTATATGTCTCAAAATCAACTTTTATAATGATTGTTGAAAAATTTCAGAAAAGGAAAATGCATAACCACACCTTTGGAGAAGTGTTCGAGAGGGATACGACAAGAGCGGCAAGGCCTTCAAGGGCAGCCACTCGAGTTAGGCGATCCTATGATGAGGATGTCATTGCACCTAGCTTTGAAGATGATGAGGACAACGGGATTCCTAATGCTTCATCCTTTCCATGCATTGACTTTTTGCGTAATGCAGGGCTACTTGATGACTTCTTGTTTCTCATTAATAGTGTGGGCTTATCCACCTACACTACAAGAAATCTGCCATAATATGACGTTTTTTTATGACTGGAAATCAAAATGTCATAGCTTTATGACGTTCCTAGCTTTGACCGTCGTTGGCCACTCGGGGGGGCAAAACCCTAGACTCGTGTCGAAATTCCCTGTTATGTATACAGTTCACGATCCCATGATCAGTGCGCCGTGAACACATAACCGAACTGATATCAAATTACACCATCCATTACAAAGCGGAATAAGAAAATTACAACATGGTCACCTGACCCATACTTACATAATAGCCTCGAAGGGCCTACTAAACATCAGAGTAGCATCATCACTTCAGCAGCGCAGTACCCAAGTCATCTGCCATAACCCTACAGGCAACTGACTGGGAAGACGTTCCTAGCTCGCATAGACGTCGTCAACTCCTTCTTCATCCGTCGTGTTCCTCCAAGTCTGGCCAAGTAAATAGCCAGGGACAAAGTCGTGAGTACATTTGGAATTGTACTCGCAAACCATCAAGAAAGGTACTTTGCAAGAGTGCAAGATAACAAGTACTAATCTATGATGACAAGAGGGAAGAGCCAATTTCACTAGTGGAAATAGCAGGGGGAAGAGAATCAGTTTCTCTTGTGGATATAGCATGTGGAAGAGACATAGTTTCTCTCGTGGATATAGAATGCACAAGAGCGTCAGTTTCTCTTGTGGATTTAGCATGCCGCCATCTCAATTGATGGGGACGCTTAGGAAGTTCTATGACATATCTATATCTTTATTGGAGATGAGGTAGCATAAGTCCATCTCAGTTGATGGAAATGCTAGAGGATTCCTATGACATACCTATATCTTTATTGAAGAAGATACTTCAAAAGATACTTATGACATCTCTATATCTTTGTTAAAGAAAAGTTCCTCTTCAAGAAACATTTAGGAAAGAGTTCCCCACTAAGCCTCAATTTTTCCACGACCATCTCCATATGGTCAACACACGCCCTTTTTCCGTACCCTTCCGGTACACATAAACACAACACTTCCTTTGCAAATCATTTGTTCAAAAACAAAACGCAAGCCCCGGTTAAGTATGGCCATTTCAACTTGTCCATGACCGCGGACGCGGCTATTCGAATAGATTTGACTCTGCAGAGTTTGCGCACTTTCCCCACAAGAACCGATAAATCCGCCGGGATCATCCCCGGATCGTCATACGAAAATATGCGAGTCTCGGATAACCAGTCATAGTCTTTCGCCCGTATCCCTTGGCACAAGTCCTTCCCTGCGGGCTTACCCCTTCCCGGCACCCCGGCAGCATACCTCCTTTTGAGCGTATCTCCGGCGCCACGACAGAAGACCCTCAGTAATCGTCCGGCTATAGACAACTACAGTGTATTGCCTCCTCAAGAGCGCAACCCGGCGTCGGAGGTCCTCGTGACCCTCTCTAGAAAGTTGTGAAGGGTGCTCATGCCAATTTCAACAGACTACGGACTAAGCCCGTGCCCACTTTGGATAATGTGGTTGCGCGAATAAAAGTTGGGACGGCGAACACTTATACGCAGTGCTACTTTTTAGAAACCATTTCCTTTTTCCCACAACACCACGGTTGCTCAACCAACCTCCATACACCACTTTCCCAAACATCTTTATCAAGATCCTTTGCTTTCATAAACCATACACTTGGGTTAACTCACCCAAGGTTTTCATAAACATTTACAACAAGGTAAACCTTGAGGGGTTCCCAACCTATAGTTTCATGAGAAGGAACTAATACAACACCATGGCCGGGATGAAGATCATCACGCCATGAGGGGTAGGTGTGAGTGGCACAAAGAGGAGTATACTTGCTTAAGGTAAGCATGTATAAGGACGACAAAGGGTGGATCAAACTTTCAGATTTGAGGTACTACTATACAACTTGGATGGTGAAGGTTCACTATCCAACCAACATTCACAAGGGTACACGGCATACTTCTCTCAAGTTGAGAATTACACCAAGATTCACGACATTAATACCTCGAGACTCATCAAGGTGGTGGGTGTGATGTAAACCTCTATCTTGGGAAAGGACATGCTCAAGTTGAGCATACAAGTAGACCAAAGGGAGTAACACGGCCATGATACCATGCATCCCATAATCACAAAGACAATAGTAGAGTATCACCACTAGGGAGTACCCCACTTGCAATCACACATAGATGACATAAATAGAGAGAATAGCACATATAGAATTAAGGTGCCTTGGACATCAACAATTGACATCCAACTAGACACCAAATCAGAGATCAAAAGATGGCTTGCCTTGGCTTATTTGTCCCCGGACTTTTTCAACTCCATCAATATAAGAATCCCAACAATATAAATAAAATCCTCGTCCGATTCCACTTCTTCTTCTTCTCCGGAATTGTTCGCATCTATCGCCGGAAAATATAAAAGGAACACAATCAATCACATTGCATCAACAAGACAACATTCACCAATCAAAAACTAACCATGCAGCCAAGGTATAACATACTAAGGACCTATAGATTCCACAAAACAACTTTAAGAGTTTTAATTTAGAAAACCCCATTTATTTACTTAGTAAAGGTATGAGTGCACCACAACTTAGCAATTGCCTCTCTCGGTTATCACCATGGTATAAACCAATTATCCCCTGGTACATAACATCATGAAGAGGACAAGAGCATTAGTTTGGCATCACAAACATTCATAACATAATTTCAAACATTTTTGGAAAAGTAGAAATCAGTTTTCCTAATTTAATTTGCTCACTTAACACTATACAAAAATAGGAAGCAAACCATATACCACATCATTTGAAAACTTAAGCAAAACAAAAGAGCTAATGTTAAATTGCAGAGGTTTTGTTTTGCAAGCATAAAACAAAGGTTGCCCATCTCTACTAAAAAGAGTTGGTAAAGGGTTTTAATTAAACCGAAAAGTTTTGCTTCAACAATGCATGTCACACATAAAAATTACTAACAGCAACAAATATGTATGAACAGAGACTAATAATATTTTTCCTAGATAGCCAGTACTAATACAAGACTAACCCAATTGGAATCACCCAAAAATATTAAACCTACAATTTTAGGAATTTCTTTGAATCTGACTGTACAGAAAACAAGATCTGTAAGCCATAAATCGTAGAAAAATCCTAAAAATATGAGGCCACTGGCATTTGAAAGATATTTAGACAGAGATTCACACACAATTGGATTTGGGTTCAAATTATTTCTGAAACTCTCACAAATGGATTTACAAGTTTACTGCATGTTTTCACCATTTGCTTTAACTATGGAGTTGCAGAACAGATAAAGGTTTGAAACTTGTTTGAGATGATTAAGAAAACATTCAGTAATCCTACAGAAGTGGAATCACTCAATTAGGTTCAAAAATGGATTTTTGATGAATTAAAAGCTAACAGCCATGTCTGCAGAACATACAGAACAAGTTTAATTCATCAAAAATCATACACAAATCATAAAAATATGAGGTCTGCTGCATCTGAAAGGTATTGAATAGGTGGTTCTTACCCAGTTGGTTTCATTCAAAAATTCGTCCCCAAGCTCCTGGTTTAATTCGACAAAGTCAGATCTGACCAGATCTTGATCTGTGAACCATTTCAGTTTCAGGAGGTCAATCAAAGTGAAACCACCGCCAAAATGAAGGTATTGAAGAGGTCTTTCACCTACAGTTGAGTTTGTTCAAAAATATTTTGTAAAACGGAACAAATCTAATAAACAGTGAATCTGCATGTTTTCAGAACTTTATTTACCACGGACAATCCGTAACGAATTTGAGGGTGAGACCAACGCTAAGTTGTAGATCTTTTCAATACCTATCTGTAGAAATTTGGATCACTCGATTTGGATCTGCACACGAGATTCTGTGGATTTTACAAGATCGTACCAGAATCTGAAACAGCAAGATAGCAGAAATTACAGCAAGTTTTTGGACGAACTTGGATCAAGAGCTTCAGATCTGAGGATAGCTCAAGCTTCTCCATGCTTAGCTCAACATGCACCTGCATCAAGATCCAATCTTGTGAGAGGAGAAAGGAGAAATAGAGCTGGATTCATCAAGGATTAGGGGAGAAGAGAGTGAGAGGGAAGCTCTCATGGTGAGGGGAAGCTTGAGGAAGGAGGGAAACTTCATCTTGGTGGATTCCCATGGCCATGGCCGGCCATGGAGCTAAGGAGGAGCAGCAGCTCGTGGGGAGAGGTAGGAGGAGAGTGTGAGAGAGTGGAGAGTGAAGGAAATGAACAAAGGGGAGTGGAGGTGGCCGGCCAAGCTCTTATATAGAGGGAGGATGGTGGCTGCCTCCATTTTGATTGGCTAAGGTGGGTGGCTGCCCATTTAATTGTTGGGGTAGTTGGGAGGCAAGGCTTGCAAGAGAAGGAAATGAGGTGGAGGGGCTGGCCGAATTTCAAGTCATGGCCGGCTCCTTTCTTGTCATGAGCAAGTGAGAAATGTGAGAGAGATGCACAACATTCATGTGAATAGATCAAGGCATGATGTTGAGGAGGTAATGTCAATGAGTGATTTATGATGATGATAAGATTAGGAGTAAATACATAAAGATAGAAAGGAGTGTGAGGGTGGCATGTGCCATGTGCCATGATAAAAATCTCCACCACTTTGGTTGAGACCAACTTATGAAGAAGATAATTCCCAAGGTAGAGTTAATGAATAGAAGTTTTCATTTGAATTTAAAATTGAAAAGATTGGGATTGACCACATGCAACAATGCATGAGCATGTCAAGGTAGATGGGATGGTGATAGTGGTTTAGGTAAGGGTAGAACAAGATTAAGAGAGATGGTGAGTGAAGTATCCAAATACTCACAAGGATGGATATATTGACAGAAATCATCAATTTATGAAGTCAAGATGATGATGGAAAAGAATAGAGGAGTGAGATAGGTATGATGAAATATAAGTTGCTCTTCAATTAAGAGGTCAATTGGGAGTGATTTGAAAGTATCAAATGATCACCCATTTGATCAAAAATTGGAGGATGGAGGGGATACAATGTGGTGGATCGGAGATGTGCATGAGATGTGCAAGAGTTGCCATTTGAAAAAGAGTTTAATTGAAGGGTATGGGACACACCTCAATTGTCTAGAGACAATTGGGAATGAACTCAAGTGAAATGGAATTTTGAAGATGTTGAGAGAAAACTAGTTGGAACATAGGAGTTCAAAATATTCTACTTACTTTCTCAAGTAAAGTAGAGTTTTTCTCAAATTTAAAGTAAACAAGAAATGGTATAGGTACCATAAACAAGCCTTTTGTTAAAAACAAAGCAAAATAGAGAGTAATGTTTTAGAAATCAGTACTTGGTAGAAATGGGATGAAAAACAAAACCCATTTTAGTTCCTTGTTTTCTTTGAAGAATTATTTTGAAAAGATTTAATAAAACTAGAAGTAGTTTTGTGATAAAACTAGAGAAGGAAAATCAATAGGATTTTTGAGAGAGAAGACTAATTTAGGGAGAAGTGTTCTCAAGGGTAGATGATGGCTACGAAATGTACCCATCATTCTCACTCTTGGTTTTGTGGAGATTAAACTTGAATAAAAACAAGAGGTAAAATTGAAGGAAGTGATCTAGTGTTGAATCATTGAATAGGATACAAGATCAAGTTGAATATATGAGCTGCAAGGATTGACTGAGACATGCAAGACGTGGAGGTTGAAGAGAGTGTTGCATAGATGAGATCCATGCATTGAAGTCAACAATAACAGTGGTGGTTGCTTAGATATCAACTGCCAAAGTCTGGACATTTTAAGCCTAACACAGATGGTCGACATGGCCTCAAAACAAACAAGGATGAGTGGGTATAAGAGAGGGATGTAGCTAGGGGTAGATGATCCCAAGTTTTGAATTAAGGATGATTGAGCTATCTTGTACCACAAGGAGAAAAATCAAGAAGGCACACTCAGGTTGCCATCAGGGGAAGAGTTAGATGTAGTAAGAAGGAAAACAACTTTTCCTAGGACACACATGTGTTTTATTAGGTGAGTTGTTTGTTTTACCGCTAGAGGTGTTGTTCTAGGCGGTGGCTCAAGACAAAACTCAACAAGAAATCAAGTCAATACATCTACCAACAGATCAAGGCAATTCATCATAACAAACAGATCAAGGCAATTCATCTTAATTAGTCTATAGAAAAAGTTTTTGTTCCCCCTAATTTTTGCATTAAGGATAATTAAACAAGTTTGCAAAAGTTGGGGTGTTACAGATCTTCCACCCTTAAAATAATCTCGTCCCGAGATTACTGAGTGTAGAACTAGAGGGGTTGTAAAGCTTAACGAAAGTTAGACTCCATTCTTCTGTAGATGTGCCGTTGTAGAGAAGGTCGTTGCTTCATCGACTTGATAGATTCTTGATGGCGAGCTTCATGAAGAGGTTGACTGCTCCCTGCAGATGTTAGACTTGTAGCTTCTTATCAATCCTAGCGGAGTCCATGACTTCGGAAAAGTTAGTGCACTCCAATGGTGCCTTAGCAGGGTTGAAAACTTTTTAGAGTTAGCCTAAATTTAGTGGAAGACGAAGTCTTCCACCCTTAAAATTGTTCACCGGGGAGGGGGCGTTAAAAACTGTAAGCTTCGGCCACGGGTCTTGTCGGGCGCTTCTTGGAGAAGTCATTGATCTCCTGTCTTGAGTTGAAAACATCTTCAGAGGGCGTTGTGTAGTCCATGGCTTCAAGAGGGGTTGGTGCATCCCACGTTTCCAACGGTGTGTTAGAAAGGTTTAAAATGTTAGGGTTAGCTCCAACTTTTAGTGGAAGACGAAGTCTTCCACCCTTAAGATTTTTCATCGGGTTCTCGGAAAAACTCAGAGCTTCTGCCTTGTGGTCCTATCTGGGCTTCTGAAGAAGTCGTCGATCTTCGGTATTCAGTTGTAGAATCTTCGGGGCGACGTGCAGAACACCACTTCAAGAGGCACTCACGGTGTTAACTGAGCCATATGGGACGCGCGACGAGTTAGTAAGTTGATGAAACACCTGGTTGGTATTCATATGAAGCAGCAACAGAGGTCATCGAAGACAATCATCAGCTGGCGGGTCGGTGCTGACTTATACCAGTTGGTGAGCGGGTAAGTTGCACCTAGTCTTGAGTTCTTGAGGTATCTTCAGGAGCCTTCACTTGATGAGGACTAGATGAACCATGTGATGTAGCTTGGCTTTGATGCTATTGTTCTCTCAGCTTGTTAGACGGTGTGTTAGAGGGTGGTTTTCAAGAAGATATCCTCGAGGTTAGCATGATTATATACCAAGGTTAGAACAAGTTAGTAAGTCTTCTGGTAGAGGTGCAGTCACTCTTGAAGGTAGGGGCTTCTGCTTTCTTGATGAAGTGGAGATGCTTCAGCGGATCTTGAAGGTATTGGCTTTTGCTTTGTTGGCGTAGTAGAGATGCTTCAGATGACCTTGAAAGTAGTCGGCTTAGATAGGGGTCTGAGTTACTTTCCTTTACGGTTGAAAAACAACTGCTAATGGGTTTAGAGTTAGAGTCTTTTGTTAATCTACCTAACTAACTAGCAGTTAGCAATACCTCGGCGAGGCAAAATTTTAATCCTATCATTGCATGTGATACCCATACAACCATAACCAGAGTCAAAATACCACTAACAGAGGCTACTGGTATTTTTCCTAGATGCACAGTAACAAAACAGGATCAAAACAATTGGAATCATTCAAAAATATTTATTTTTTCAATTTTGAGACTCAAAATACTAACCAGAAACAGTGATCAAGTTTTATTTATTAAAAATCGCACAAAAATCCTAAAAATACCAGGTCAGTGGCATCTGAAAGATAATTTCATACTTGTTCTAGTGCAATTGGAATCACATCAATCGGAGCTACCAAACTATTTTTATTAGCAAAACAGTACACTGGCAGATTTCCATTTTTAATTTCTGTTTCACAAATTTCAAACAATTAAAAAGGGCGGGAACGTCTAAATAGCAAGACATACATGCACACAACAAACAGATACAAACACTCAAGGCAGCACACTAGGGAACTACAAGCAATCATCAAACCAGACATGGTACTCTAAGTACCCAGAAATTCCTAATGCGCGGGTTTATCTCAATCAAAGCGATTGAGTTTGTCCTATCCATCCTATTGGTTTGGGGCTGGTCACATATGTCGACGTCTTCATATTGTCAGCATCAGCTTCAACTTGGATCCTTGTAGCAGTTGGTAGTGAAGGGGCCGGGTGTTGAGTCATTGATGTTGAGGCGGAGGAGAAAACTGTGTAGAACTTCTTGTCTCGACATCCCGGGGATGTGAGGTCTTCGAAGAGGTAGTTGTTGAGGTACTCCCGAAGTCGAGATCTTCTCGTGGCTGGCCTAAAAATTACTAGTCAAGAAACTGAGGACTTGATCCCTGACGACTGCAAAAAGTGCAAGCCCATGGAGGAACAAGGTCAGATCTTTGACATACTTTGGTGAAAACCAAAGACATGATGTTATCATCCCTACATGAGCACGACTAAGTCGGCATCCAACCTTCAATAGTTGTCGTTGGAGATACGTGAGTCTTCCCGAGGAATTGATCCATCTTTGAGTTCGAGTCTCCGGTCTGAGTTGGGGACATCGTCCAACATGTAGGTTTGAAGTGGTTGAGACAGTAGAGCAAGAATTTTCAAACATTTTAATAAAGCGGAGAGATAAGAATTTAGAAGCTTTGAATAGATAAGAGGAGTAGAAGCTATACTTCCGACTAAAGAAACAATTTGTTTCATAAATAGTTTTCCCCAAGTAATGGTTTCCTAACTATCGTCCATGCTAACTAAGGTCTCCTACAGTCAGGATAGCTCTGATACCAGCTCTGTGGGGACCCCGGACTAGCTGTCCGAAATTCCCTGTTATGTATACAGTTCACGATCACATGATTAGTGCGCGTGAACACATAACCGAACTGATATCAAATTACACCATCCATTACAAAGCGGAATAAGAAAATTACAACATGGTCACCTGACCCATACTTACATAATAGCCTCGAAGGGCCTACTAAACATCAGAGTAGCATCATCACTTCAGCAGCGCAGTACCCAAGTCATCTGCCATAACCCTACAGGCAACTGACTGGGAAGACGTTCCTAGCTCGCATAGACGTCGTCAACTCCTTCTTCATCCGTCGTGTTCCTCCAAGTCTGGCCAAGTAAATAGCCAGGGACAAAGCCGTGAGTACATTTGGAATTGTACTCGCAAACCATCAAGAAAGGTACTTTGCAAGAGTGCAAGATAACAAGTACTAATCTATGATGACAAGAGGGAAGAGCCAATTTCACTAGTGGAAATAGCAGGGGGGAGAGAATCAGTTTCTCTTGTGGATATAGCATGTGGAAGAGACATAGTTTCTCTCGTGGATATAGAATGCACAAGAGCGTCAGTTTCTCTTGTGGATTTAGCATGCCGCCATCTCAATTGATGGGGACGCTTAGGAAGTTCTATGACATATCTATATCTTTATTGGAGATGAGGTAGCATAAGTCCATCTCAGTTGATGGAAATGCTAGAGGATTCCTATGACATACCTATATCTTTATTGAAGAAGATACTTCAAAAGATACTTATGACATCTCTATATCTTTGTTAAAGAAAAGTTCCTCTTCAAGAAACATTTAGGAAAGAGTTCCCCACTAAGCCTCAATTTTTCCACGACCATCTCCATATGGTCAACACACGCCCTTTTTCCGTACCCTTCCGGTACACATAAACATAACACTTCCTTTGCAAATCATTTGTTCAAAAACAAAAGCCCCGGTTAAGTATGGCCATTTCAACTTGTCCATGACCGCGGACGCGGCTATTCGAATAGATTTGACTCTGCAGAGTTTGCGCACTTTCCCCACAAGAACTGATAAATCCGCCGGGATCATCCCCGGATCGTCATACGAAAATATGCGAGTCTCGGATAACCAGTCATAGTCTTTCGCCCGTATCCCTTGGCACAAGTCCTTCCCTGCGGGCTTACCCCTTCCCGGCACCCCGGCAGCATACCTCCTTTTGAGCGTATCTCCGGCGCCACGACAGAAGACCCTCAGTAATCGTCCGGCTATAGACAACTACAGTGTATTGCCTCCTCAAGAGCGCAACCCGGCGTCGGAGGTCCTCGTGACCCTCTCTAGAAAGTTGTGAAGGGTGCTCATGCCAATTTCAACAGACTACGGACTAAGCCCGTGCCCACTTTGGATAATGTGGTTGCGCGAATAAAAGTTGGGACGGCGAACACTTATACGCAGTGCTCCTTTTTAGAAACCATTTCCTTTTTCCCACAACACCACGGTTGCTCAACCAACCTCCATACACCACTTTCCCAAACATCTTTATCAAGATCCTTTGCTTTCATAAACCATACACTTGGGTTAACTCACCCAAGGTTTTCATAAACATTTACAACAAGGTAAACCTTGAGGGGTTCCCAACCTATAGTTTCATGAGAAGGAACTAATACAACACCATGGCCGGGATGAAGATCATCACGCCATGAGGGGTAGGTGTGAGTGGCACAAAGAGGAGTATACTTGCTTAAGGTAAGCATGTATAAGGACGACAAAGGGTGGATCAAACTTTCAGATTTGAGGTACTACTATACAACTTGGATGGTGAAGGTTCACTATCCAACCAACATTCACAAGGGTACACGGCATACTTCTCTCAAGTTGAGAATTACACCAAGATTCACGACATTAATACCTCGAGACTCATCAAGGTGGTGGGTGTGATGTAAACCTCTATCTTGGGAAAGGACATGCTCAAGTTGAGCATACAAGTAGACCAAAGGGAGTAACACGGCCATGATACCATGCATCCCATAATCACAAAGACAATAGTAGAGTATCACCACTAGGGAGTACCCCACTTGCAATCACACATAGATGACATAAATAGAGAGAATAGCACATATAGAATTAAGGTGCCTTGGACATCAACAATTGACATCCAACTAGACACCAAATCAGAGATCAAAAGATGGCTTGCCTTGGCTTATTTGTCCCCGGACTTTTTCAACTCCATCAATATAAGAATCCCAACAATATAAATAAAATCCTCGTCCGATTCCACTTCTTCTTCTTCTCCGGAATTGTTCGCATCTATCGCCGGAAAATATAAAAGGAACACAATCAATCACATTGCATCAACAAGACAACATTCACCAATCAAAAACTAACCATGCAGCCAAGGTATAACATACTAAGGACCTATAGATTCCACAAAACAACTTTAAGAGTTTTAATTTAGAAAACCCCATTTATTTACTTAGTAAAGGTATGAGTGCACCACAACTTAGCAATTGCCTCTCTCGGTTATCACCATGGTATAAACCAATTATCCCCTGGTACATAACATCATGAAGAGGACAAGAGCATTAGTTTGGCATCACAAACATTCATAACATAATTTCAAACATTTTTGGAAAAGTAGAAATCAGTTTTCCTAATTTAATTTGCTCACTTAACACTATACAAAAATAAGAAGCAAACCATATACCACATCATTTGAAAACTTAAGCAAAACAAAAGAGCTAATGTTAAATTGCAGAGGTTTTGTTTTGCAAGCATAAAACAAAGGTTGCCCATCTCTACTAAAAAGAGTTGGTAAAGGGTTTTAATTAAACCGAAAAGTTTTGCTTCAACAATGCATGTCACACATAAAAATTACTAACAGCAACAAATATGTATGAACAGAGACTAATAATATTTTTCCTAGATAGCCAGTACTAATACAAGACTAACCCAATTGGAATCACCCAAAATATTAAACCTACAATTTTAGGAATTTCTTTGTATCTGACTGTACAGAAAACAAGATCTGTAAGCCATAAATCGTAGAAAAATCCTAAAAATATGAGGCCACTGGCATTTGAAAGATATTTAGACAGAGATTCACACACAATTGGATTTGGGTTCAAATTATTTCTGAAACTCTCACAAATGGATTTACAAGTTTACTGCATGTTTTCACCATTTGCTTTAACTATGGAGTTGCAGAACAGATAAAGGTTTGAAACTTGTTTGAGATGATTAAGAAAACATTCAGTAATCCTACGGAAGTGGAATCACTCAATTAGGTTCAAAAATGGATTTTTGATGAATTAAAAGCTAACAGCCATGTCTGCAGAACATACAGAACAAGTTTAATTCATCAAAAATCATACACAAATCATAAAAATATGAGGTCTGCTGCATCTGAAAGTTATTGAATAGGTGGTTCTTACCCAGTTGGTTTCATTCAAAAATTCGTCCCCAAGCTCCTGGTTTAATTCGACAAAGTCAGATCTGACCAGATCTTGATCTGTGAACCATTTCAGTTTCAGGAGGTCAATCAAAGTGAAACCACCGCCAAAATGAAGGTATTGAAGAGGTATTTCACCTACAGTTGAGTTTGTTCAAAAATATTTTGTAAAACGGAACAAATCTAATAAACAGTGAATCTGCATGTTTTCAGAACTTTATTTACCACGGACAATCCGTAACGAATTTGAGGGTGAGACCAACGCTAAGTTGTAGATCTTTTCAATACCTATCTGTAGAACTTTGGATCACTCGATTTGGATCTGCACACGAGATTCTGTGGATTTTACAAGATCGTACCAGAATCTGAAACAGCAAGATAGCAGAAATTACAGCAAGTTTTTGGACGAACTTGGATCAAGAGCTTCAGATCTGAGGATAGCTCAAGCTTCTCCATGCTTAGCTCAACATGCACCTGCATCAAGATCCAATCTTGTGAGAGGAGAAAGGAGAAATAGAGCTGGATTCATCAAGGATTAGGGGAGAAGAGAGTGAGAGGGAAGCTCTCATGGTGAGGGGAAGCTTGAGGAAGGAGGGAAACTTCATCTTGGTGGATTCCCATGGCCATGGCCGGCCATGGAGCTAAGGAGGAGCAGCAGCTCGTGGGGAGAGGTAGGAGGAGAGTGTGAGAGAGTGGAGAGTGAAGGAAATGAACAAAGGGGAGTGGAGGTGGCCGGCCAAGCTCTTATATAGAGGGAGGATGGTGGCTGCCTCCATTTTGATTGGCTAAGGTGGGTGGCTGCCCATTTAATTGTTGGGGTAGTTGGGAGGCAAGGCTTGCAAGAGAAGGAAATGAGGTGGAGGGGCTGGCCGAATTTCAAGTCATGGCCGGCTCCTTTCTTGTCATGAGCAAGTGAGAAATGTGAGAGAGATGCACAACATTCATGTGAATAGATCAAGGCATGATGTTGAGGAGGTAATGTCAATGAGTGATTTATGATGATGATAAGATTAGGAGTAAATACATAAAGATAGAAAGGAGTGTGAGGGTGGCATGTGCCATGTGCCATGATAAAAATCTCCACCACTTTGGTTGAGACCAACTTATGAAGAAGATAATTCCCAAGGTAGAGTTAATGAATAGAAGTTTTCATTTGAATTTAAAATTGAAAAGATTGGGATTGACCACATGCAACAATGCATGAGCATGTCAAGGTAGATGGGATGGTGATAGTGGTTTAGGTAAGGGTAGAACAAGATTAAGAGAGATGGTGAGTGAAGTATCCAAATACTCACAAGGATGGATATATTGACAGAAATCATCAATTTATGAAGTCAAGATGATGATGGAAAAGAATAGAGGAGTGAGATAGGTATGATGAAATATAAGTTGCTCTTCAATTAAGAGGTCAATTGGGAGTGATTTGAAAGTATCAAATGATCACCCATTTGATCAAAAATTGGAGGATGGAGGGGATACAATGTGGTGGATCGGAGATGTGCATGAGATGTGCAAGAGTTGCCATTTGAAAAAGAGTTTAATTGAAGGGTATGGGACACACCTCAATTGTCTAGAGACAATTGGGAATGAACTCAAGTGAAATGGAATTTTGAAGATGTTGAGAGAAAACTAGTTGGAACATAGGAGTTCAAAATATTCTACTTACTTTCTCAAGTAAAGTAGAGTTTTTCTCAAATTTAAAGTAAACAAGAAATGGTATAGGTACCATAAACAAGCCTTTTGTTAAAAACAAAGCAAAATAGAGAGTAATGTTTTAGAAATCAGTACTTGGTAGAAATGGGATGAAAAACAAAACCCATTTTAGTTCCTTGTTTTCTTTGAAGAATTATTTTGAAAAGATTTAATAAAACTAGAAGTAGTTTTGTGATAAAACTAGAGAAGGAAAATCAATAGGATTTTTGAGAGAGAAGACTAATTTAGGGAGAAGTGTTCTCAAGGGTAGATGATGGCTACGAAATGTACCCATCATTCTCACTCTTGGTTTTGTGGAGATTAAACTTGAATAAAAACAAGAGGTAAAATTGAAGGAAGTGATCTAGTGTTGAATCATTGAATAGGATACAAGATCAAGTTGAATATATGAGCTGCAAGGATTGACTGAGACATGCAAGACGTGGAGGTTGAAGAGAGTGTTGCATAGATGAGATCCATGCATTGAAGTCAACAATAACAGTGGTGGTTGCTTAGATATCAACTGCCAAAGTCTGGACATTTTAAGCCTGTCAACACAGATGGTCGACATGGCCTCAAAACAAACAAGGATGAGTGGGTATAAGAGAGGGATGTAGCTAGGGGTAGATGATCCCAAGTTTTGAATTAAGGATGATTGAGCTATCTTGTACCACAAGGAGAAAAATCAAGAAGGCACACTAAGGTTGCCATCAGGGGAAGAGTTAGATGTAGTAAGAAGGAAAACAACTTTTCCTAGGACACACATGTGTTTTATTAGGTGAGTTGTTTGTTTTACCGCTAGAGGTGTTGTTCTAGGAG
This sequence comes from Lolium multiflorum, assembly GCA_030979885.1. Lineage (NCBI taxonomy): Eukaryota > Viridiplantae > Streptophyta > Magnoliopsida > Poales > Poaceae > Lolium > Lolium multiflorum. The sequence goes on from CM061749.1 coordinate 259,409,554, forward strand.
GTGGCTCAAGACAAAACTCAACAAGAAATCAAGTCAATACATCTACCAACAGATCAAGGCAATTCATCATAACAAACAGATCAAGGCAATTCATCTTAATTAGTCTATAGAAAAAGTTTTTGTTCCCCCTAATTTTTGCATTAAGGATAATTAAACAAGTTTGCAAAAGTTGGGGTGTTACAGATCTTCCACCCTTAAAATAATCTCGTCCCGAGATTACTGAGCGCAGAACTAGAGGGGTTGTAAAGCTTAACGAAAGTTAGACTCCATTCTTCTGTAGATATGCCGTTGTAGAGAAGGTCGTTGCTTCATCTTCTTGATAGATTCTTGCCGATGGCGAGCTTCATGAAGAGGTTGACTACTCCCTGCAGATGTTAGACTTGTAGCTTCTTATCAATCCTAGCGGAGTCCATGACTTCGGAAAAGTTAGTGCACTCCAATGGTGCCTTAGCAGGGTTGAAAACTTTTTAGAGTTAGCCTAAATTTAGTGGAAGACGAAGTCTTCCACCCTTAAAATTGTTCACCGGGGAGGGGGCGTTAAAAACTGTAAGCTTCGGCCACGGGTCTTGTCGGGCGCTTCTTGGAGAAGTCATTGATCTCCTGTCTTGAGTTGAAAACATCTTCAGAGGGCGTTGTGTAGTCCATGGCTTCAAGAGGGGTTGGTGCATCCCACGTTTCCAACGGTGTGTTAGAAAGGTTTAAAATGTTAGGGTTAGCTCCAACTTTTAGTGGAAGACGAAGTCTTCCACCCTTAAGATTTTTCATCGGGTTCTCGGAAAAACTCAGAGCTTCTGCCTTGTGGTCCTATCTGGGCTTCTGAAGAAGTCGTCGATCTTCGGTATTCAGTTGTAGAATCTTCGGGGCGACGTGCAGAACACCACTTCAAGAGGCACTCACGGTGTTAACTGAGCCATATGGGACGCGCGACGAGTTAGTAAGTTGATGAAACACCTGGTTGGTATTCATATGAAGCAGCAACAGAGGTCATCGAAGACAATCATCAGCTGGCGGGTCGGTGCTGACTTATACCAGTTGGTGAGCGGGTAAGTTGCACCTAGTCTTGAGTTCTTGAGGTATCTTCAGGAGCCTTCACTTGATGAGGACTAGATGAACCATGTGATGTAGCTTGGCTTTGATGCTATTGTTCTCTCAGCTTGTTAGACGGTGTGTTAGAGGGTGGTTTTCAAGAAGATATCCTCGAGGTTAGCATGATTATATACCAAGGTTAGAACAAGTTAGTAAGTCTTCTGGTAGAGGTGCAGTCACTCTTGAGGGTAGGGGCTTCTGCTTTCTTGATGAAGTGGAGATGCTTCAGCGGATCTTGAAGGTATTGGCTTTTGCTTTGTTGGCGTAGTAGAGATGCTTCAGATGACCTTGAAAGTAGTCGGCTTAGATAGGGGTCTGAGTTACTTTCCTTTACGGTTGAAAAACAACTGCTAATGGGTTTAGAGTTAGAGTCTTTTGTTAATCTACCTAACTAACTAGCAGTTAGCAATACCTCGGCGAGGCAAAATTTTAATCCTATCATTGCATGTGATACCCATACAACCATAACCAGAGTCAAAATACCACTAACAGAGGCTACTGGTATTTTTCCTAGATGCACAGTAACAAAACAGGATCAAAACAATTGGAATCATTCAAAAATATTTATTTTTTCAATTTTGAGACTCAAAATACTAACCAGAAACAGTGATCAAGTTTTATTTATTAAAAATCGCACAAAAACCCTAAAAATACCAGGTCAGTGGCATCTGAAAGATAATTTCATACTTGTTCTAGTGCAATTGGAATCACATCAATCGGAGCTACCAAACTATTTTTATTAGCAAAACAGTACACTGGCAGATTTCCATTTTTAATTTCTGTTTCACAAATTTCAAACAATTAAAAAGGGCGGGAACGTCTAAATAGCAAGACATACATGCACACAGCAAACAGATACAAACACTCAAGGCAGCACACTAGGGAACTACAAGCAATCATCAAACCAGACATGGTACTCTAAGTACCCAGAAATTCCTAATGCGCGGGTTTATCTCAATCAAAGCGATTGAGTTTGTCCTATCCATCCTATTGGTTTGGGGCTGGTCACATATGTCGACGTCTTCATATTGTCAGCATCAGCTTCAACTTGGATCCTTGTAGCAGTTGGTAGTGAAGGGGCCGGGTGTTGAGTCATTGATGTTGAGGCGGAGGAGAAAACTGTGTAGAACTTCTTGTCTCGACATCCCGGGGATGTGAGGTCTTCGAAGAGGTAGTTGTTGAGGTACTCCCGAAGTCGAGACCTTCTCGTGGCTGGCCTAAAAATTACTAGTCAAGAAACTGAGGACTTGATCCCTGACGACTGCAAAAAGTGCAAGCCCATGGAGGAACAAGGTCAGATCTTTGACATACTTTGGTGAAAACCAAAGACATGATGTTATCATCCCTACATGAGCACGACTAAGTCGGCATCCAACCTTCAATAGTTGTCGTTGGAGATACGTGAGTCTTCCCGAGGAATTGATCCATCTTTGAGTTCGAGTCTCCGGTCTGAGTTGGGGACATCGTCCAACATGTAGGTTTGAAGTGGTTGAGACAGTAGAGCAAGAATTTTCAAACATTTTAATAAAGCGGAGAGATAAGAATTTAGAAGCTTTGAATAGATAAGAGGAGTAGAAGCTATACTTCCGACTAAAGAAACAATTTGTTTCATAAATAGTTTTCCCCAAGTAATGGTTTCCTAACTATCGTCCATGCTAACTAAGGTCTCCTACAGTCAGGATAGCTCTGATACCAGCTCTGTGGGGACCCCGGACTATGTCCGAAATTCCCTGTTATGTATACAGTTCACGATCACATGATTAGTGCGCGTGAACACATAACCGAACTGATATCAAATTACACCATCCATTACAAAGCGGAATAAGAAAATTACAACATGGTCACCTGACCCATACTTACATAATAGCCTCGAAGGGCCTACTAAACATCAGAGTAGCATCATCACTTCAGCAGCGCAGTACCCAAGTCATCTGCCATAACCCTACAGGCAACTGCTGGGAAGACGTTCCTAGCTCGCATAGACGTCGTCAACTCCTTCTTCATCCGTCGTGTTCCTCCAAGTCTGGCCAAGTAAATAGCCAGGGACAAAGCCGTGAGTACATTTGGAATTGTACTCGCAAACCATCAAGAAAGGTACTTTGCAAGAGTGCAAGATAACAAGTACTAATCTATGATGACAAGAGGGAAGAGCCAATTTCACTAGTGGAAATAGCAGGGGGAAGAGAATCAGTTTCTCTTGTGGATATAGCATGTGGAAGAGACATAGTTTCTCTCGTGGATATAGAATGCACAAGAGCGTCAGTTTCTCTTGTGGATTTAGCATGCCGCCATCTCAATTGATGGGGACGCTTAGGAAGTTCTATGACATATCTATATCTTTATTGGAGATGAGGTAGCATAAGTCCATCTCAGTTGATGGAAATGCTAGAGGATTCCTATGACATACCTATATCTTTATTGAAGAAGATACTTCAAAAGATACTTATGACATCTCTATATCTTTGTTAAAGAAAAGTTCCTCTTCAAGAAACATTTAGGAAAGAGTTCCCCACTAAGCCTCAATTTTTCCACGACCATCTCCATATGGTCAACACACGCCCTTTTTCCGTACCCTTCCGGTACACATAAACATAACACTTCCTTTGCAAATCATTTGTTCAAAAACAAAACGCAAGCCCCGGTTAAGTATGGCCATTTCAACTTGTCCATGACCGCGGACGCGGCTATTCGAATAGATTTGACTCTGCAGAGTTTGCGCACTTTCCCCACAAGAACTGATAAATCCGCCGGGATCATCCCCGGATCGTCATACGAAAATATGCGAGTCTCGGATAACCAGTCATAGTCTTTCGCCCGTATCCCTTGGCACAAGTCCTTCCCTGCGGGCTTACCCCTTCCCGGCACCCCGGCAGCATACCTCCTTTTGAGCGTATCTCCGGCGCCACGACAGAAGACCCTCAGTAATCGTCCGGCTATAGACAACTACAGTGTATTGCCTCCTCAAGAGCGCAACCCGGCGTCGGAGGTCCTCGTGACCCTCTCTAGAAAGTTGTGAAGGGTGCTCATGCCAATTTCAACGAACTACGGACTAAGCCCGTGCCCACTTTGGATAATGTGGTTGCGCGAATAAAAGTTGGGACGGCGAACACTTATACGCAGTGCTCCTTTTTAGAAACCATTTCCTTTTTCCCACAACACCACGGTTGCTCAACCAACCTCCATACACCACTTTCCCAAACATCTTTATCAAGATCCTTTGCTTTCATAAACCATACACTTGGGTTAACTCACCCAAGGTTTTCATAAACATTTACAACAAGGTAAACCTTGAGGGGTTCCCAACCTATAGTTTCATGAGAAGGAACTAATACAACACCATGGCCGGGATGAAGATCATCACGCCATGAGGGGTAGGTGTGAGTGGCACAAAGAGGAGTATACTTGCTTAAGGTAAGCATGTATAAGGACGACAAAGGGTGGATCAAACTTTCAGATTTGAGGTACTACTATACAACTTGGATGGTGAAGGTTCACTATCCAACCAACATTCACAAGGGTACACGGCATACTTCTCTCAAGTTGAGAATTACACCAAGATTCACGACATTAATACCTCGAGACTCATCAAGGTGGTGGGTGTGATGTAAACCTCTATCTTGGGAAAGGACATGCTCAAGTTGAGCATACAAGTAGACCAAAGGGAGTAACACGGCCATGATACCATGCATCCCATAATCACAAAGACAATAGTAGAGTATCACCACTAGGGAGTACCCCACTTGCAATCACACATAGATGACATAAATAGAGAGAATAGCACATATAGAATTAAGGTGCCTTGGACATCAACAATTGACATCCAACTAGACACCAAATCAGAGATCAAAAGATGGCTTGCCTTGGCTTATTTGTCCCCGGACTTTTTCAACTCCATCAATATAAGAATCCCAACAATATAAATAAAATCCTCGTCCGATTCCACTTCTTCTTCTTCTCCGGAATTGTTCGCATCTATCGCCGGAAAATATAAAAGGAACACAATCAATCACATTGCATCAACAAGACAACATTCACCAATCAAAAACTAACCATGCAGCCAAGGTATAACATACTAAGGACCTATAGATTCCACAAAACAACTTTAAGAGTTTTAATTTAGAAAACCCCATTTATTTACTTAGTAAAGGTATGAGTGCACCACAACTTAGCAATTGCCTCTCTCGGTTATCACCATGGTATAAACCAATTATCCCCTGGTACATAACATCATGAAGAGGACAAGAGCATTAGTTTGGCATCACAAACATTCATAACATAATTTCAAACATTTTTGGAAAAGTAGAAATCAGTTTTCCTAATTTAATTTGCTCACTTAACACTATACAAAAATAAGAAGCAAACCATATACCACATCATTTGAAAACTTAAGCAAAACAAAAGAGCTAATGTTAAATTGCAGAGGTTTTGTTTTGCAAGCATAAAACAAAGGTTGCCCATCTCTACTAAAAAGAGTTGGTAAAGGGTTTTAATTAAACCGAAAAGTTTTGCTTCAACAATGCATGTCACACATAAAAATTACTAACAGCAACAAATATGTATGAACAGAGACTAATAATATTTTTCCTAGATAGCCAGTACTAATACAAGACTAACCCAATTGGAATCACCCAAAAATATTAAACCTACAATTTTAGGAATTTCTTTGTATCTGACTGTACAGAAAACAAGATCTGTAAGCCATAAATCGTAGAAAAATCCTAAAAATATGAGGCCACTGGCATTTGAAAGATATTTAGACAGAGATTCACACACAATTGGATTTGGGTTCAAATTATTTCTGAAACTCTCACAAATGGATTTACAAGTTTACTGCATGTTTTCACCATTTGCTTTAACTATGGAGTTGCAGAACAGATAAAGGTTTGAAACTTGTTTGAGATGATTAAGAAAACATTCAGTAATCCTACAGAAGTGGAATCACTCAATTAGGTTCAAAAATGGATTTTTGATGAATTAAAAGCTAACAGCCATGTCTGCAGAACATACAGAACAAGTTTAATTCATCAAAAATCATACACAAATCATAAAAATATGAGGTCTGCTGCATCCGAAAGGTATTGAATAGGTGGTTCTTACCCAGTTGGTTTCATTCAAAAATTCGTCCCCAAGCTCCTGGTTTAATTCGACAAAGTCAGATCTGACCAGATCTTGATCTGTGAACCATTTCAGTTTCAGGAGGTCAATCAAAGTGAAACCACCGCCAAAATGAAGGTATTGAAGAGGTCTTTCACCTACAGTTGAGTTTGTTCAAAAATATTTTGTAAAACGGAACAAATCTAATAAACAGTGAATCTGCATGTTTTCAGAACTTTATTTACCACGGACAATCCGTAACGAATTTGAGGGTGAGACCAACGCCAAGTTGTAGATCTTTTCAATACCTATCTGTAGAACTTTGGATCACTCGATTTGGATCTGCACACGAGATTCTGTGGATTTTACAAGATCGTACCAGAATCTGAAACAGCAAGATAGCAGAAATTACAGCAAGTTTTTGGACGAACTTGGATCAAGAGCTTCAGATCTGAGGATAGCTCAAGCTTCTTCATTCTTAGCTCAACATGCACCTGCATCAAGATCCAATCTTGTGAGAGGAGAAAGGAGAAATAGAGCTGGATTCATCAAGGATTAGGGGAGAAGAGAGTGAGAGGGAAGCTCTCATGGTGAGGGGAAGCTTGAGGAAGGAGGGAAACTTCATCTTGGTGGATTCCCATGGCCATGGCCGGCCATGGAGCTAAGGAGGAGCAGCAGCTCGTGGGGAGAGGTAGGAGGAGAGTGTGAGAGAGTGGAGAGTGAAGGAAATGAACAAAGGGGAGTGGAGGTGGCCGGCCAAGCTCTTATATAGAGGGAGGATGGTGGCTGCCTCCATTTTGATTGGCTAAGGTGGGTGGCTGCCCATTTAATTGTTGGGGTAGTTGGGAGGCAAGGCTTGCAAGAGAAGGAAATGAGGTGGAGGGGCTGGCCGAATTTCAAGTCATGGCCGGCTCCTTTCTTGTCATGAGCAAGTGAGAAATGTGAGAGAGATGCACAACATTCATGTGAATAGATCAAGGCATGATGTTGAGGAGGTAATGTCAATGAGTGATTTATGATGATGATAAGATTAGGAGTAAATACATAAAGATAGAAAGGAGTGTGAGGGTGGCATGTGCCATGTGCCATGATAAAAATCTCCACCACTTTGGTTGAGACCAACTTATGAAGAAGATAATTCCCAAGGTAGAGTTAATGAATAGAAGTTTTCATTTGAATTTAAAATTGAAAAGATTGGGATTGACCACATGCAACAATGCATGAGCATGTCAAGGTAGATGGGATGGTGATAGTGGTTTAGGTAAGGGTAGAACAAGATTAAGAGAGATGGTGAGTGAAGTATCCAAATACTCACAAGGATGGATATATTGACAGAAATCATCAATTTATGAAGTCAAGATGATGATGGAAAAGAATAGAGGAGTGAGATAGGTATGATGAAATATAAGTTGCTCTTCAATTAAGAGGTCAATTGGGAGTGATTTGAAAGTATCAAATGATCACCCATTTGATCAAAAATTGGAGGATGGAGGGGATACAATGTGGTGGATCAGAGATGTGCATAAGATGTGCAAGAGTTGCCATTTGAAAAAGAGTTTAATTGAAGGGTATGGGACACACCTCAATTGTCTAGAGACAATTGGGAATGAACTCAAGTGAAATGGAATTTTGAAGATGTTGAGAGAAAACTAGTTGGAACATAGGAGTTCAAAATATTCTACTTACTTTCTCAAGTAAAGTAGAGTTTTTCTCAAATTTAAAGTAAACAAGAAATGGTATAGGTACCATAAACAAGCCTTTTGTTAAAAACAAAGCAAAATAGAGAGTAATGTTTTAGAAATCAGTACTTGGTAGAAATGGGATGAAAAACAAAACCCATTTTAGTTCCTTGTTTTCTTTGAAGAATTATTTTGAAAAGATTTAATAAAACTAGAAGTAGTTTTGTGATAAAACTAGAGAAGGAAAATCAATAGGATTTTTGAGAGAGAAGACTAATTTAGGGAGAAGCCTTCTCAAGGGTAGATGATGGCTACAAAATGTACCCATAATTCTCACTCTTGGTTTTGTGAAGATTAAACTTGAATAAAAACAAGAGGTAAAATTGAAGGAAGTGATCTAGTGTTGAATCATTGAATAGGATACAAGATCAAGTTGAATATATGAGCTGCAAGGATTGACTGAGACATGCAAGACGTGGAGGTTGAAGAGAGTGTTGCATAGATGAGATCCATGCATTGAAGTCAACAATAACAGTGGTGGTTGCTTAGATATCAACTGCCAAAGTCTGGACATTTTAAGCCTGTCAACACAGATGGTCGACATGGCCTCAAAACCAACAAGGATGAGTGGGTATAAGAGAGGGATGTAGCTAGGGGTAGATGATCCCAAGTTTTGAATTAAGGATGATTGAGCTATCTTGTACCACAAGGAGAAAAATCAAGAAGGCACACTAAGGTTGCCATCAGGGGAAGAGTTAGATGTAGTAAGAAGGAAAACAACTTTTCCTAGGACACACATGTGTTTTATTAGGTGAGTTGTTTGTTTTACCACTAGAGGTGTTGTTCTAGGAGGTGGCTCAAGACAAAACTCAACAAGAAATCAAGTCAATACATCTACCAACAGATCAAGGCAATTCATCATAACAAACAGATCAAGGCAATTCATCTTAATTAGTCTATAGAAAAAGTTTTTGTTCCCCCTAATTTTTGCATTAAGGATAATTAAACAAGTTTGCAAAAGTTGGGGTGTTACAAAAACCCTAGAAAATCGTGACGTTATTGGGCAAAAACGTCATTGGCAATTTAGGTCAAAACGTCATTAGCAAAATTAAGTGGCCTACGACGTTTTTCCAATGCCGATTGCGACAAATCAATAACGTCATTGGCATTTGGCTCAATACAATGGTATGTGTTTGGCTGCCATGTCATCCATTTTGCCTATGTGTCCCTTTTCGGGTCCCACGCGCCTCACACGTGTCACTAGAAGCAACTGGCTTGAACTAACTGACATGTAGGACCAACTGATACTTGTGGGACCAAGGCGTCTTGTTATTTTTTCTCTGTGCCGTCCACCATTTTGGGCTGTCCTCTACTAGGCTGCTGGCTGCTGGTGATATTCTCTTCTTTTGGGCTCTCCTCTGCTGGGCTGGCCTACCCTAATGTATATGGTGACGGCCCATCCGGTGGTTGAATTGCTGGCACGACGGCCCATCCGGTGGTTGGTTGCTGGCCCGATGGAAATAACGGGGGAATTGCGCTTGCGGGGACTCGAACCCTCGACCTGGCGCTGCCGCACTACCACTCCCTACCGCTTTGCTACAATAGTGTTGTTGACACAAGAATGGTTTTCCATGTATATAGACATGATAGACTAATCATTTGTCTTCAAAATAGGTGCGGTCGAACCGCTCCACCTCGACCAAAATCCCTCCGACCAGGTGCATCTAGGGTTCCTCCTCCGACAGCTCCCATGGCGGCGCAGTTCCCAGCCTGCTCGGGCAGTTCTTCTAGGTCAGGAGCGTCGTCGCGTCGGCGCCAGCAGCCGAGCACGCCCATCCCGTATCGGCAGCGGCCGTTCGATTATGAGCCCGCCGACGTCTGTTACTGTGGTGAGAAGATGCCGCAATGGTTTCTTGGAGTGATCCAAACCCTGGGAGAAGATACCGGAACTGCAAAATTCGCTCGGTTAGTCTTCGAGCACGCCCCCCCATTCTGAATTTCCTGGAGCCCGCCGTCTTCTGAATTTTCTTTTCTACTGTGGCTTATTTATCCTCTTTTGTTCTTCATCTGTCAGATTGCTGGTGGAATAGGGTGTAAAGTGTTTAAGTGGATTGATGATCCGCTGGATGCACATCACAAACAATTAGTTCGTGATCTGCGTGATGCTGTTTGGGATCGAGATGAAGAAATTGAGAGGCTCCAGGTAGAAATTGAGAGGCTCCAGGAAGAAAAGTTTCTGCTTGCTGCAAGGAAACAGAGCAACCCTGAACCAAAGAAAATGAGAGGCTTCATGGTTTGGGTGTTATCTGTAGCTTTTGTCATCTGTTGTACCTTGGTGATGTGTAGGAACTGAAATTAGGGTGAATTCAGTGATCTGTTGGTCAGGAGGAGAAGAAGCTAGAGTATATGCTAGAGTTATTGTGTTGTAATTCCAACCATTTGTCTGTTCGTGCCACAATGTTTAGTTCCTGAATTTGAACCATGTCTATGTATGTGTGCAATTCTGTTCAGTTGAAAATGTGTTCTGTTGAAAATGAGTTCTGTTGAAAATGTGTAGCAACTCCTTTTGCACGGCGGCGCCGCCCATATATGGTCGCCGGCGTCAGCCATGCACGGCGGCGCCGCCCATATATGGTCGCCGGCGTCAGCCATGTATTGAAAAAATTGGGCATGGATTCCCCTAAAATTGGGCATGGATTCCCCAAAAAAATTGGGCACAAATTCTGGGAACAAAAAGCTGACATATTCAACATAAATTCTGGGAAAAACAAGCTGGCATGTTCAACATAAATTCTGGGCCAAACAACCTGACACATAATCTGAAATAAACTGACATTACACAAACTACAGATTCAAACTGCTATTCATCCATTACACAAACTACAGATTCAAACTGCTATTCATCTTCTTCGGAAACTGGACGATTCCTAGTCCTATTTCCTCCATCATCATCATCATCACTGTAATATTAGTACATTGTCTGATCAACCTCCTCGATTTCTTCAGGCACAACCTCCTTGCTCCGTTTCTTCAGTTTGTCCACAATGACTTTTTCAAGTAGCACACGTTCCTGGTCACTTCTCGTCCTACTCCGTGCAGTGCCTTCTTTTTCTTGCACAGGAACTTGACTGGAATCTTCATCTTGATATGATAGTACAGCAACACCGGGTCCCTGTTCATTTTCTTTTACACTCCATAGATGTCTATGGTGAAATTTCTGCACAACTTGCCATTTTCCTTTCAACTTGGTGTCTGGCACATAAAAGACCTTGGTTGTTTGTGATGTCAGAATGAAAGGATCATTCTTGTACCAAAACTTTTCTGTGTCAACACTTTTGAAGTGTCCATCATCGTCGAATCCGGGTTTCCTACCACCAAGGTCAAACCAGTCACACCGGAAGAGGACAACTGACCGATGGACGCCACCGCTGGAGTTGTATTGCAATCTGATGATGGATTTGAGCTGACCAAAGAAGTCAATGTTGTTGCCATCATGATCTCCCTCAGAAACGATTCCACTATTTTGTGTCTTTCTGTTCTTCTCGCGGTCAACAGTATGGTGCCGACCACTGTCAACAACACATGCCGAATATAGTCTCACTCTAAAATCTGGTTTGCACGCCAAAGCATAGAGATCAGGACAGACATCATTTCGCATTTTTCCAATCTGCAAAAAATCAACCAGGGGGTGAGTAACACACAAAGAAAATTTATATCATGAACTTTTCCAATCTTCAGAAATAAACCAGCTAAAGATCTCACATGAGTCTGAAACCATCTAGCAAAGTTCTTGGCAAGCCATCTATCAACATTGATCTGACCACCTCGTTGGTTCAACTCTTGTTTGCACAGGCTGGAATGGCAACAGAAAATATATCCTAATTATTATTTGGACATGCTGCAATAACCTATCTATATATGGGGATGAAGAGAAACGTACTCGATGTATGGATCAACCTCAGGGCAACTTCGGAGCACATACCACACCATGTTGTCATAGTCCTCACCTGCATACACATATTGAGAGGCTCCAATAAATTTCACACCGTGTTTGAAAACAGACACATCACCAATATGTGAATCATCCCGCTCCGTATTTCTACTTGGACGGTTGAATCTTGTTTCAACATCGTCGAAGTATCTCGAGCAAAATGTCAGGCACTCATCAACAATATATGCTTCGGCAATCGATCCCTCCGGCCTGGCATTGTTCCGGACATAACGCTTCAATGTTAGCAACCTTCTTTCGACTGGGTACATCCAACCGTAATGCACTGGGCCTCTAAGCCTTGCCTCTTTTGGTAAATGGATGGCCAAATGCACCATCACGTCGAAGAAAGATGGGGGAAGATCTTCTCAAGTTTGCAAAGAATAACTACGATTTCCTTTTCAAGTCTGTCCAGAACGTCTCTCTTCAGTGTTTTGCAGCACAGCTCTCTGAAGAAATTTCCAAGCTCAGCAACCGCTTCATATATGTCTTCATGGATTGTTCCTCGCAGGCCAGCCGGTAAGATCCTTTGAAGCAATATATGACAGTCATGGGTCTTCAGCCCTTGAAGCTTGCACTTATCAGCAGCCACACACTTGGATATGTTAGACGCGTACCCATCTGGAAACCTCACAGCTTTTATGAATTCACAAAATTTTTTTCTTGTTTACTCATTGTATACCACGCCAGTGGCATCTCAAAAGAGTCAGCTGAAACAGGCTGCAAATGCAAGTCACGTCTTATGCCCATGTCTTCCAAATCAAGCCTTGAATTCACAGTGCCCTTTGTCTTTCCTTGTATGTTCATGAAAGTACCAATCAGATTTACAGATGTTTTTCTCGATGTGCATTACATCGAGATTATGCCTCAGCTTTAGATCTTCCCAGTATGGCAAGTCCCACAAACATGACCTACGGCTCCAACACTGACCGTCCTCACGTTTCCTTTTCTTCTGAAGCTTGCCTGGTATCACATCTCTAACCCTATCAAGCTGTTCCTTCAGCTCTTCTGGAGTGAATTCCGCTGGCTTCTCACGGCTTTCAGAAGCACCATTGAATTCTTTGCTATTTCTCCAAGGATGGTACCGAGGTAGCCAACGGCGGTGCCCAATAAAGCAGATTTTGTTCCTTAATTTCTTGGAGCAATTCTCTTTGTCACAACGCACACATGCCTGGTAACCAGTTGTGGCCCTCCCTGACAATGTGTGCAGTGCCGGATAATCATGAATACACCATAAGATTGCAGCACGGAGATCAAACTTGTCTGGACTATTGGCATCATACGATTTTACACCTTTCCAGAGCTCCTGCAGCTCTTCCATCAAAGGCTCCATGAAGACATCAAAATCTTTTCCTGGAGAGGATGGACCAGGGATTAGCAATGTCAGCATGAAGTTGGACTGATCCATACATGCCCACGGTGGAAGGTTGTATGGCACCACGAATACATGCCACATGCTGTAGGAGTTGCTCATATTCCCGTAGGAAACCATCCGTGGCAAGTCCAAGCCTTATGTTCCTGGCATCAGCGGCAAAGTCTTTATGAATATTGTCAAAATCCTTCCATGCATCCCCGTCTGCTGGATGACTGAGATCATTCTCCACGTCTTGCCGCTTCAGTTTGTGCCACTGTACTTCCTTTGATTGCTCCTTTGAAAGAAACATTCTTTGCAGCCTTGGAATCAATGGGAAGTGCCTCAGCACCTTCTCTAGGATCTGTCTCCTACCATCAGCATCTTTCCATCTGGAGGCTTTGCACTTGGGGCAATTATTCTCCTTGGCATAATCCTTCCGGAACAATACACAGTTATTCGGGCACACATGGATACTCTCATAACCAAGTCCCAACCTGCCGATTATGCTAAGTGCCTCCTCGTATGACTTTGGTATTGAGCTAGTAGGGTATTGCAAGGCCAAAATCAGGAGTATCGCGTTGAATGCAACGTTGCTAATCCGGTAGTACGACTTGGCCTGAAGTAACTTGACTGTGAGTGAAAACCTTGACATTGTACCCCCATCGCTGGCTGCGCGCTTGGCTTCCTCTATCAACTCAGCAAATATAGTGTCCTTTCCAGGACCTTGCGGTTCTGACTTGTACAAATCAGCAAGCAGATCAGGAATTCTATCATCTTCGTAACCATCTTCCTCTTGCAAACCAAAATAGTGTGCCTCTGCATCACCTCCACCAACATGGTGTGCCCCTGCATCACCTCCATGTCCAGCCTCAGGTTCACCTCCATGTCCATGTCCGGCTTCAGGTGCACCTCCTTGTCCTCCATGTCCAGCTTCAGGTACAGGATGTAATGGTTCTCCATGGAAGACCCATCTGTCATAAGTGCTTGCCATCCCAAAAAGAAGCAAATGAGCCTCTACTACATCTAGAGGTTTTGTGCACCGGTTGAGACAGCTACGACATGGGCACAACACCTGATCATCATTGGCAGCACTCAAGCGAACAAACTGCATAAACTCTGCCACTCCCTTTGTGTGTTCAGGGGAAAGCCTTCTAATTCTTGTTGTAATCCAGCGTCTGTCCATCTGCGGAAGAACAAAATGATGCAATTAGCAAACACCTAACTGCACAGCAGTTCCAATTTCAAGCAATGCACAACGTTCCAATTTCAAGCAATGCACAACAGTTCAATTTGATTTTGTGAACTGATGAAGAAGAACAGATCGAGAGGGGAGAGATGAGAGGGGTGTAGACCGGGAGATGCGGAGGGGCTTGTCGTCGGAGAGGGCGGGGCTCGTCCTAGAGAGGGGACGAGGGCTCGTCTGGAGAGAAGCGAGGGCTCGTCCACGGAAGGGCGAGGGGCCAAGTCGTTGGCGAAGCCGAGTCGCC